>OZ007570.1:73253420-73735920 GCA_963931925.1 Onchidella celtica | reverse complement strand
ATTTTGGTCAAATGTCTGACGATAGTTTTACATCAGTTGACAGTTTAGGTAAATGGTTACTGAATGGGTTCTTTGTGGCTCTACAGTTACACTTGACTGGCCAAGAGTTGATCCCAGCATTGAACTATTTCACTATGTTGTTAAAGGTGTGAACATGTGTGATTCTAATGTGCGGTTTGGACGATTGTCGAATCTGATGGCACATGGACACATAACTGGATGATTGTATTTCTAGGATTTAGTTTGCCATGAAATTTCAGCCACCACCCTTTCACTAGTGTTCAGGTAATCAAGAAAACTCCATGTATCCCAGCTCTTGAAATGTGTAAAATACACAATTAATTTGTATGGAGAGTTTTGATACTTTCTTATGTCATTTGATTTATTTCTTGTTTTGAAGTTGTCGAGATAGCCCGGATGTTATTACCGTTCATGACGGGACGGACGAGACAGCGCCTGTGATTGGTCAATTCTGCGGAGTTCATAACGCAGAAGAGGTCATCTCCACCGGAACTAACCTTTACGTGGCCTTCAACTGTGATGATACTAATCAAAAGCAAGGTGAGATTCTTGGAGCCAACTGGTGAAACGATGTCATTTTTCACTAGCTTTGAAATAACATCTGGGCTAATTGTACAAAAAAGAAAAAAAAAAGTTACAAGAAATCAACTTATTCTTGTCAATGTTTAACTGATTCAGTCCTTTGAGCCGCTCTCAGCGGTGCGTATGAAAAGCTCTCGGTTCAAATGAGGCATTAAAATTACATAGACATAAAATGTTTGTTTTTAAATTTGAACAAAAATGTGGCATTTCTCTGTATTCCACACATTTTTCTCATAGAATTACTACTGATCCTTGACTTTTCAGAATGGGTATTAGAAGAGATGACATTATTGTCATCTTAAGAAAACACTAAGAGTGAGTCAATGAAAGAGTCGCTAATGCTTTGTCATAGTAAATGATATTCCTACCACAATAATTATAAAAGCCTTTGGTCCCTACTGAACCATGGCAGTTGCAAAAGAAAGATTGCATGATCAACCCCAACCAAAACACGAAGTACACCAAACAGTACTAAAACATTTGAATTCACAAAATTTAATGAAGTAGAAGACAATACATTTATACCGAGTCCAGAAATTTACTGAATGCAAAATCTTGCCACCGGCTGTGATCAGTCTTAGAGCAGAAGATAATTATTTAAACTCTGATGCCTGTGTCCAGAAGGTGAACATGACAAAAAATACATTAAAAAAAATATATAATAACATAATTTTGCCAGCCTTCTCATGACTGAGAAACTCTCTCTTACATAATTATGTTTATGTCCTGTTCACATTAGGGCCGTAAGTCGTCCTAAACCGTTTACAGTTATTGCTGGTCGAGCATGGCTGTTTGACTGTGCCAATATAAACTGTGCATCACTAGACAGACCGACAGCACAAATTATTGACATACTCCGGTTAATCACGTCAGAACGCTGTTTCAGATTTTCACCCATTACGCGAACATTTTTATCTTTCAGGTTTTGCTGCAACTTATGAATTTATCAATAAAATTCCCTCCTCCAAGGAACCCAAGTCGATAAAAAACGGTGAGTACAGTAAATACTTTGTTCTTTCATATTGCTTTTCTTGAAGAAACTAAGTGTTGTATAAACCAAAGTTAGCTACTCCATTTGCCGAGCACATGAACATACTTTTTGGAACATACCCATAAAGGCGATCCAGTGAAGATTCAACCAAGTGATGGGATTTGTTGGTGGTTAAATTCATGGGACATAACTCTGTTAGAATTGCTTGCATTTTCAAACGGATGGGTTATTGCCCTTATATTTCTCCCGTATTCCATTTCATTTTTTCCTGGAAATTGCCGGATCTAGATATCTAGCTGTCAATCTATCTGTCTGTTTGTCCGTCTGTCTGTCTGTCTGTCTGTCTGTTTGTCTGTCTGTCTATCTATCTATCTATCTATCTATCTATCACCAGATTCAGCGGTACCGACAACATCATCACGTGAGTAGATAAACTATTACTGTCTGGGTGTTTATTTTCATGTTTCTCTCTTTAGCCTTGTGAGTAACCTCTTCCCTCCTGGCTAACAATAGCGGATCTTTGTCGCGTCACTTGCCGGCAATGTGCAGGGATCTGACCTGGTTATGGTCAACCACATCTTGTAATTACCAGAGCATCAGAGACAAACACTGCATAAGAATGAATTCTTTACAATAATTTGTATTGACGTGTGTGACTGGGTTGTGGCACGTGCCATGTGCGCGTGGTCCACTAGGAGGGAAACACTGCCGTGTTAACACCCCAGCAAGACATGGTTTAGAGAGGGGAGGGGGGGTGGGGGTGGTGATAGCTGTTACGGGTCTGGTCTGGGTGATAGTGTTACGACTGCATTTAAAAATCGAGAGGTATTTATGACTTACTCTTTCATACCATGCCACACATACTAATAACAATTTGAATAAGTTTTATCAACAGACCTGCAGGGCCACAAATTTATTTACTTTATATTCCCTAACAAATTTTGTCTAGCTCTTACATATGGAAAAGACAACATCACCAGCATCAAATGAAAATTCAATAATATGTCACTAGAAGTCTCCTCTAGATTTCTATAAGATTATATCATTCTGACTCACTAACAATTTAAATATGAATTACCTATCTCTCAGATATAGTCTGCCTACTATCTATCAAGCAATATTCTCATGTCTCTGGCGACAATGTCATCTCAGCTAATTGTGCCTACCGCTTATAATGGATCAAGCTCGTCAATACAAACTGACGTAGTTAAGTTAGATCTACTCTAGGATGGGCTGGCAATCCCCAGCCTCATCCAGACAAATCAATTTCAATTTACAGATGTGTATGCCAAACATTCATACTAGATCTAGTTGCAAGTTAATATACATCGTTGTCTTGCATTCTTGGTTAGCACTTCTAGCAGATGAGGCAATCCTGTCCTACTGGAAAAATTACTTTCAGCTTCTCGTTCATTGTTGAATCAGTAGACAAACACTTACACTTGGTCCCTGATAAGGAATCAGGGAACAGTAGACAACAGCAGTGGGTATATATCACAATGGAGCATATGGCTTCATTTCATTGCCTATAATGGACATAGACATGAAAATAACAGTCTTCTGATTCTTCTGGCAGAATCACGCCGACACCTGCACAGATGGAATTTTCTATATGGAGTCCTGACCATAGGAATGGCTACGCTTATATACTGTGCGGCCAGCTGCAAATTACCGTCCAAATGCCTAGATTTGATTGGTGCATCCATTTCGAGCTCAGCTCGTAGTATTAATAGATCTACATGGAAGTCGGTCACGGCCTTGTACTAGAACAGACAAGGTCAAATTAAAATGTCAAAACCATTACTAAAATCTCTAAACCCTCGTGCTTTCTACGTTTTATGTACGAATTTCTGAAGAAAAAGTGTTACAAAAACAAACTGTTCACGAGAACAGTTCAAGGACATTTACGCTGGCTATGGTCAACGAGACCGCGAAAAAACAAGTCGTGACCCAGCACAACAATTATAGTATTAACCTTGACAATAGCCATGAGCTATTCAAGAAAGATTTCACCTTCAATACTTGTTTTAAAGTCTAAGAAAAATCAAATATTCTTACATTGAGCTGGAGAAATGAATGGACAGAGAATCAAGAAGTGATTAGAAGAAACCCATTTTGGTAAACCTTTTGTTTGGTTATTTGTATGCCTGTGTGTGTCGTCAAGTTAGGAATGGGGGATGTTCAGTCTTGTGTAGTTATGACACGGCGTGAATATTTTGTACATAAGGATTGTGTACGCGAGTGGGTGTTATTGAGTCTGTCCGTGTGTGTGTATGTTTATATTATGTGTTTGTATGTGTGTGTGTGTAATTGTTAATGGTTGCTGCTTATGCGTGTGTGGCCTATGTGTACACAATGATTTGTGATGACAGAGAGAGAGAGTGACAGAGGGGGAGAGAGAGAGAAAGAGAGAGAGAGAGAGAGAGAGAGTGAGAGAAAGAGAGAGGGACGGAGACAGAGGGAGAAAGAGAAAGAGAGTGACAGAGACAGGCTTCAGAGAGGGGGTGGGGGGTGGGGTAGAGAAAGAGCCAAAGAGATAGCGAGGGGGTGTGGTGGGGGGGGGGGGGTGAAAAAACTGTAGTAGAAGAAAATGTATCCGAGACAAAAGGAAAACATGAAAGTGAAATGATCCGTGGAATTCTTTGGTTGTGGGGTTGACACTTGTGGAGGATAGACCTAGGCTGCCTATGTGTGACTGATAGCTACACTCAAGTTCTAGGCATACTGATGCAATATCCTAGAAATGAAATACATGTAAATACTAAAGACACCTATTGGAATTCGGGGGGGGGGGGGGAAGAAAGAAAGAAACAATTGTTTGCAAAATGTGACGTCAGCAATAATAACAAGAAATTTTTCATTCTAAATTTCGAAAATAAATTTTAAGCGAAAAATAAATATTCACACTTTTCGGCACCCTAGAAAAAATAAAAAACTGATAGAATATGTTTGGGCCAATTATACATCAATTACCTCTCCTGTGACATAGCTCCACGCGCCCGTACATCATACAATAATGGAGCTTGGGCCCAACTTTGTTCCCGCAAAGGCTTTTTTACTACGCAACGTAGAGAAATGAAACTTGGCACATGTATGTAACATTTTTTAAGCCTGTACATGTCGGGCTCATTTTTTCCCGAAACTCTTTACTTTTCCCAGAAATTCAGTTATAATTATCAGTTATCAATTCATGATTGCGAATACGTCGTGATAATGTACTTCCGTCAATTTCGTCATTTCCGCCTCTTACCGGAAATGTAAACTAGAGTTCACGAGCCAGCCACGCCTAGAAAACTTTGATACCGAGTATATTGTTATACATATGAGATGAGTGCCATTCATTCATACCAAGAAAACTGTGTAGAAATATTTAGAGTGTGCTTCAAGATCGGAAGGAAATATTTTTTATTATAGACTAGATCTCGGAGTGTCAGTCATGCCAAGAAAACTTTGTCGAAAGGCTAGATCTAGGCCTCTCACGCCTCGAGGGTCGAACTAGAGCTAATGCTCAAAGTAGTCAAAGAAAGGAAAATGTAGATCTAATAATGATATTAAAAAAAACCACGTGATTTTTAATAAGACCTACTGCCGCTCACACAGCTCGGGTTTGCGTGACATTTTACATGTGCCCTCCCTTCGACCCCCAAAAGGTTCTTTTTCAGATTTGGAGTCTTGAAAAGGTGAGGAAGTATTTTTTTGAGTTTGGGGTTGCTTTATGGCGCTAATTGACTACCTCCGATTCTTCATTTTTACGAACACATTGTCACGATCACGTGCGTGAAGATGGTCACGACCACGTGTGTGATGAGTACCTAACTTATTTACCTTTCAAACCCAGCTAACAAGCCAAGCAAGCAGACCAGCGATCAACGGACACATGGAGTGAAATTTAAATTAAACGATATTTAATTATAAATGCATGACAAAACTTATGTCAAAACATTCAACTCATGATAATCACATACATAATCACAAAAACAGATATTTCAAATTTACTCTTGGGGATCCTGGCTATTATCTATTCCCCGTTTCACATCTAGATCTAATCCCTCTGTCTATAAACTTAACTACGTATACTTAATAGTCTCTGTCAACAGCTGCCCTCCTCGTTGATGCAGTTTCACTTCTCCAGAGTTCACACAATCCTTTCTAGATCTTTCATTTCGACGATAAAAGGGGAAACAGACGCCCCTGGCTTCACACAAATAAGAACACACAGTTCACACTCGCCATCGTAGATTACTTGTTCCTTGAGGGGTTCTCGACATCCCGTCCTCAAGACTCTTCAACTTGCAAACACACTGCACACCGACGGTTCACACCCGCCATCGTAGATTCACGAGCTTCTGATGGGTTCCCATCCTATCATCAGAACTCAACTTCTGGTCCCCATGGCACGACCTTCCACTTGTCGCCTGGACCGATAAATTCTTCTTATTGGGAAATAAATGTGAACATCATGGATCCCTCACACACCTAACACTTCTGGTCCCCACTGGCACGACCTTCCACTTGTCGCCCGGACCACTTCTCGCTGCGTCTTCCTTTAGGAATGAATAACTTGGGAACCTCATGTGTGTCGAGCTTCTCCTCTACTTATACTCCCGAGGTTTTTGCACACGCGACTAGTTTAAAGCGAGTCGTGTGTATCTATCCACGCTCGTCAACAATGTTAAAAACCGTGTTTTCCCCTGCTAAGCTCACCCCCCTAGACTCGTGGCGCACAAGGCCACCGACCTTCCTCGTGATATTTAATCTTTCATGCTCGACAACAACTTTAAACTCCCCTTCTCCCCTACTAAGTTTACCCCCCTCTATACTCGTGGCGTACAAGGTCATCAACCTTAATCGTGACACCTCCTTCCCACAAAACAAAATTTTGATCCCCAGAGCAAAATTTTTACAAGAAATTCATTTCAACAAAATTTCATTCAAATAAGGGTAAACAATCCAAATACATAGCATCAATGACATCTGGAAAGGCAATCAGCAATTACATTCTCTCTCCCTTTCACATGTATAATATGTAAATCATGTTTCTGCAACATCAGAAAACAAATCTGGATACCTCACACCAAATCTTTCAACCGCTCTCTTGGACGCAATTTCACATAATGTAATTTCCAATCAACATTCTGTAAAATCTCAGAATTTGACAAGTTAGGGGATATCACATCATGTCTGAGATGTACATCTTGAGTCTCTTCTTGTGACTCCATATCATTATCTACTTCATTCACTACAGCAACAATCTCAACTGGCTTTTCATGATACATTTTCAACACATTAATATGACACAACTGTGTACTCTTTCTCCTATCTGGAGTTTTTATAATATAATTGAGATCATTAATTTTTGTCTCAATTTCACAGGGTCCATAAAATCTAGCCTGGAGAGGATTTGACTCCAGGGGAAACAAAACAAGGACCTTATCTCCAGGTTTAAAACTTCTTGTCCTGGCCTTCCTGTCATACCAAAATTTCATTTTCTCTTGGGCACATCCCAAATTCTCTTTTGCTAATTCACAAGCCTTATGCAGTCTGTCTCTAAACTTCTGCACATAATCTAATACATTCATTTGAGGATCATCACCGATCCATTTTTCTTTCAACAGAGCCAACGGCCCACGAACATTATGTCCAAACACTAACTCAAAAGGACTAAATCCTAGTGATTCTTGAACTGACTCTCTAGCTGCAAACAACAGCAAATGTATTCCTTCGTCCCAATTTTTCTCGCTATCATAGCAATATGTTCTCATCATATTCTTTAAAGTAGCGTGGAATCTCTCTAAAGCTCCCTGAGATTCTGGGTGGTACGCAGACGACTTAATTTGTCTTGTCCCCAGTTCACTTGTTTAAACAGTCTCGACATAAAGTTACTGCCCTGATCAGACTGTATTTCTTTGGGCAATCCAAATAAAGTAAAAAACTTTACCAGAGCTTTCACAATACTCTGTGTCTTAATATTCCTAAGAGGAATCGCCTCAGGAAATCTAGTGGATGTACACATAATGGTTAATAGATATTGATTTCCTGAGCTGGTCTTTGGCAAAGGACCAACGCAATCAACGATAACCTTAGAAAAGGGCTCCCCACAAATTGGAATTGGCTGTAAAGGGGCCATTCTTTTTCCAGCATTTGGTTTTCCCACTATCTGACATGTGTGACATGTATTACAAAAATAAGCCACATCCTTGTTAATTCCTGGCCAAAAAAAATGTCTCGTTATCCTATCATTTGTTTTCCTTATACCCAAATGGCCACCCAGAGGTAAATTATGGGCCATGGCAAGTATCTCGTGCCTATATGGTTTTGGAACCACAACTTGATAAACAACCGCCCACTCTTCCGTTCCGCGGACATCAATGGGTCTCCATTTTCTCATAAGTACTCCATCTTTTATGAAGTACCCTTTTGGTACTTTATTAAGTTCTTCGTCGCTCAGAACTTGATCCTGCAATGGCTGTAAGCTAGGATCTAAGCCTTGTTCTTTAATTAACTGGTCTCTATCATATGATAAATTCTTATCTTCCCGCATAACATCGGAATGACTGACATCATCTTCATGTAATATGGATCCTAGAAAAGTATTAGAAAGATCATAAGAATGATCTACATTGGATTCCGTCGACCTATCTTCTTTACAAATCTCTTCATTGTCTTCTGTCTGCTCTTTCTTTTTAGCCATAGCTCGAGTCACCGCACATGAAGGATATATATTTGTATCTTCACTTTCGTCATCAGTACTAGGTTTTGAAGTCAACTGTACAGTAGGTATTTTCCTAGCACCGGCAAGATCATTTCCTAACAATAGAGATACTCCCTCTATTGGCAAACCAGACTTAAGTCCAACTACCACTCGACCTGTTATAAAGTCTGACTTCAAATAAATTTTATGCAAAGGTGCAGAGCTAAAGACTCCCTCTATACCCTGTATAAGACTAACTTCTCCAGTATTTGAATCATCATTAAAATCTAGAACATTATCTAACAGGAGGGACTGGGAACATCCAGTATCCCGCAATATTTTTAATGGTATGGGGGTGGAATTTTCCCCAAGGGACACCAGACCCTCTGACACAAATGGCAGAAACTCTTCCCGTACGGTCTCTAACTTCACTGGGTTACGAGGCTGTGGAGCGTTTATAACTTTTGGTCCTCCCACAAAAGCTATAGGGCCAGTCTTCTTTTTTCCAAGAGCACGACAATCCCAGCTTCTATGGCCTAATCTCCCGCAGTTATTACATCTTGATCCCTCGTTCCTCCAATCTCTTCTCTGGAAATGATAATCTTTCCCACTAGGACCAGGTCTTCTCCCATCAAAACTACTGGATATCCTATCCTGAACTCTATCCGATCTACTGAGCCCAAATCTACTTTTATGAGTTAATGTAAACTCGTCAGCCAGTTTTGCGGCATCTTGCAACGTCTTTGTCTCTTTCTCATTGAGGTACGTCTTTATTTCATCACGGATTCCCGTTTTGAAGTCCTCTAGTAATATGAGCTGTTTAAGCTATTCATAATCTTTACATACCTCCATCGAGGAACACCATCTCTCAAAAAATACCTCTTTTTCATGAGCAAACTCAATATAGGTTTGACTGTCAATTTTTTTATAATATCGGAACTTTTGCCGATATGCTTCAGGCACTAATTCATACGCTTTTAATATTGCGTCCTTCACACGGTCATAATCCCCCGCTTCTTCCACGGAAAGGGCCGAAAAGGTCTGCTGAGCCTAACCCCTTATTACACTCTGTAACATTAATGGCCAATGTTGTTTGGGCCAGTTCAAACTAAGGGCCACCTTCTCAAAATGTTGCAAGTATTTATCCACTTCCCTCTCATTAAAGGGAGGAACCAATCTTACTTCTCTACTCGCTAGAAAACTAGGTTCATGTGATCTACTAGTAACACCCAATCTGGCTTTTTCTAGCTCATGTTGTCTTTCCCGTTCTTTTTCTTTTTCTTGCGCCTGTCTATCTCTTTCTTTCTCTTTTTCTTGCGCCTGTCTGTCTCTTTCTTTTTCTTTTTCTTGCGCCTGTCTATCTTTTTCTTTCTCTTTTTCTTGCGCCTGTCTATCTCTTTCTTTTTCTTTTTCTTTTTCTTGCGCCTGTCTTTCTTTTTCTTTCTCTTTTTCTTGCGCCTGTCTATCTCTTTCTTTTTCTTTCTCTTTTTCTTGCGCCTGTCTTTCTCTTTCTTTTTCTTTTTCTTTTTCTTGCGCCTGTCTATCTCTTTCTTTTTCTTTTTCTTTTTCTTGCGCCTGTCTATCTCTTTCTTTTTCTTTTTCTTGCGCCTGTCTATCTCTTTCTTTTTCTTTTTCTTTTTCTTGCGCCTGTCTTTCTTTTTCTTTCTCTTTTTCTTGCGCCTGTCTATCTTTTTCTTTCTCTTTTTCTTGCGCCTGTCTATCTCCTTCTTTTTCTTTCTCTTTTTCTTGCGCCTGTCTTTCTTTTTCTTTCTCTTTTTCTTGCGCCTGTCTATCTTTTTCTTTCTCTTTTTCTTGCGCCTGTCTATCTTTTTCTTTCTCTTTTTCTTGCGCCTGTCTATCTTTTTCTTTCTCTTTTTCTTGCGCCTGTCTTTCTCTTTCTTTTTCTTTTTCTTGCGCCTGTCTTTCTCTTTCTTTTTCTTTTTCTTGCGCCTGTCTTTCTCTTTCTTTTTCTTTTTCTTTCTCTTTTTCTTGCGCCTGTCTTTCTCTTTCTTTTTCTTTTTCTTTCTCTTTTTCTTGCACCTGTCTTTCTTTTTCTTTTTCTTTCTCTTTTTCTTGCGCCTGTCTTTCTCTTTCTTTTTCTTTTTCTTTTTCTTGCGCCTGTCTTTCTCTTTCTTTTTCTTTTTCTTGCGCCTGTCTATCTTTTTCTTTCTCTTTTTCTTGCGCCTGTCTATCTTTTTCTTTTTCTTTTTCTTGCGCCTGTCTATCTTTTTCTTTCTCTTTTTCTTGCGCCTGTCTATCTCTTTCTTTTTCTTTTTCTTTTTCTTGCGCCTGTCTATCTCTTTCTTTTTCTTTTTCTTTCTCTTTCTCTTTTTCTTGCGCCTGTCTATCTTTTTCTTTCTCTTTTTCTTGCGCCTGTCTATCTCTTTCTTTTTCTTTTTCTTGCGCCTGTCTATCTTTTTCTTTCTCTTTTTCTTGCGCCTGTCTATCTTTTTCTTTCTCTTTTTCTTGCGCCTGTCTATCTCTTTCTTTTTCTTTTTCTTGCGCCTGTCTATCTCTTTCTTTCTCTTTTTCTTGCGCCTGTCTATCTCTTTCTTTTTCTTTTTCTTGCGCCTGTCTATCTCTTTCTTTCTCTTTTTCTTGCGCCTGTCTATCTCTTTCTTTCTCTTTTTCTTGCGCCTGTCTATCTCTTTCTTTCTCTTTTTCTTTTTCTTGCGCCTGTCTATCTCTTTCTTTTTCTTTTTCTTGCGCCTGTCTATCTCTTTCTTTTTCTTTTTCTTTTTCTTGCGCCTGTCTATCTCTTTCTTTTTCTTTCTCTTTTTCTTGCGCCTGTCTTTCTCTTTCTTTTTCTTTTTCTTGCGCCTGTCTATCTCTTTCTTTCTCTTTTTCTTGCGCCTGTCTATCTCTTTCTTTCTCTTTTTCTTGCGCCTGTCTATCTCTTTCTTTTTCTTTTTCTCTTTCTTGCGACTGTCTTTCTCTTTCTTTTTCTTTTTCTTGCGCCTGTCTATCTCTTTCTTTTTCTTTCTCTTTTTCTTGCGCCTGTCTATCGCTTTCTTTTTCTTTCTCTTTTTCTTGCGCCTGTCTATCTCTTTCTTTTTCTTTCTCTTTTTCTTGCGCCTGTCTTTCTCTTTCTTTTTCTTTTTCTTTTTCTTGCGCCTGTCTATCTTTTTCTTTTTCTTTTTCTTGCGCCTGTCTATCTCTTTCTTTCTCTTTTTCTTGCGCCTGTCTATCTCTTTCTTTCTCTTTTTCTTGCGCCTGTCTATCTCTTTCTTTCTCTTTTTCTTTTTCTTGCGCCTGTCTATCTTTTTCTTTTTCTTTTTCTTGCGCCTGTCTATCTCTTTCTTTTTCTTTTTCTTGCGCCTGTCTATCTCTTTCTTTTTCTTTTTCTTGCGCCTGTCTATCTCTTTCTCTTTCTTTTTCTTTTTCTTGCGCCTGTCTATCTTTTTCTTTTTCTTTTTCTTGCGCCTGTCTATCTCTTTCTTTTTCTTTTTCTTGCGCCTGTCTATCTTTTTCTTTTTCTTTTTCTTGCGACTGTCTATCTCTTTCTTTTTCTTTCTCTTTTTCTTGCGCCTGTCTTTCTCTTTCTTTTTCTTTCTCTTTTTCTTGCGCCTGTCTATCTCTTTCTTTTTCTTTTTCTTGCGCCTGTCTTTCTCTTTCTTTTTCTTTTTCTTGCGCCTGTCTATCTTTTTCTTTTTCTTTTTCTTGCGCCTGTCTATCTTTTTCTTTTTCTTTTTCTTGCGCCTGTCTATCTCTTTCTTTTTCTTTTTCTTGCGCCTGTCTATCTCTTTCTTTTTCTTTTTCTTGCGCCTGTCTATCTCTTTCTTTTTCTTTTTCTTGCGCCTGTCTATCTTTATCTTTCTCCCGTGCCTCGTGTTCTAGCTGTTTCTGCTCTAGCTCGATCCGCATCTTCTCTTTCTGTAACTCAATATTAACTTCAGTTACTGATGCCATAGTTTCAAACTGAGCTAGGTCGTTTTCTTCGAACACATCATCATCCACATAATACTCAGCAATATATCTCGATATTTCTGCTTTTCTTAATTTGGCTTTTACATAATCGAGTCCTAATCTCTTACTAATCGTCAATAACTCCGGTTTCCTGAAGGTTAACAACTCCTCCGGTCTCGGTGACGTTAGAAAGGTATTTATCTCCATGGCCGCTGGTCGGACTTACAAAAATATTTCTACAACTTGGAAAAACACTCGTTTGTGTCCTAAACTTTCAAATCCCGGACGATTCACGTCCTATCAATTTACGATCAAATCCAGATCCCGGACGACTCACGTCCTACTTATTTAGATCAATTACTCGTATGTGTCACAATGAGTTTATATCCCGGACGAGCCCCCAATTGTCACGATCACGTGCGTGAAGATGGTCACGACCACGTGTGTGATGAGTACCTAACTTATTTACCTTTCAAACCCAGCTTACAAGCCAAGCAAGCAGACCAGCGATCAACGGACACATGGAGTGAAATTTAAATTAAACGATATTTAATTATAAATGCATGACAAAACTTATGTCAAAACATTCAACTCATGATAATCACATACATAATCACAAAAACAGATATTTCAAATTTACTCTTGGGGATCCTGGCTATTATCTATTCCCCGTTTCACATCTAGATCTAATCCCTCTGTCTATAAACTTAACTACGTATACTTAATAGTCTCTGTCAACAGCTGCCCTCCTCGTTGATGCAGTTTCACGTCTCCAGAGTTCACACAATCCTTTCTAGATCTTTCATTTCGACGATAAAAGGGGAAACAGACGCCCCTGGCTTCACACAAATAAGAACACACAGTTCACACCCGCCATCGTAGATTACTTGTTCCTTGAGGGGTTCTCGACATCCCGTCCTCAAGACTCTTCAACTTGCAAACACACTGCACACCGACGGTTCACACCCGCCATCGTAGATTCACGAGCTTCTGATGGGTTCCCATCCTATCATCAGAACTCAACTTCTGGTCCCCATGGCACGACCTTCCACTTGTCGCCTGGACCGATAAATTCTTCTTATTGGGAAATAAATGTGAACATCATGGATCCCTCACACACCTAACACTTCTGGTCCCCACTGGCACGACCTTCCACTTGTCGCCCGGACCACTTCTCGCTGCGTCTTCCTTTAGGAATGAATAACTTGGGAACCTCATGTGTGTCGAGCTTCTCCTCTACTTATACTCCCGAGGTTTTTGCACACGCGACTAGTTTAAAGCGAGTCGTGTGTATCTATCCACGCTCGTCAACAATGTTAAAAACCGTGTTTTCCCCTGCTAAGCTCACCCCCCTAGACTCGTGGCGGACAAGGCCACCGACCTTCCTCGTGATATTTAATCTTTCATGCTCGACAACAACTTTAAACTCCCCTTCTCCCCTACTAAGTTTACCCCCCTCTATACTCGTGGCGTACAAGGTCATCAACCTTAATCGTGACAACATGGACCCATGAAAAATTCTCGGTGCGCACTACTGTGCGCTGTGTACTACTGTAATACTATCCGATCTATCTATTGATCGCCGATTTTATGTGGATGACCCAAAGTGTCTCGACATCAACGTCTTTGTGCTGATTCCTTTCGGTCTGGACTGGTGAGCTTTGTTTTTACCATTCGAAGAATGGGACAGTTACTAATAGGCCTAATTCTTGCTATCTAAGGGTAGCCACACAAAGGCCACCGAATTCGGTCACCGAGCCACTAGGCGCTTTAGGTGAGAAGAATTGCACAAATGAAGTCTAACAGGCAACGAGACCTGTACTTGTGTGTAGAGAGTGAATCTAGCAGACTTTACATCTGAACAAATCAATTCCAACAGATCAGGCAGAGAGATTAGTATATGTGTGTAAATCGTAAATATGGCAGGTCTAGCAGACACCGCATGTGCATATGTCCCAACAAGGAGGCATCTCGTGGGTACCTAGTCACGCCACACGAGTATAATTATACGGACAACTCTACCCGACGTTTTATTTAATACGGCCAAGACATAAAGTTTAGCACATCGATATAAAAGCACACGTTGAGAGCTAGCTACTGAACAGGCTGCATAGATATTCTTATAAACCCAGTGATAAGATTGGTTGATCTGCTCATGGCCACAATCAAGTGTTTTTATAAGTTTTTATAAATCTAATCGACTCCCGCTTCTTACACCCTTATATGTATATAAATTTTTAACTCCCAGGGACACGGGCCGAGTCGATTTTTATTGCGCACTGGTGAGATACTCAAATCTGAGAAAACCAGTTTTAAGGAAGAAGAAGAAGAAGAAGAAGAAGAAGAACTGCACAAACGTCACTTTATTATAATTTCGTTAGTTCAATTATGAAAAACCCGAAATGTAACTTCCAAGGACCCCCCCCCCTCCCCACCACTCCCCTTCTACCGAGGTCATGACACCCTTGATTTGCATTTTACCACATCTTATTGTAATACAGAGAGGATGAACATGTTAGCAACTTCAGCTCCGTGACTAGGCGTCCATGAAGTTGAAACTTTGTGCACTGCCGCAGTATTTCAAGATAAATGAGCGGACACATCCGTGTGGGATTAAATTCAGGCTGTGGAAGGACATGTTTACGATATTTTGAGCTGCCAAAAACGGAATGTATTTCCGTCGATGGAAATCAAAAAGTGTGACCGGAAATTTCGTTTCGTCTTCCTTTAAAAATTGCTGGTCGAAAAAGCGAGTTTATCATGAATCTGTGTAGTCTGTTGGGAATTGTGGTGTAACAAGTAAGTTCTATTGATTTTGGCATCGAATCCAGTTGTCGTTATTAGTGTGACATAGATCTAGATTAGACAGTTGGACCTAGTATAAAGAAACAGCGCACGACATTTTGAGCTCCCTTTCAGAAATCACTTGAGCCGAGAAAACTGACAACCCATGACTAGGACAAACCAATAATTATATCGCCGGGTATTTGCCATATTGTTGTAAGTGCATTTTGGCCTTTCCAGAAAATGAGGATTGAAGTTTGACCGGCAAAAGGGCTAAAACGCATAAAATATTACGTGATAATCATTTTTCTCGAAACATTTTTAGTCGATTGGAATGACACATATACAATATGGCGAAATTAGGAGTGAGAGAACCACTTTCATGAGAAAACCTCAAAATTAACAAAATGTCACATACAACAATATGGCAAATACCCTCGATATTTTCAATTACACAAGTCAGCGGGATGGATACGGCAGACCACGTAAATGGATGGGAATTAGAATAGCCACACACTAATCGTGTTAAAATGTAAGGGCATAAAGTATGACCGTCTACCTGTGCTCTGTGTCAGCACCAGTCTCGGCAAGGCCAGGTCACAAGTCATGTCAGATGTCACATGATATGCCAGTGAGGGGGATGAGCTGTTGCTGAGGTTGCTGATGATGGAGATGGGAAGAATGCCCCCACCTTGCACCCCCCACCCCCCTCACTCTCTCTCTCTCTCTCTCTCTCTCTTCCTCGTGTGTGACAGAGCCAACGCCTTGTCCCTTCCTCTATTGATTGACTTGTAGCATACGGGCTGGCGTCTCCTGGCTCGAGATGTTTGTTTGTCAGTGACAAGCGGCTCACGAGCAGCTGGGATCTCGGAGGATGGCATTGGCCTGATTTTTTTTTTTTTCCATTCATGAAACTTTAGACACACACACACACACACACGCACACACCCACACACACACACACACACATGTTTGACTTTGGGTTTGGGTTAAATGACTCGTCGGCACGGCAACGGCCACTTTCTACCTCCGCACATGCACACACACACACAGACACACATTCACACACACATACACATACACACACATAGACATGCTCAAATCGCCCCCTCTTTCTCTTTCTCTCTCTCTCTCTCTCTCTCTCTCTCTCTCTCTCACATACACTCTTACACGCGCACAGACACTCCCCATTACACACACACACACACAAACATTTAAATGCAATACTCATATCACATACACACAGGTACCCACATGCACACCCTGACATGCCAATACATATGAAACAAACACACAATAACACATATTTACACAGACAAAGTGTGTACATGTGGATGTACAATAATCTCACGGATTGAGCGGGCCAGGATCGAGAAGCTAGAACTACCAATTATAATAGATCACCTGTAAGCCAGAGGAGGGAACTGTGGGGGGGGGGGCGCCGGGGGTGTTCAGGTGTAATTTAGAGTGACTAGCCCAAACGCTTATCCTACGGTCAGTATAAATACTAAATTGAGGCATTGACAGGCCGGTGTGGTTGAGTACAGTGGGGTGTAGTCAAAGTGACGTCTTGGTGAACATTGTGAGAACCTCTGCCATTCTCTCAACTGTCTTACTGCATGGTTTTACACCGATTGTGCATTTCCGTCGAAAATTGAGATAGCTTTAAACATGTGTGCAGAATCTACCAATCTTTCGGTGATATAAAGGCGCAACTCCACTAGAACGAAATCAATTATAGCTCCCGGGAAAATAAATGAACTATCTTTATATATATATATATATATATATAGCCTTATATTTAAATCGGTTGCAGGTGAATTGCGTGCACAGTAGAAGTTTTGATAAAACTTGAGAATGAAATGAAGCCGTCATAAACATTGGTTTACGTTCTCATTTACAGCAAACAGGTTTAGTGTGGAGATTTCACCACTTCGCATTACTCATGCTCTTCTTATCCTCGGGTATTCGCGAAATCCACCCAACAAACTTCGTCATTATTTCTCACGCTCCTGGTAAAACTCTCCAAATGTCAATTCACTTGTTGCCGATTTTACTACAAAAGGTTACCATGTAATCTCCTTGGGGATCCTTGCCATCTAAATGAGAAAGTTTTAGTTTAGCCAAAATGATTCAGAAAGCCATGGTGAATTTGGAAACACGGATGTACCAAGTGCCAAGCTATCTTGATGAAAAAGTAATGTATTTATTTCTGCAGGGACTGCAATTATTTAGTGTCTTTCCTCCTAGCCAACCACGAGTGCTTAAGACAACGGCACAAAAAAAAATCGAATTCAATAGTTTTATCCCAGACAATTTAGGCTGAGTAAGACAGCTCACCGTGCACAACCATGGTACGTGCGTCTGTTGATGAGGTGATAGGAAATAGGAGGGTTGTGTTCCGATTATTTTCTAATCGCCTATCGAACATTTTTCTTGTGAAATCTTCACACGGCAGCAGTGGTTATAGTCATGCATAGACCGACGCACAGACAGACACGGCAGTTATATACAAAAGTGCCGGTCAGCACTCTCACATACAAGAATTCACACATAGATATAAACACACATACACTATTTGTATTTGTATTTGTATAACTCTTTAATCCCATTTGGGAAATTTTGCCTTTGTGCCATTGCAGCCCAGTTATAACTGGAGCAGGCACGTCGTTGCCACAGTGCAGCGCCGGTCGGCGTTTTTTTTTTTTTTGGGGGGGGGGGAGATGAGGGGGGAGGGGGAGGGACTGGTAGAGATGAATTTAATTTAATTTTGCCCGGGCAGCGGCCTGTTCGGCCTGCTCTTTACGATTTCCAACTGCCAAGGTATCTTTAACGTGCGCAACGTGCACACGGGCCCTCCGAATTTTTTCGTCCTTATCCGAGAAGACTAGGTACTCGATCCTACCCCTCAATAGAATCAGGGACACGAAAATATGAGAAAAATCCCAAACTTCCAACATGCCTGCACGGCCCGGGTTTCGAACCCGGGACCCTTGGCACGAGAGGCGAGCACCTTGCCTCTAGACCACCTTGTCCCCACGTTAATGAGACAATGATGATGTTCAGAACATCTTCTAGACCCGAAGTCGCTGATTTGAAAAAGAAATGTTACCATGGCTGTTTGTCAGTCTGTGCGTTTACAATAGTTGCAAAAGTGTGTTTATGAATGTGATTGTACACAACAGCGTGTGTAAGGGTATGCTAGTGTCAGTGTGATACATCCAGGCGCGGGCGGGGTGAGCAGTGACAGTTGGCAGAGCCGCACGTGCGCACACAGCACCAGCGCTACTAGAACTGCCAAGTTTTGCCAGCCAGTGAGGGCCGCGCCAGTGGCTAGCCCGTTGTGTACTCACGGAGAAATCAACAGTTTGTGATTTCGACACCAGGAAGACGTTCATGCGACTTTTTTGTCAACGTTTCTAGAAGGTGAAACTAACCCCAGCGTGATTTTATACAGTGCTGTGATCTTTCTGCTGGTGTATCCAGCAACACACGTTTGTTGGTCAAGGAGAACACGCTGTTATTTACAGCCAATGTGTTTTATCTTACAGGATGTGTCAGTGTCACGTGGTGGCCAGTCTGGCCATGTGAAGAATCGTGTGGATTTCTTTTATCATCTAGGCACCGGGATATTTTAGCCAGGTTTTTGCTAAGTTATGTATTGTGTTTTTTTCTGTTGAAAAACAAAATTCTACACTAGTTTTGTCTAAGATCTGTGAAGGCTAACGAGCCCTTTTTTTTTGTTTGTTTCTGAGGTAATTAATACAGACCAAAATAATGAAGGCCTGTGATGATAGCATGGCGAACTAGTGGCAAAAGCATTAAATATCTGTAAATTCGGTCAGATTCGTTCGTTTCGAAAGATGGTTTTTCTTTTCCATCTGTTGTTCCCCGCTTCCAACGGACACGACAACATTATTTTGTCAGACAATCTGTCCTTGGCAGTTTGTGTCATCTTGATCTGCCTGTCTGTCACAAGTTACACTGGTGTGCTATATAGCACAGAATCAACTGTCTGTAGGTGGACAGGACATTAATGGGATTGTCTAGGTCAGGCGTCCACAACCAGCATGTCACAGTCGGCTTCATTAGCTTTCATGTGTGGCTCTTTGAATGTTCTCACGTGCTGGTAAAATAAAAAATTTAAAAATCTTTAAATGAGAAAATCACTACTAGTATAATAATTATACTTTCGTGCACGTTGTGAGTCACTCTAAAGTTGCATTCTATCGGACTCCTAAAAGATGTCCATTCATCACTGTAAGATTGCCCACCACAGGTCTAGTGCATCATTCGCCACAGTACGTCCATTTGTATTTGACGTTTAGCGATTGTTGTAAACAAGTTGAGAGGACTGTGATATTTTAGAACTTGCAGTCTGGTGATCCAGTAAAAATTCTAAAAATGAAACCATTGTAATTGGGAATTCATAAAGAGAGAGTAATGATGTGAGGAGCGGGGGGTTGGGGCACCAAATTATGGATTTTATTTTGGTAAGATCAACACTATACACTCGTCTTTCATGACTACGAAATGGTCACACGCCCTATGTACCAACGTTTTCATTACTGGTAATCATTATAAACAAAACTGCATTTTCTCTAACTCTGAGCAGCCAGAATTGTTGGTTACAGAGAGATAGAGACATGTAATATCTATGTGCAATTGTCTTGCCGAAGAGGACAGAATGAAGAAGCACAGTAACATGATTTAGTGGTACGGTGAAGATGGACCATGCAGGAAGCTGACACTGAGCTAAGCATCACACGCATGTCAACGTGAAACTCCACGTTTTATCTTCTTACAATTCTCAGTTGAAATCAACGTAAACATGCAGTTAGTTGCTTTCACACTTGTACTGACGTAGGAACTAAATGCATTAATACAGAGGACCACAGTGATCATTGACAGCAGCCCAGAGACAGATCAAGCACATTGGTCAGCTGCGAGCTGAGGCCCTACACGCTCAATCTAATATCATTTAATGTAAAATTAAAAAGGACAACCCTAAACCGTTGTCACGTAGAGAAGTCTCGTTTCTGCACCGATTCACTTGAACTTTTCAATACCGTTTACTTTCAGACTGAGAGTGATTCTTAGAAAGTTTGACGGCCCCGTGTCGTGTCGTGTCTACCATATCTTAGAAAAACAGTTTCCCATAATGTTATTCTCCACTTCTCCATGTTTAAAGAAGAAAACAAAAATTGGCTTTTTTCCACAGGGCCACAGGGCCACTGACCGTGAATTGTTAAAACTAGTGCTCATGGAAGACTGTAGTTACACACGTTCAATTCGATACAATTTCCCTCCAACAAAGAGAATGTGGTGTAAAGAAAATAATAAGTGGGGATCTGATATTAAAAATGATTGTAATTCACAGATCTGGGATGGAAAAGTAAGTTGGGGGGGGGGGGGGGGCAGCGCAACAAAAGCAGGTTTGTCGTCAGCTAGACCATTTACCTCAGTTAGTGACTTTAAATTATTCATTGTTTCTAGCCTTCATACACTTTATAGAGTTTGAGTATGTATAACAAAATTAATGAGTGCCCAGTTGTTTGCACCAGCAAGCTTCCTTAAACACATTAACTTACAAATCCCCAAAGACACGACGTTGGAATCAACAGGCCATTCAAACAATGAGGGCGGCGTGTGTATTCAGTACAAATGTACTAAGACAAACACCTGGTTTTTTTTTTAGCACTGCAAGTGTTTCAAAAGCTTTGAGAGTAATCTGATTTTTGTCCTTGACGTGTGTGTAATGACGTCGGCAATCTCTTGTAAGTCCTTCAGGCAATGTAGTGGAAGATGTTGCCACTTTTCTGTTGTCTTGTCAATATCGTCGGCGCTCACAAAAGACGGGGCGTTGAATTCTCGCTGAGATGCTGTTGCCACTGGAAACCGTTCGATAACTTGTAAGCTGCTGCCGTCGTTTTGTCACTGATGCCACAACTGAAAGGTCAAACTTGAAACTCTCAAGACAGAAAGAATAAAAAAAAAAACACGGCAGAAATTGTTTCTGATGATTGTTTTACATGCATTGATCAGCCCCCCCCCCCCACCCGTTCACGTACAAATGCCCCCCCCCCCGTGCCCCACAAAAACTCAGGCGATGAAAGACAAGTTAGTGAAACAGAACTACGCCTACGGAGGGGTCATCAGAGAGCGGGCATGCAGAGCTGCTCTTAAACAAATATCGTTTTTGTCATGGCTTCCTCGTGCTGGCTCGCGCAGGCTTAAGTTGTGTCCAGCAACAGCACTCACGCCCACCCATATTGACACTTTATGCAGGTTTTCTCGTGTGCAAAAGAGAATATTATTCCAGGTTGTCGAGCATATGTTGTGTTTTGTCAGAACCTGCGTCATGTCAGTCGTGGGAATGGTCATGTTATCTTGTGCGATGACACATATACACATACACACACACACTTACGCTTAAATTATCTGGACGACAAATAAGGGTCTTAACGTACACTCCACCCCCCTCCCCTCTCTCTCTCTCACACACACATTCTCTCTCTCTCTCTCTCACACACACACATTCCCTCTCTCTCTCTCCCCCTCTTTCTATCTCCTTTTCTCACCGACATAAAAAAGCTTGTCCTTTTGTTTTTTTCCAACCATTGAAAACTGGTATTTTGTGAAAGCAAGTAAGTCATGTTTTTTCAAGTGAAACCTTACAACCTTGTATAATAGATTTGATTATCACTAGAGATTTGCCATAGCCATTGTAATTACTTTCGCTTTCCGATTTTGTCCAACTCAACAATGCAGTACATTTTCACCAAAGTAATATTTCACCAATTGGCGAAAACTTGGATAGCAGGTCAAGATTACTTTCTAAGGATTCTGAAACTGGTCATAATGAGCTGGCAAGTATTCTTGAACATGACAAAGCGAGGTTGTCAGGGTTTCCGGAACAGGTCAAAATGTATTTGTGGGGATTCCCGTGATGGCAAGACTTTCACAGCGGGCAAATGATCCGAAATGAAATAATCAAATTTGTGTTCTCTCAGTTGTGAACCAGAACAGGCCGAAATTATAGAAAGATCTCAGACCACACGGCTGTGTCTGTCCGTAGGAATTGCCTGACGTGAGCGTGAGCAGTAGCGGCCAGTGTTCTTTCGTGTTACCCGGACTGTCTGTGTACGTCATTATAGATCAAATCCATTTCAAAAGTCATCTTATATAATGAAACATTATCTGTCTTTCTACCCGCACTATAATTCATTCTGTAACTTGAAAAGTCTCTTTTCTTCATCATAAAAAGGAAGCTGGGTGAAACGTATTAGTTGCGCAGCGTGCTTTGGGTTTCTTGACTTGTTTGTTTGGCTGAAAGCAACTTTTCTGCGCATCTTTTTCACTCAGTGAACATGCGCGTGGCATCTCAAAATCGCTCCTTTTATTTTTAGTGTAGGTGTTCCCATGTGAGTGTACTTTTCAAATACAATAACTTTTCGAAAAAACAGGCCTAGAAAAAAACACGGTACATGGGAACAAGCTTTTAAGTGTTCTTTTGCCATAAAACGGATATATTTTATTCTTGCTTTCCTCAACGTCATCCGACACGGTGGTTTTTGCATTCTAACGCCATTAATGTTCAATGGAACTAATGAAAGGTTTTTAATAATTTCTAGAAAAAATATGACATTTTGCTGAACATACTTATATCAACGTCCGGTATGTCGAATGTGTACAAAATTATTGTCAACTGTAATTTCTTTGTTTTTGAAAATTTGATTATTTTTCAGTCGTAGACTGATGTTGTCAAGATATCATTTTAGATAATCACAATTGTTTGTCGGCATTTCATTGAACACTTGTTGGTTGTGCTGATTCCAACATATGCAACATCTGGATTAGAAATTCTCTGAACATAACAATTGTTGTTGACCATTGGCTGAAGGTGTGAAGTTTCCAGTTAGTTTTGTAGCTTGGACGCGACTGGTTCCAGTAGTGCACCTGGCCACCTGAAGAAACATTGAGCTAAAATGTCTGGTGAGACAGTGAATCCAAGCTGGCATAGAGAACTGGCACGTGCATTGGTACTGGTACTTATCATTCTAGTACCAGATATAAGAGGCAACCGCATGCCAGAGGCCGAGAATCAGGGTGAGTAGTCAGAGAATTGTTGTAAGCGTACTAATTGCATTGTATCATGTTTATTTGCAAATACTTTCGATGATGTTGGTGCAGTGAAGAAGCCATGCATTTGTAACCTCCAGCAAAATCTGAGACTTACCTCCCCCACACCCCCCCCCCCTCCTCCTCCCAACCACCTTGTCCACAGTTATCAGTTGGATTATTCTCGTGATCATCGTCTCGTTACCTTGAATGCGTCATTAAAACATAATTATGTGAAACTGGCATGATGTGATGATATTCAAGCCCGGATGAGGGAATATGTGTGTGTACTTGTTTGTGTGTGTGTGTGTGAGAGGGGGTGGGGGGGGCATTGAGTAAGCGAACTGATAATTAGGTGAACTGGTTAATAGATAATGGAAGTAGCTGGCTGTCTGTGTACGCGTAGGTAAGTGTTTAGTGGGTAGATAGACATCTAAATACAAAGAAAGAGAATTACGCCTCTATTGTCTGGTATTTTGTTCTGTTAGAGCCGTAAATCTCATTTCTCTACCATGCAAGAGCACCATCAACAACCAACACCTCCATGCATCACCTGCGTCATTCGAACTACAACTTCATCGCCATCACCACAAGCCAGCACCATCCTCGACTCCATCAACATGATTAAATCCTCACCTTCTACGTCATTCTCACCATCATTACCATCCTCACCAACACCAACAGCCCGGATTTTGCAGTAACAGGTACCCTCGGGCTTCATGATTTACATAAAATTATTTCCCTAATGAGACACCCCCCCCCCTCCTCTCACACACACATACGTATGCGCCCGAGCCCACACACAACACATACAGAGTTGTCTCCTCCACCCTCACACAGCCATCCTGACTTCCGGATATTTCTGTCTGTTATTTCCCATGAGAATAATTGTGAGGTTTGCCGGGAGAAGTTTGCACGTCCACGCCACATTTTGCTCGTTATCTCGGTTGGCCTTCAGTCAGGCCTTACCTGAGTTACATTAACGCCCACCAGCACAGTTAGAGTTTGAGTTTGAGTTTTAGGGAACGTCGGCACTATAACGGCCACTTTGCGCCATTCTCGGTATATTTGGATACACTTTATTTATTTATGTTTCGTATTTAGAGCTGACAAGTCTACCATATAATTAAATATATTCGTATAATTTTAACACATCCGTAAAATTCTAAAACAGCGAGTTTTTTTGTATAGATTTGGAAAAGGTTTTGTAAACGAGTATAAAAGTTATTAAATCATTTTGTAGATTTAAGCCTCTCTCAGAAAGGACAGGATGCGTTGCAGATCCACGTCAGAAAATAATTTTCATGGATCCGCAGGCATAGTGCCTTCTTTGGATATGCATGAAATCTAATTATTCAGTTAAAATATGTTTTATCGATAGACGCTAATTGCATGCCACACTGGGGGATCTCTCTCCCCCCCCCCCACCCCCCAATCAAGTAAAAAACAGTTTGTGATGTGGTTGTGACGCAGACGGAGTCTCCTATAAGGACAATTCCATCTCTCCGATGGTGCTGAGAGCCATGGATCCACTGTCCAGCAGAGCGGATACAATCATACTAGATAAAGAAGAAGTTCGTTGTTCGGGGCGCGTGGTATTTTACATTATAGGTCAATGTTGGACAATGAACTCAACTTTGTATTTTCTGTATCTGGCTGTGTAATTACACGTTCTCCTAACAACAATCATCATAGACAGAAATGTTCAGATTGCAAGTAGAGCAGGGCCAAGCGGTAACCAATGAGTTGGACTTTAATTATTTCTGCCCTTTCCGCTCGTTATTCAGCCTTCCTATGAGCGGGTGTATAGGCCTACAGTACTCGTCATTCAGCCGTCCTGTGAGCGGGTGTATAGGCCTACAGTACTCGTCATTCAGCCTTCCTGTGATCGGGTGTATAGGCCTACAGTACTCGTCATTCAGCCTTCCTTTCAGCGGGTGTATAGGCCTACAGTACTCGTCATTCAGCCTTCCTGTTAGCGGGTGTATAGGCCTACAGTACTCGTCATTCAGCCTTCCTGTGAGCGGGTGTATAGGCCTACAGTACTCGTCATTCAGCCTTCCTGTGAGCGGGTGTATATGCCTACAGTACTCGTCATTCAGCCTTCCTGTGAGCGGGTGTATAGGTCTACAGTACTCGTCATTCAGCCTTCTTGTCAGCGGGTGTATAGGCCTACAGTACTCGTCATTCAGCCTTCCTGTGAGTGGGTGTATAGCCCTACAGTACTCGTCATTCAGCCTTCCTGTGAGTGGGTGTATATGCCTACAGTACTCGTCATTCAGCCTTCCTGTGAGCAGGTGTATAGGCCTACAGTACTCGTCATTCAGCCTTCCTGTGAGCGGGTGTATAGGCCTACAGTACTCGTCATTCAGCCTCCCTGTGAGCGGGTGTATAGGCCTACAGTACTCGACATTTAGCCTTCTTGTGAGCGGGTGTATAGGCCTACAGTACTCGTCATTCAGCCTTCCTGTGAACGGTTGTATAGGCCTACAGTACTAGTCATTCAGCCATCCTGTTTTCGGGTGTATAGGCATACAGTACTCGTCATTCAGCCTTCCTGTGAGCGGGTGTATAGGCCTACAGTACTCGTCAAGTGACAGCTGTTCAGTCACTCTAGTATGCATTGGCCTGGGCCTACTTGAGTACTCTGCTCTACTCTGGCTGCAATCTGAACACTTATTTTTTCCTGCTGTCCTGTATGGATAGATATATAGATATAGATAGATAGGTAGATAGATAGATAGACGAACAGACAGACAGACAGACCGACAGACATACAGACAGACAGACAGACAGACAGACAGACAAATAGATAGATAGATAGATAGATAGATAGATAGATAGATAGATAGATAGATAGATAGATAGATAGATAGATAGATAGATAGATAGATAGATAGATAGATAGATAGATAGAAGGATTGTATTCTAACACTGTATCATATCATTAGCGAGTGACCACGTCAGAATCCCTATCTCCCTGTTAGAACTTGATTTGCCCAGAAAAGCATCATCAAGTTATCAGGCCCTGTGCCATATACCACCTAGTTACTAGTGTAATAGCTACAGAATCTAGACATACTGTATACGTGGGCGAGCAGTACTCAGACAACAGGTGAGATATTCAGAAGTATGGTACCGAGTTAGTGCTCAGAAAAAGTGGAGTGAAAGAAAGAAGAAAATTAAAGTGACCCAGGCGGGACTTGAACCCATGGCTTTTACCACGGGACTAACTGTCTTGCCTTGAAGAAGAAAACCAACATCTTTAACATGATAAGGCAACTGAACCGCCCTCCACCCGGCTTACCCACCCCCCCCCCCTTTTTCCACCCCCCGACACGTCAAGTTTCAGTTCGCCATGACACGGCAAAGAATCCTGTCCTCTCCCGTGTCATCGATTCAAACATTTTCCTAGTCAGAGCTAATCTTGTGCCAGCCGCTCCCCTTGCCCCTTCAATCATGTTTCTCGACATCTCCCACCACCACCACTACCACAACTCACGCTTGGAGGTGGGGAGGGGGAGAGTAACTCTCCCTGAGATCATTGCCTTCCTGTACAGTGCTAGACTACCATTTCCTGTATCATGTCTACTCTTCAAGTCTTGTGGAATTAACACTGTCGCTTGTTGCTGATATATTGATCCAGTCAGGTTTGTGTGTGTGTGGGGGGGGGGTGCACGGGAGGGGGGGTGTTAGGGGCCAGGGGCAATTGAAGATTGCACCTAATAGTAAAGTGTTCAAATGTCAGTGAAGATTGTATTATAATCTCAAACACACCACAAACACACACACTTACACACGCACATTTTGTCTTCACCAAAAAAGGGAGATCACGACTGATGTCACAAATTGCTTATGTTGTCTTGTGATATGTATTATGTATGGTTCAATGTTCAATGTGACACGTTGAGAAAATTAACACCCGGGTTGTCTCACCTTGAGAGGAACCAGACAGTAACTGCGATCAATACAGGCGGCAAGTCGAGAGACTCCAGGATGGGCAAGTGTTTTACTGGCCACCGAAAATTGTCGTCAGGTTTTGTTAATTTGTGGCCGATTACGGCGATTATTCTGTGCTGGGGGTCCGTGGCTTGACGGTGAATGGATGCTACACCCAGGGCCTCGACCTTGCCTTGGGTGGGGGACCAGCCAACGGTTTTGTCAGCTCTCGGTGGATAGGAGACATTTGGACAAGAACTCAATTCAATAATCTCATTTAGTGGTAATCACATAGTCATCTTGTGCCGTGGGGAAGTGATGGGTGGGTGAATGCTTGTTTTGAATGTAGCTTACAGGCACACACAAGTACACAGAAACACACGCACGCACACACACACACACACAAAGAAACCCAATTTCAAATCTGATTTGGACTGAATAAGCGCAGCCTTTTGACTCAGTTCCTGATATCAAAGTTTGTAAAATGATCTGATTGACAACTTAGCGGTGGAGGTACAGACAAGAGAAGACAGAAGGAAAGGGAAGGGGGCGACGAATGATGACCAGATCAAATGGAAAGTTCTTTAATTTTGATTCACCGTGTGCGAGCTTTTCCTATTTTGACACCTACTGTCTGTTGTCTAAAGGGTAACCGAAAGGTTTGAAATAATTCCGAGAGCACCGTTCTGACATGATCAGTGTTGTTGGGGACGCATCGTCTAATGACAAAACCAAATAGAGAAAATGCAGAGTTGTGTTTACTTTTCAGCTACATCTTTCTATGTAAATGAACAACGCCAGTCCTAAACAATAGCAACCACTGTATTCGAAGTAAACAGTTTTCTTCAATTTTCGAAAAACACCAAAACATGACTTAGGCAATTGTTTTATGACTGGCAATTTGAGAAATCTGTGGAAGAAATCAATTTCCCTGGCCCTTTCCCAAACTGTTCAGATATGGCCGACACATACGCACATTCTGATCTTTGACCTCTGGAAAAGACACACAATTCACAGCAAGTGATAACATCTCACAATAACTGAAAAAAAAAAAAAGCACAAAAATCTTTTCCTATAGACAAGAAAATTCTGGAGTGGTCATTGATCTCTGGCCCAAAGACCGGGATTAAAGTTCCTGGCTTTCACCTCAGACGTGAGCGGAGCGGATCTCCACTTGTCCATTATGATATTCTAATATCCCATTCTGCTCTTGGTTTTGTTGTACCCCGGCCTTGACTTATGCAGACTATGTAATCTGTACTACTTTTGTCTGCGAGAATCTGGTGACATTTCATCTGTTTGTCCGATCAATAATAATAATGACAAATGTTCATGCTGACGGCAGCACAGTTGAGAGCGTGTTCATGTTTATAATCTTAGTCACATGATATTTAACTGATTTTCTCTGTCAGAGAAACGAGTATTCTGGAAATAACAGCAATTTTTTTTTTAATCCTTCTCCTTTTTCCTCACTTTTGCAGTTTTTAGACATCCCTGGTTCCCATGTGATAGACATACAGAAATATAATCTGTATAAGTAACAAATTAACATGATGAAGGTGATAGAATCTCAGCTTTCTATTTGCTATTGAACAGCTTGAAAATGGGATCGTGTTCATTCTGCAGCCTGTGACCAGCAAACACGTATCCAGCGTTGACTGGACCCTGTGTAATCCAGCAAGTTGAGAACCGCTGGCCGCCAAGACGCTTGCTGTTGTCAGCTGAAGGGCTGAACAAGGAAAAACACTTTCCGGCCTGGGCTTGGAGATTTCCTGGCTGGATCTATCAGATGTGATCGTGTCTGAACATGGCGGCAATGGCAGCTGAGAAATGGCTGTAGAACACTTCTGGTTTGTCATGCTGGTTCCGTTTGTTGGAGAGTGATGTAGCAGTGTGGGGTGAGGGGTGGAGGACGTGGCACTGATCCCGTGGGTGGAAGACAAGCAAGTCATTAAACAAGGGTCAGCTGGTCAGTGCTGGGCACTGCGACTGGACTTGACACAACGTGTTATTTACTCATCGTGTGGCGATAGCGTATCAGCTCCTGAGTTGTTGTTTTTTTCTTCTTGAATTCATCACCCTTGTGTCTCGCACCTGCTTGGCTCTCTGACGTCAAACCCAAAAGTGGCATCGCCAGGGCTCAGTTGTCTGGGTACTTTTGCTTCTATCTGTTTCCATAAACCTACGCTAATGACATCATAAACTCTCGTATTCTTCCAGTCACTGCAGAATCTTCCGTTTGGTTGGATGCAATCAGCGGTGGGAACTGCCCAGTTCCCCTCCCACTACGTCATCTACTGTTATGTCACTTTGAGGTTTCTCATGTCTTGTGACGTCAGCTTCTTTACCCAATGCCAGGTTTATTGGACATGACGAGAAATGCTTCAAGCTAGGGGAGAACAGATTAATTTCTGAAATAAATCTATTTATGAGTTGAAAATATACCTCCCGTAAGTCTTAAAAACTGATATTTCACATCTCCCGATTAGATTAAAATCAATGAATCCTCCCTGAGATTTTCCTAGCCAAGGAAAGATTTGGAGACGCTGCAAATAATTGAGAGAAATAGATTTTTTTTCAGGCCAAGAAAGCTAGACAGATCCGGTACTGGGCCAGACATTTGCCATGAATCTTGACTGACTTTGTTTTCCAGTCTACAAAATTGATTAGCGTTTCAGGTCAAAGATTTGTCTACGTCTGGTAACAAAATAAATGATATGGACTTCGTTTATATTTGTTTTGCAGTGCTGAATCTGACATAGTTATGGCATTTCTTCTACCAGTGAGCACATTGCACGATGAATTGTCTATCTTGTCATCTCTCGACCCCTTCTCTCGCCACCGACTTCGGCCTCCTGACCAATCCTTTCCTTCCCTTCCCTCCTCTCTCTTCCAGCCTCCCTTCCCTCGATTCCCTACCTCCCCTCCCTTCCCTTCCCTCCTCCCCCTTCCCTCCCCTCTCTTCCCTCCCTTCCCTCCACTCTCTTCCCTCCCTTCCCCCTCTCCCGACTCCTCCATTTCACAAAGAATGTTGTTAGGGACGCCTAGTCTAATGTCAAAGTGAAATAGAGAAATTATTGAGATTTGTTCATTGGTCAGCCAAGGTTTATGATGTCGAATAGACTTCACAAAAGCGGTTCACCACTAACAGTGTACGGCAGAAACAGGAACATTTGGCCAAGCACCGCGTTAGAAACAAACAACTATAGGCTGTAATGTGATTAAAGTTTAGTTAATGTCTACCTTGTACAAGCCGTTGCGATGTTGTAATCAGTGAAATAAAATAATAATAATAATAATAAATTCCCTCGATTTTAAACTTGGCCGACAACCGTTTATACAACTCGCACTGGCCTGAGATTTCGAATTTGCCTCCCTTTCAACCTACCGAAAATTCTTCTGCTAAATGTGTTGGGGACTTGACATGGTGAAGAAGTTTTTTTGTTTTGTTTTTTTCTGAGTTGGCTTTGCGTCATTGATAGGTCGCCCCCAGTGATCGTTCTTTTCTTTTCCACCAACAAATCAGCCTTTGATGTCATGGCATATTACCGGTTGATTTGAACTCAGAAGTTGACAGTTTTCACCAGATTCGAAATTGCCAAAATGTGACTGAACAGTGAACACAAGCGCACCACTTTGCTCTGAATGTTGTTAGGAGCGGGTAGTGTGACTACGCATGGGAACAGCGAGCTTGTGTAACACGTTCGCTAACCGCGCCCCCTACCGCTCGCTTTTCGTTGAACAATAGAAGTAAAATCGCTCGCTGTTCGGATGTTCTACCGGTAGTGTAATTACAAAGCCAAACAGAGAAAATACAGAGCTGTGTTCATTGTCCAGAAATGATTGATTATGTAAAATACCACGCCCATGTAACAAAAACCTTTATCTCAAGTTGCTTTCACTTACAAACTTTCCTATCGCAACACGTTTGTATTTTTCCTACTTGAGCTAGAGACAAAAAATAAATAAACAAACAAACAACAGACCAAAACTCACAAGTACGATATTAACATAGTCAATAAGAAGCCAGTAAATAATTAGCTATCGACTAAAATCAGAACGCTGTCTTGTCCAAGCGATGCCTTTGTTCTTGACCTTTCATTGAGAGGGACAGCGAAATAGGAAAAGGCAAACTTTGAAGTTGCCCAGTGGGAGAGAGACTACATAAAGGGGAGATGATATCTGCATTCAGTTCATGGCTGTTTCTTCATTAGATTGTTTCGCCAGGAATACCAACAGGCTGCAAGGCCCTTGACCTTGGGCTTGTCCTGAAGACAAAGCCATCTTACAATTATACCATTATGGACCGCTGGGCAAAGCAATAGGCGTATCTTCCCCGTTTCAAAAACCAATGTAAATTTGCATGCATGGCGCCCTGGACAGCACCGCTGCCCAATGTGGCCGTGCGTTAAGACGGCTTTGCCTAAAGTGATACAAACATTGTTCAGACAGCTGACATGATTTGTCTTACTCAGGGCCTGTTGTTGCCTCTTTTTAGCTGTTCATCACAATCCCGCGTGGCTGACCTACTTTGGACTTGTTGGGTTTTTTTCTAAATATGATTGTTCCCCCGTTGTGTATATTGTGTACATGAGAACAGCTGTGTGCACTGTACATGTGGTCACCATGGACCATACTTGACATGTCAGATTTCGTCTGAAAACTTTGCTCTCCACGATCGGTTTTCCGTTTATAGCTGATTTCACCAGCTGCTGAAAGCTGGTAAATTAATGACATGACGAACAAAACACGACAGAAGACAAACATGTTTTCAGACCCCCCCCCCCCCAACCCCAACCCCCCCCCCCCAACCCCAACCCCCCCCCCCCCAACCCCAACCCCCAACTTTTTTTTTTTGCGCCATCACTGGTGGCCAAGCCGAGGTCAGGGAGTGATGAAGGTATTTTGACATGTCGGCACCTGCGATTTGGCGCAAGAGAAATACGAACCTTTCTCGGTGGAATGATGAAATGTGACTACTACGCCATTAAGATTTTTGTCATTTCAGAGCGCGGGGGGGGGGGGGGGTATTTCGCAATCTGTAGTGTGGAGAGACACATGATCCAGAGACCAATCATTCGGCAAATTCCGTTCATCGCGCTCAGCGCTAGACAGCGATGTCAACTAGTGCAACCGTGCTAACTCCATGATTTCATAATTGAACTAACAACTACTCATCATGAGTTAGAGACATATGCGAGCAGTTTCTGGACATAATTGTGCTGAGAACAGAAGTGCTCCATCTGGGTATCCCGTGACCGTAATCATGCTTGTAATCCCAGATGAAATCTGCAGTGGAAGACACATGATGACGTCATGCAAAAAGTTGTCGTGGCAACAATAGTTGTTGGCAACCGCGTGGGCAAAACGGTTTGGCAAGAAGGGGAGGAAACTGGAATTGGAGAATTAATGGGAAGTAATCTGAGATATCAATAGAGGGAAGTAATAATTATTGTTTCTGCTAAACTACAACATGTGTGCTGGTCTCTTTACAGCGATTTCTCCGTAGTTTGGGGTTGATGGAAACCGTAAAACAGCTGTCAGTAATCTTTGTCTGTCTGTCTGTCTGTCTGTCTCTCTGTCTGTCTCTCTCTGTCTATCCCCCTCTCTCTCTCTCTCTTTCTCTCTCTCTCTCTCTCTGTGTGTCTCTGTCTCTCTCTCTGTGTCTCTGTCTCTGTCTCTCTCTGTGTCTCTGTCTGTCTCTCTCTCTCTCTCTCTCTCTCTCTCTCTCTCTCTCTCTCTCTCTCACACACACACATAATAGAAACGTAGATACTAGCAATGTTTACCGCTGCGATCTACGTTTAACTGACGATTTTCCATTTCGGCCACTCGGCATTCATTTTTAGGTCTATGATAACTGTGGTTGGCTCAAACTGCCCTGTCTGCAATCGACCAACATGGATCTCTCTCCTTACATACACTCGATTGACTAACTAAAACCATTTACAATATTCCCGGACCTAAATCATTCTTGTCCATAAAACATGTTACTCAAGAGCGCCAAATCATAACAACAGAATAAAACATCACGTGACGGAATTTTCTGGTCCACCCGGCCTCCCCAAGGTCATGTTGTCTTAATTCCTCCGGCCAGTTTACGATCACAGTGTAGAGCCATGGGGTGCCACGGGCATCAGGAAATCGACTTACGTCCGCATCGCTGCGGTCGGAAACGGAAACATCAAATGAAGCAAGGCTGTGAAAGGTCGGGGATGAGTTGAATGAAGTGAGAAAAGCCTAAGTCGTGTACTGGTCGGTTTGTATCAACCCACAGGTTGGATCGTGACGTCACCATGTTGAGGTTCAGTGAGACAATGCCGTGACGTCACCATCCAACTACTCATCTGACCGACATCGACTTGTCGGCGTCACCGTTTAGAGTTGCACAAAGCAAGGGAAGTAACTAAGCGCCGCAGCAAGCACACATGAAAAATGTCACAAGCTCTGCAGGGCGGTTTGGGGGGGGGGGGGGGGGTCGGGCGACAAAACACTGCATATTGAAGTAAAAACAGAGATATGTCGTTCTCGAAAACCTTGAAAGAAAATTAGAATAATCTGTATTCTGAAACAAACCTGGCATGATTTAACATGACCTGCCGCTGCTCATGCGACTCGAATTTGCCTGAAATTTGGAAAGTGGCTCCCTTTTGACCTGCATTATATTCTTTCTTGGATTTGAAGACTTGAAATATTGAAATGATGGGGAAGTATTTTGTTTTGAGTTTGCTTTGCGTCGCTGGTCGGTGGCCTCCGATTTCTATTTTTTTTTTACAGGAAAGCATGAGCCCATGACGTCATCATACTTCCTGCGATTTGTTTATTATTCTCAAACTATTGCTAAACTCAAAGTATTAACGGACAAGAGGGCCGGGGGGGGGGGGTGGATGGTGGTGGTGTGTCAATAAGACTTATCAAGAAACCAACCAACCAACCAACCAACCAACTACAACGACAAAATAAACCTAAAGGAACGGGCAAAGTGAAACAAGTTCATTATAATCACCCAGAATTAAAACTATCGAAGATATTTATGATGGACAACACCGGGTAGCTCAGCCAGTGATTATAACAGTAATAATAACAACTACGTCATACACCAAAATGAATGTGTCTGGAACTTATCAGGTCAGCCTGTGTAACACTTTGAACACTAGAGAGGATTTGATGTTGATGCTATCTTTCTATGGTATGGACTGGCTGAGGTAACCGGCCTTGCCCGGGGTAAATCTGTCTGTCAAGACTGAAGGCGATAAAGAGTGAATGGGCTCTCTCAGACTCATAAAATAGGGTTTGCAAAATGTGAAATAAAAATTACTTATCACAAAGGTGTTTGTCGGCCTTTGCCGCCTCGCATAAGAAGGAAAGAGTGAGAAATATTCGTGGAAAGCTTACATCCTACTCGTATCGGTCTCTCTTTCTCTCTCTCTCTCTCTCTCTCTCTCTCTCCCCCTTTGTTTGTGGTTGAGGCCGCGTCCAAGCCAAATTTTGTCCAGAAACCATTAAGAAACTGACAGAGGCCACTGAGGAAAATCACTGCCACAAAAAAGTGACAAGATATCTGCCGGGAATTGGAATGTGTGAGTCCTTGTGTGTATGTATGTGTGTGTGTCCGCTCGTGGGGCAAGGGTGGAGGGGATGGTAACTGTGTGTTGAACTTTGTTCTTCCTTCTTTCACTCTGAATTAATTCTTTTTCTCATTGGTATTTATGCTCTTGCTGAAGATGTTGCTTTCTCAGGGCGGGCAAAGTAAAGGAGAGAGAGAGAGACAGGGATGAAGAAACAGTTAGAGAGAAAGAAAGAAATGAAAAGAGAGACAAATAGAGAAAACGAGAGGGGGGGGGGATAGAAAGAAAGAAAGAACAAGAGGGTCAGTCAAAATGGAGAGGGCGAGGGGAAAGAGGATGAGAGAGAGAGAGAGAGAGAGAAAGGGGGGGAAGCAGAGGGAGACAGAAAAAGAGACATTTAGAGATAGATGGATGGGCAGAGGAAGAATGCCAAGCATAAGCAGAGCCATTTTGTATCCATTTGTATCCAGCAGCATCGCTGTCTAATTTCCCTGTGCTATGAATGGGACAGAAGAGATATTCAAGTTATGTCGACAGGTCCGTCAAGTGATGCTACCAAATGTTCTGTGTTGTTGGTGAGTTAGGGGGGGGGGGGTGACCAGCAGTGGTGGAGCCAACAATGGCGTGGTTACCATAGCAGAACTGTGTGTGTGTGTGTGTGTGTAGGGAGGGGGTGGGGTTAAGAGATCTCACCACTACATCATCTTGATATCTCATGGTATTGATCCATTCAACCTACCCACAGTCCAGGGGGTTTGGCCAGAGCGGGGGAAGTGGGTGGGGCGGGGTTCGGGGGCTGGAGTCACGGGTGGTCTAGTCTAGTCTTACTGAAGTGTGAGTGTCTGTGTAGGTGTGTTTGTGGGCGTGGCTTTGTGTGTGTGTGTGTGTGTCCTTGCTAGTATGTGCGTGAATAAGTATGTGTGTGCCCGTTTGTGTGTGTGTCTATAAGCATGCCTCTCTTTCTCTCTGTGAGTGAGTGTGCGTATGTGCTTTCTATGCGTCTGAGATAGTATGTGTGGGCGCATGTGTGTGTGTGTGTGTGTGTGTGTGTGTGTATGTGCAGTGGTGACCGTCATTGAGATTGCTCAAGTTCCTGTAGACGTGACAAAACCAGGTTTAGTGGCTGCAATCGCCACGGCTTGATGAGATCTAAAAATTTGTTGTGGACGCACGGCCTTAAAGCAATGTATTTTGTCTGTGCAGACTTTTTTCTTCAGACTTTCTTTCAGGGTGCTTTCTCGTAAGGTGGGAGGGTTGAGGGGGGTGGGGGAGGAGAGGAGAGAATGTTGTGAGGTACAGCTAGAGGATAAAACTTCATATTGTCATAACTCATCTGTATTCATTGTTCTCTTGAGTGTGCCTATAAAGATGAGAGTTTAAAAATTATCCATAAAGATGTTGTTAATTCATTGGAAGTGTTGTAATTGTCGATGGGGGGATGAAATTGTGACCATATTATTATAAGTATTTGTATTATATTCAGAGGCACAGTTTTCCAAGGTGAGGGAATCCCACTGTTGTAGATCTTTCTTTAGGGAGGATTGGTGCCCTTGGCATTTCCACCAGCCCTACCGTTGCAGATCTTTATTTAGGGAGGATTGGTGCCCTTGGAATTTCCACTAGCCCTACTGTTGTAGATCTTTCTCTAGGGAGGATTGGTGCCCTTGGAATTTCCACTAGCCCTATTGTTGTAGATCTTTCTTTAGGGAGGATTGGTGCCCTTGGAATTTCCACTAGCCCTACTGTTGTAGATCTTTCTTTAGGGAGGATTGCTGCCCTTGGAATTTCCACCAGCCCTACAGTTGTAGGTCTTTCTTTAGGGAGGATTGCTGCCCTTGGAATTTCCACCAGCCCTACAGTTGTAGGTCTTTCTTTAGGGAGGATTGCTGCCCTTGGAATTTCCACCGACCCTACCATTTCCACTTCGCTTTTATAGCCTAACATTTCCATCTATTCCTGTATGTGTTTTGTAAAAATGTTTCATCTTTCCACTTCTCAAGGGCTCAAAAAGTTTGCGAAATTCTTTTCCACTGTTTAGCCAGTGCAGTATCAATTTTCTACAAACTGATCAATAGAATGTGGTATGTTTCCGAGCTTTGCAGTTATCACGCATCGGTTGTCGTTGACAGTCGGGAGATAATTATAGTTCTATCATCAGCAAACAGAGAAACTACGATTTTCTAAGTGTCCGTGCATGGGGTAGGTATCCTTGGGGGAGGGGGAGGTCCATTTCTCTGCATCGTTTTCCGGTCATAGTCATTGAATAAAAATCTCATTGCTACTGCCAACTGATACTTGTTGAAAAATCGATACTCATAACTGGATCGTGAGTACTGGCGTAAATCAAACATTTTGTTGCTGTTGTTTTACATTTTATTTTCAAGTTACCAACGTCAAATATCCGACCATCTGTATGTCCGTTCGGGCCAGGGGAAGGAGGGAGCTTGTCCCCAGAGTCTGAAATAAAAACATGACTGTGCTGGGGGCGGGGGATGTGATGTGTAGGGAGCGTGTGTAAAGTGTTCAACTTTATGGTAATGAGTGAACAAGTTTGGCTTTGTTTACTTTTTAAAAAATCTATATTATTTTCAACCAAAAAATAGGGGGGGGGTGAAGGGGAGGGGGGTGTGTGTTGAAGCCAAACATTTAATAAAGGAACGGAGGGAAAGGGGGTTGGGTGGGTGGGCGTGGAACGTGATAACTTTTTGAATGGTTTCAAGAGATCAGTAATGGAAGGCTTAGTGAAGCGTTAACACACACTTTATGAATAATTCATTTTTGTCTTGCAAGCGTTTGTTATGGAATGTTTAGTAAAGATGCCATCGGCCGTTATTTTTGTTTGGTGGCAATTCTGTCTACTTGTCCTGTTGTGTCGCTCTTACAGTAGTTTGAATTTCCTCGTTTATATTGTAATTATCAGTAGTTTAGTGTGATACTTGTGAACGTTTACTAAAATGTAATTCTCCGATTTTATGTGACTTACTACGTTTATAATGGTAGGCTGTTGATTTCGTAACACATGTTCCCCACGTGGCCAAAATTTGATGGCATAAGTGCTGAGATATCCTGCTAGTATATAGCGAGTTGGATGTTTTAGACACTAGTTGAACACTTCTGAGTTGACTGAAAAAGGCATCATTCATTTCTGTGGCGAGCCATTCAGGGATATCGGGCCGATTTTAATACAGTCTTTAGCCTGTCGTGCAGGACAAGAACGTGTCCACAGCAAATGTGTCTGAAATAAAATTTAAAAAGAGGATGTCAAAATGTCACAATACACTCACTCACTCACACACACACACACACATACACACACATATACCACTTTGGACGTCGTTAAGAAAGGTCAGTTCGTTCGTGAATTGCCCCAAATTGCGCAACTCTTTGTAAAAGGAAACAGCTTAGTGACCCACTAGGGGAACAAGCCGCCCAAGCCGCTTATGTCTGAGTTCAGCCTGAAGCAAAAAGTTCCCTTGAAAATCTTCTGATCATCCATTGGGTGTCAGGACAGACAGGAAATGAGAAACGATTAACTCTAAGCTTGTGTTGTCTTTATTCAACTTTGGTCTGCTTCATGATTGGTTTTTCTGTCGGAATCTTCCGGAAGTTGTTGATCGTGATGTCATCATTTCTCATGTTCGTTTTCTCCTCTTCATTGTCGAGAGATTTTTGTTTTCAGAAGTGGCACTCTCGATAGCGCTAACGTTTTGTCTCTCTCTCTCTCTCTCTCTCTCTCTCTCTCTTCCCGTCTTAATATGAAATGCCATTAGTATCATGAGGTGATGGGAACAATAATTGTGTACACTTGTGTTTGCCTGTTATGGGGTGGAGTCTTTTGGGGGGGGGGGGGGGCGGGCGGGGGTAGTTTGTTTTTTTGTTTGTTAGTACCGATATTCTCTTCATAGCTGCCAGGTAGCTGACCAGGGTGATATTTCAATGAGAATGTGTTGTCAAATTAAGCAAAAACAAACAAACAAACAAACAAACAAAAAACAAAGTATCTCATATAACAATTATTTTTTATGAAACTTAAATGTTGAATATTTCCAGGGACGGAAGCATAGTACTGTTGTTTACTCTGGGGTCTGGCTCCTGTGACCTTCTATCTAGGACAATAACAATTTAGGACGAACATGCGACTTTCTTTTCCGGAATGGTCGGCGCGTCCTTGTTAGTGAGTCAGGGGAGTCACTCGTGCTTTCCTAGATTTGCTTGTTGCACGCTTCTCTCCCTCATGGTTGCCATAACTTTCAGAGGTCTCCAGCAGAACTGCACACTCGATGATTCACGTAATTAGATCAGCTAAGTGTGAGAACTGAACTCGAAATATTTGATCGCCGTCGACGGTGAGTAGCCGCGATTACCCGGTCTCACGTGACGTCAGCCATATGGCAAACTTGAACAAATAGTTTAGTTTTTACATCTTCGGTGTATCCCGGAAAAAGCAAACTCTTGAGAGAAGAAAATCAAGGGCCATGCTTGGGACTAGAAACAACGTCCGCCTTAGTAGGGCTTTGCCGTGTCTGGAAAAAAATATGTTGAAAAGTGAATTTTAATCTGGGCATTGGGCTTATCTTTTCGTGACCTTTGTAGACTATTCACGTGTTGGGCAATACGGGCGGTGGCATCAGGTTTTGAAGGAGACACTTTTAGCCGGAAAAGACTGAAGATGACGGATCAGGACGGAGTGCTATTATCGGGCCAGAACGAACCAAACCTCAGACTTCATGTTATAAACGCTCGTCTTGAAGTCCTTCACTGCCATATTCTGTGTTTCAAGAAGAGTGTGTTGAACATGTGGATGGGGTGCATGCGGGGAGCGGGAGTGGGGTGGTGCGGGGTGGAAATGCAAGAAAACGTTTAACAGCGAAGGTCAAGGATGTGATATTTCACGTGAACATGGGAAGTCGCGGGTCGTGGGAAAGTTTGCTGGTGTAGAGAGAAAAACAGAACCCATGTGTTCACTCAGTTTGTTCCTTGCGAAAATACGGGGCAAGAAGAATGGCTGAGAGGAAAACGCCAAGAAAAAGAAAACAGATAATTATGCTCTGAAACTAGCACACGCATCAGTGGTTCGTGACCCCCCCCCCCCCCACTTTCCCCCAACAGCACCACCCCAGCCCTTCTTTAACTCACGACCACACACACACACACACAGAGAACCAATGTTTTCCCACTGCCCCCCCCCCCGTCACTCACCCCATCTCCCCGTCTGCATAGTAAATCCGCCTGTCCCAGCAAACTTAAGCTGATTTTGTCCTCATCTAGAACGTGAGGGCGATTCTATTTTCTCCTGACCGTCGACGGGTTTAACACTGAAATGTGTTGGACGATGGGGAGGGGGGAGACGGAGGGGTGAGTGTGGGATGGATGGCAACTGGTATACAACAGAGTGCAGCTGTTTGGCAATGTTGAAGTCATGAGCTAACTCATAAATATGGATTTGTTCTGAATCCCCCCCCCCCCCCCCGGTCGGCACGTGACAGGTGGCAACAATTCCATGAGCTTTTGAGAAATTGTTTTGACATCTGTTCACATAAGGAGAAAGTAGAAACGGTTATTGGCTTCCTGTCATGTTAGTCGACGAGCCCAGACTCTGAGCAATTCCGTTGGTTGACGGTTAGATCAGTTAGCAGTTAGCACTTGATTTCCCTTTTTTGTTTTGTAGCTACATTTTGTATTTTGTATACTCCTTTAATCCCATTTGGGAAATTTACCATAGTGCCAATACAGCCCAATTACAACTGGAGCTGACACGTCGTCGCCACAGTGCAGCACCGGTCGACATTTTTTTTGGGGGGAGGGGGTGGAGGGAGGGAATGGGGGATAGGGATTATGTTTCCTTTAATGTTGCCAGGGCAGCGGTTTTGTTAGGCCTACTGTTCTCGAATTCCAGCTGCCAAGGTAGCTTTTACGTGAGCAATGTGCACACTTTCCTTCGTGTACGAGAAGTCTTGGTTCTCTATCTCACTACCATAGGATCAGGGACAGGAAAATATGAGAAAGAAAAAAAGAACACCAAAATTCCAACATGCTTACACCGATCGCTAATCGAACCCCGTGCTTTCGGCAAGAGAGGCGAGCAGCTTACCTCTAGACCAGTGTGTCTCCGCTATCCATTCAAACTGTGTGTTTAGTGGACATCATAGTTTTTCAGGGCACGAGACGTCTTCCTCCAGCTGTCAGTGGCTCCTTGAACAAAGGGACATATTAATGACACACTGCTTTATGAGACATTTTGGTCTAATCTGGTCCTTTTTGTTTGTTTGTTGCTTTGTATTATAGTTTTTATAATAAATATTATTATTAATAATAATAATTGGCGCTTTTCGTCTTGGTAGACGGTCAGCAGCTAAACAGTTTTTGTGCTGCATGCTGGGCTGTGGGTATGGAGAAAGTGCCTAGCCCATGGTGCACTTTCCCCCTCTCGACAGTGTTGATTTGATCCATTGGAACGACATGGTCGATACGCGCGGAATCAACAGTGTTGCAGGAGGTGCATTCCTCCGTGTAGTCTGCCTTTAGGGGTTCTCCCTATTTTCTAAATAATTAATAATGAATTATATACTTTTTTTTTTTGTTGGAGATATGGAAGGGGGGGGGGGGGGGGAGATGATATGGCTGAATTTTAATCTATTGATTTTTAGTTTCAATTTTGCCCGGGCAGCGGCCTCAACCGCCTACTCTTTACGATTTCCAACTGCCAAGGTATCTTTAACGTGAGCAACGTGCACACGGGCCCTTCGAATTTTTCGTCCTTATCCGAGAAGACTAGGAACTCGATCCTACCCCCCTTTAGGATCAGGGACACGAAAATAGAAAAATCCCAATTTCCAACATGCATGCCCAGCTTGGGTTTTGAAACCCAGACCCTTGGCACGAGAGGCGAGCACCTTGCCTCTGGGCCACCTTGTTCCCATTATTATTATTGTTATTATTATGCGTTTGTTAGGTTTATACGTTAACTGTGCCGGAAATGTCCGTATTGTACTATTAATAACTCAAGGGAAAAACATGTCGTCAGTCTCCAATTCAGGCACTCGGCCAAATAAATGTATTGAGATTAGAGAAGCCATCATTTGAACATCACGTAATAAAATTATAATTACTTTTCTGTCCTTGAATGTAACATCTAACATCTGCCACAAAGCGGCACTGATTGGTTCGTCCACGGAAAATGATCAATTGTCCGGCTATGACCATGTTAAAAGCCCCATTCGAGGGGGATTTTCTGGTTTGAGACTGACCATCGTCCAGTAGGATTGTCCACTTCATTGACACACTTACACTGTCAGATTCAATGGAGTGATTGGGACAGTTTGGATTGGTCAGCTTAACTGTACGAGCTGAGACAAAATTGGGTACCAGCACCGAGTGGGACGAGGGGGTGGGGCAGGGGGTGTGGACTGGCACTGTGTAAACTCAATCGCTTTGCACAAATGACCCCCACAGAGTAGAGGCCGTGCCGGCGCCGGCTGTCTGCGCCGACAAATTTATGGAAATGTCAGATGCATTGGCGGCCCCTCACCAAATTTTTGGCTGTGAGAAAAATTACTGTAACCCATTTCTTGGTTCTCTGTATAACCATTTTAAAGAAGTATTGGATGGAATATTTACCTATGCAGACACTCGCTCACACACACACACACACACACCCACACACCCACACACACACACACACACATATGTACAAGACAAGTAAATTGATTCTGTGACGCTAATGATGACACTTTCAAATCGACGTAAATGTTTTATTTCTTCTCCCTTGTCAGTTTCGTGTCTTATAATATGATTGTCAGTATTGATCATGTGAGATTGATGTTGGAGTTTGTTGTTGCGAGTCTGCTGTCGTGATTGGACATTGGAATAGTTTGATGTGCAGAGGCCGGAATGTGCGATAGTATGATGGGATGAGGACATGTTACTGCTCATGTGCACAGTATCCACTCCGCTCCGCTATTTTAACTGACAACGACGTAAACAATCTTTGCTTCTGTATACTTGTCCACAGCATCCCCTCCACACCGCTCATCACCGCTATAGAGGGTAAAAACTAGCGGAGCGAATCCTGTGGACAAAATCACTAAGAATCTAGTGTTGAAACATTCACTGTTGAAGGCGATTCTTTGTCTTTGAAATTTTCACAAGAGTGTCAGTGTCTTTTCTATGGGGAGTGAAACTTATGGTACACACTAGAATTTAGTATGGCGGTGTGAGGAGAAAGTATAGAGCAGTAGAACATGTTGAGTATAAACTTGAATACGGCTACATTTGCTCATTCCAGAATTCCAATGCAACGAGAATATAGACAGCAGAACACATAGAAATGGCACCATCGCCAGCCCTTTCCATCCTGAAGCCTATCCAGCGAATATCATTTGTAGATATGTCTTCACTGGCGTGGGCAGGGAAAGAATACAACTTCGGTTTTTACACATGGATCTACATTACCCTACAGGGGATCCCACCAATGCCAAAGAGTAAGTCTACATTTGTCTGATGTATGATTTATCATCTTAGCCAGATGAAAATGTCTCTTTATTTCAAATAATTTGAAATACGTCCACTTTCTGCACTCAAGGACATTCAAATAGAAAAAAAAAAGTCTCAGTCAACGTTTCATTTATTACTGGTAAAAGACAAATATCAATTTAAATCCTTGAAAAAAACAACTTGACAATACAAATCTGAATGTACACTGATATATAATTGTGTGTGGTAAAAACGTAATATTTTTTTTAGACAAGAATTCCTATCGAAACCAAAATGAGGGAAATGCCATGCTGGGCAGTGGTTGATCTATGGGCATATTATTACTGAAATGCCAAGTAACTGTGAGCATGGTCACAATCTGATTAGATGCCATGTGGGATGACGAGGACCCAGTGGTGTGGATGCAACTACCACCCACAAACTGCAGGAAACACGTAGAGTTATAACCTGGCTGCGACTTGGAGTTTTGTTTGAATGAGGTTATCTTCCCTTACCCCCAATTATCTCCATGGATATCATATATATGTATTTTGGTCGCTCTGCTTGCTGCACCTGCAGTTTCCTAAAGGCAAAAACTACACTCCATTGGAATTGTCACACTGAAGATTTTCTGCCGTCTTGCTCTCACAAAGGTTGTAGTGTGTTACAGTAATGCTGTGTTTTTATGGTCCGTGTATTTCTTGCTGTTCTATCTGGGTTCAAAACTGTTGATTGCGACTTTACACCGTTTTCTGATATTTCCTGCTGACAGATGTGCCAACATGGACTCAGTAACTGTTTACGTCATCATTAATGGCAAGACTGAGAGCCTCAAGACCTGGTGTGGCCGCAAGTTACCTCCCATGCTGATGTCCAGCCAACATAAGATGATTGTGGAGTTCAGAAGTTATCAGTCGTCGCCAACTGTGACTGGCTTCAAGGCACAATATAGTTTTGTTACAAGTAAGTTAGGTCTAACACTGGTGGGTGTCATGTGGTGCTGGTGTTGATGTTGCTTGACTTAAATGTTGTCTGTTTTTGTTGGGGGGGAGGGGGGGGGGGCACCGTTTGTACTTACAGTTTGGTGGGGTTTTTTTGTTGTTGTTTTTTTCAGTTTTGTCACGTTTCCATGGTGCTGTTGAAACATCAGTGTACATGACATGTAAGGCACAAGTGATGAAGTGAATTACCCTAGTAATTGAAACTCCACACATGTTTTAGTGTTGAGAAGTTGTGAATGACGCCCGGACAGGGTAATTATGTCTGCCATTGCTCACTGCGATGGGTGGTGATTTATTAATTCAGTCATGAATGGCTGGCATCGACCAAGGTTGGCCTGCCTACAATGGAACAGAAGCAGGTGTGCAACAGACAGAAACATAATGAATATGATTTACGACAAAATAAATAATATGAACATTATCTTAGGGTTGTGGGAATCTTCTAGATATGTCTGGTCATCCCGTTTGACGCGATAAATTTTCCAAAATGGAAGGATTTGACAGTCGAGGCCAGTAAATGTGCAATAATGCTGGCCAGATTTCATCTTGGAGGATTGGGTGGTGCTTTGGTGCAATACGTGAGTGTTCCAAGTTATGGCACATTAGCCGTTCCAGACATTCATTTTCTGTGATATAGAGCTGCTGTCGTTTATTTGTTGTGTCGGTATGGAAGATTTCTGCATCAACCTGCTCGTTTTGTAATGTCGTCAGATCATATTATGTCGCTTGTACCGATTCCAAAGTTTGCAATAATTTTACTTGTTGTTTATCATTTTTCTTGCAGATTTTGGTATCACCGAAGGCCAGCAGGACAACAGAGGAAGTAAGTTAACAATATTCTGGTGTTTGCTGTTGACATCTGGCATTAGTGACATGACATTTTTACATTTTGGTGTCACTCACTGCCAAACAAATAAAACTGTATGGAAGAGTTTAATTAAAAGGTTAAGAAATAGAGATTGTGACAGCAGATGGACAACGCGGTGATACCATGGTATAAGATTTCTAGAGGAGAGAAACTGCAATGTCCATTTAGGTAAATGCATATTGTACGATCTGGCAGGGCTCATCGCCCGTCCTCGACCCTTTCTGACCTAGGTTATGGTTTAATGGCGATTCAGAAAGGCCAGAGTGTTGTTTGGAAGTCAGCTCTTAACCTTGGCAATTTGTTGTGGGTTTAATGGACCCAGAAGCAATTGAACCCGTTTGTAGTTATCTTATTTCTAGAGTTTTTTCTTTAAATTTAGGGTAGTCCTTAATGACGTCATAGTTTTTAAATTGTAAACTGTGCACCTGCCCGCTCACCAAGGCACATGCATTTTAAATGTTCCGGGGTCTGACAGACTCTATACTGTTAAAGCTGATTTTATAGTGTAGGATTTCATCGTCATGCCCTTAGTCGTAGTTCCCGGGAACTCGGATACACCGAACTCTTAAAGAGTATCTAGTATAGGGATGTTTGTGTAGCTCTGTTAGTTCCACTCACCATTGGATACATTTTTTTTAGTTAAAGTAACTCCACAACTGAACAGTAGAGCCCGATGTTGAATGCAGGTTTCTGTTGATTCCCCAGTGTGTGTTTTCAACTATCAAAGTTCTGTGCAGTCTAGCGGGAGGATTACGTCACCTAACTATGACGGTTACTACCCTCGCAATACGGAGTGTCACTACCTGTTCTATGGCAGGGGGAACGAAAGAGTGCAGATTATCTTCGTAGATTTCGATGTGGATGGATTAAATCCAAAGTGAGTGTCTCTCTAGCTTTCTTTCTTACATTTCCCTTGTTTAATGCAAAGTACTGCCGTGTTTGCCTATCTCAGTGTGTGAAGCCTGTGCAAATCTCAAGCTCAGTCATGAAACCTACAAGTAAGGGGGAATAATTCTTGCATGAGAAGGAACAAAAACGCATGTATATGAATTGCATTCCTCATCATAAATGCACTGACAGTCAGAAACATTTGAAAAGTTGTACTTCTAATGATGAAAAATGTAAAATTTCCTCTGGAGTTCATGGAACATTCTGGCCTAAAACAACTGATATCTGCCGTTGTACAAACACACATTCCTCATGTCATTGTGCAGTTTCAATATTGGTCCAGCACCCTGTCACTTTGTCTGTCTGTGTCAAAGGCTGAACATCACATAGCACTGGCATAGATGTCATCAGTGGTACTGTGTGACATGGGTCATCCCTGGTTTGTCCTGGCATGAACGTTTCTTTCTTATTGTTGGCGTACTTAGTTTGTTTTATACACCGGTAAATCAACACTGTAAACAAACTTCATGTAAAGTTCAATCAGATCTAGAAATTGCTGAATTGTTTAGTTTTGGGATTTTTCCAGACAAAATGGGTTTTGCCACCAGTCATGTGATTGAAAAGACAAATTTCTCAAACACTAAACAAAAGACACTATTTTAAAAATCACGTCCTTGTTTTGAATACTAAAACAGTTTGGAATAATCAACAATCTACACTGATGATATACGTTATTGAAACTTACTGAAATTCAAGTACTTTCATATCTAAATAACTATAGACCATCTTTACATTGGTAATTCTTTTATAGAAATCTTGTTTCATAAATGTGATCCGGTCTAAAATCGCCGTTTTTACGTGTGTAGTTAGATGTGTCTCCCGACGGAACCGTATTATAGTAGTCACTGGTGTTCTGTTTCTATCATTATCTAGCACGGCTATATCAGTTTTGTATTGAGAGGATTTAGGCCTAGATTTGAGACTGACGTTTAAATTCTATCAGTGAATTGAATGCAGTAGGAAAGACTGAAGTCAGTAGGAGAGATTGAAATCATTAGGAGATACTGAAATCATTAGGAGAGACTGAAGTCAGTAGGAAAGACTGAAGTCAGTAAGAGAGACTGAAAGTAGGAGAGACTGAAGTCAGGAGGAGAGACTGAAGACAGTAGGAGAGACTGAAGTCATTAGGAGAGATTGAAGTCAGTAGGAGAGACTGAAATCATTAGGAGAGACTGAAGTCAGTAGGAGAGACTGAAGTCAGTAGGAGAGACTGAAGTCAGGAGGAGAGATTGAAATCATTAGGAAAGACTGAAGTCAGTAGGAGAGACTGAAGTCAGTAGGAGAGATCGAAATCATTAGGAGACACTGAAGTCAGTAGCAGACATTGAAGTCAGTAGGAGAGACTGAAGTCAGTAGGAGAGATTGAAATCATTAGGAGAGACTGAAGTCAGTAGGAGAGATTGAAGACAGTAGGAGAGACTGAAGCCAGTAGGAGAGATTGAAATCATTAGGAGAGACTGAAGTCAATAGGAGAGACTGAAGTCAGTAGGAGAGACTGAAGTCAGTAGGAGAGATTGAAGTCAGTAGGAGAGACTGGAGTCAGTAGGAGAGACTGAAGTCAGTAGGAGAGATTGAAATCATCTGGAGAGACTGAAGTCAGTAGGAGAGATTGAAATCATTAGGAGAGACTGAAGTCAGTAGGAGAGATTGAAGTCAGTAGGAGAGACTGAAGTCAGTAGGAGAGACTGAAGTCAGTAGGAGAGACTGAAGTCAGTAGGAGAGACTGAAGTCAGGAGGAGAGACTGAAGTCAGGAGGAGAGACTGAAGTCAGTAGGAGAGATTGAAGTCAGTAGGAGAGACTGAAGTCAGGAGGAGAGACTGAAGTCAGGAGGAGAGACTGAAGTCAGTAGGAGAGACTGAAGTCAGTAGGAGAGACTGAAGTCAGTAGGAGAGACTGAAATCAATAGGAGAGACTGAAGTCAGTAGGAAAGACTGAAGTCACTAGGAGAGACTGAAGTCAGTAGGAGAGACTGAAGTCAGTAGGAGAGACTGAAGTCAGTAGGAGAGACTGAAGACAGTAGGAGAGACTGAAGTCAGTAGGAGAGATTGAAATCAATAGGAGAGACTGAAATCAGTAGGAGAGACTGAAGTCAGTAGGAGAGACTGAAGTCAGTAGGAGAGACTGAAGTCAGTAGGAGAGACTAAAGTCAGTAGGAGAGACTGAAGTCAGGAGGATAGACTAAAGTAGTAGGAGAGACTGAAGTCTACGTTTTTCTGCCACCAGGTGTGAGGAAGAGACCAAGAGTGATTACGTGGCATTCTCAAACTTCGCGGAGATTCCAGACCGGAAGATGCACCGTCTGTGTGGTCGGTCACCTAGAGAAAAAAGAGAGGTCTGGTCAGACGGGCCTTTCTTTAGAGTTATATTCAAGTCCAACGAAGTATTCGATTCTACAGGATTTCAGGCCTATTACCAGTTTAAAGGTGAGTCTCTCTTGATCATTTGTATACAATTTAATTACTTCTTCTTCGGTTACGATAAATGTTGGTCTTTGTAAGTGCAAGGGCACTTTTTTTTAAAAATGAGATTCCATTCTGGTCCAGCGACATCTCTGGCAACATTTATCTGAATACTGCAATGACATACCTGTAATTTAGACATAGGTAACAAAAAACGTTATACTGTGGCGCTACTAATTGGAGGGGGGAGGGGGGCCGTTTTACCGTTTAACAGCAGATATATGTTAGAGAAGAGGAGAGTGAAACAATTTATTTATTCTACCCTCAGTTTGAAATATCTGCACACCATGGAAGGGAAATAACTGCATAATTATATTTGGTGCTGGCTCTGAGGTTTCTGTTTGGCTTGAACTATTTAAAAAGTTCCAGCATCAAAACTTTAACCCATGTCTTGCAAACTAGGTCACGGTTAGGTTGAGTCTCAATAGGTGTGTCGGGGGAGGAATCTGCGCCTATGACCGGTGTTAGGTTAGACCGACAGGCTGGGCAGCAATAACAGAGAGAGAGAGAGAGAGAGAGAGAGAGAGAGAGAGAGAGAGAGAGAGAGAGAGAGAGAGAGCGAGAGAGAGAGACAGACAGACAGACAGACAGACAGACCAATGAGAGAGAGAGACAGACAGACAGACAGACAGACAGACCAATGAAAGAGAGAGAGAGACAGACAGACAGACAGATCAATGAGAGAGAGATAGAGAGACAGACAGACAGACAGACCAATGAGAGAGAGAGAGAGAGAGAGAGAGAGAAAGATATCCTAATTTGTAATTGATATCTAACTCTGGTTTATGGCACCACCTTCAACAACAACAAAAAATTACTTGTGGCATGCCAGGAGATTCGCTTGATCGGTTGGACCCTAGCGAGACTGACACTCCGGTCTCTTGGAAACGATCTCCGGAGTCAAATCTTGGGAATGTAACAAGGGCACCATGAGGTTATTTCCTTTGGTGTGAAATATGATAATTATTTTTGTGTTATGTTTTGACAGGCCCTGGGGAAGGACCCGAGGACAGCTACAATCCCCGCCAGATCGACCAGGACACCTACGCCGTGCAGGACCAGAAAAGAAATTCAGGGAACAGTGACTACCATCTCCCAGAGAGGAAAACTAAGGGCGGTTATCTTCCCTTATCTCCCTTTATCTCTATAACGATTGTGGGTGTGTTGGTCGCCCTGCTGGTTACACCTACAGATTTCTAAACACAAGAACTGCACCTTACACTGGCAAGATGACAACGATTTGCACTGACAATTAGAATTAATTAAACGATTTTCAAAGTCTCTCTTACTATTTGAGTGTCTTATTTATGGCTCCAAGGTGTGAAAACAACAACAACAACAACAACAACAACAAGAAAACAGCAGTTTTCTGACATGTCCACATTTGCCTGGCAGGTCAACACGGCCAAAACCATTGGCCAATGACCTTGCGGTGGAGACTTTGATCAGCCTACACTGTGACTAACACAGCATCACACTGTGATTCCTGGTACTGGATTCTACAAGTGTCCATGCAGACAAACAAATTTTGAGGTGGATGTAGTTGAAACAGTGAACATGTTGATGTAAGCTGTCTTGAAATGTCTGACCTGGATCTTTTACTGTTGCTAATGTTGTTTCGGAGACACAGGAATGCCAACAGATTGGCAAAAAGGTTGAAATGAAGCAACAGATTATTGACATTAAAATAGGTCACACAGGGCCTCATCATGAGATGGAGAAACACTTTTGAATAGATGTTATTTCAAGTTGACCTTGCCTGTAGACAAACACTCAAACATACAGACACACACACACACACACACAGGCACACACGCAATTCTAAATCCGGTAACTTTGCAAAATGACACTGGGTTCACCATAGTGTGGATCATGTTTACATTCCTTAATGTGACTGGAGAGATCAGTGTTTGAATCCATTGACAATTTTTTTTGCTCTCATTTCCCATTGGTTCAGTGCACGTGTTCACTTGTACCAGTTGTACTTTCTTTGAATGACTGAACAGAACAATAATTATGTGTAAAAGGAAATATTTCAATGCCAGCTCTCTCGGTTTTGTCATTTTACCCTTAGTCAAGTTCCCTACGTTCTGCAGCATGGATACATCCCATAGCCAACCCCCCCCCCCTTTTATTCCGAGGGTGGCCGTACTATCTGTGTCCCATCCTACCACCTCTACCCCTGCAAGAAACTCTTTTGTCGGTGAGTGGCACTTGGGCAAGGTGTACCACTGTAATTGGCAAGAATATGCTCTAAAACAGTGTATTATTAATTTTGTACTAACAACAAATTCCAAACAATGGCCTCTAAGTCAGGTTATTGAAAATAAGGTTCTTTTTTTATTGGTAATGATTCCAGCCTTTTTTGCACCCCTAGGGAAAATTAATACCATTTTTTTTTTCACCTCTAAGTGTAATCAAACATTTACCGGTGTCTAGGATGAAAATAATATATTAATTATTTCTGTGTAGACTTGGCCTTTCCGATGTATCAGTTCACTGACATCGACGAATCCGATCACTCGGAGAGATCAATTGGTCCTTGCGAAGGGGAGGTAAGCTACAGTCATCTAGACTGAAATCGCCAGGAATTCGCCAGTGAACATACAACTTTTGATGTTCTAGGAAACAATGGCGGGCGGAAACAGACCAGTAGTATAATAGTTGTGTAGGTAACATGTTCGGTTGAGTTATAGCGCCGTTTGTGTAAACATTTTATCACCATGTATAATTGTCTACTAGAGGAAACTAGGCAGTGCTTGTCGTAGTCCTTCTACAACGCAAATGCACTTCGTGATGTAGTTGTCTGCCAACCGACGTACTTCGTGACTTATTTTTCTACCAACACTTGTACTTCGTGATGTTTTTTTCTACCCAGAGATGGCACGTAGCAAAACCATTTTAACCATCACTGCAATAGCCTCTACAATTCTTAGTCCAGAACTGCTGGTGACTTTTAAAGATGATTTAGTCTATATGTTGTTGTTTTTTTCCCTTTCTATTCTGGGTTTTCTATTTTGATTTAATAAAAACGTGTGCAGAACTTAGCTGTGGACACGCAGTTCTGCTATTTTTGACGCCCATTGATCTGTCTGTGCACACTGGTACATGTACTGGCATGCAGTGCTGAATTTGATATGTAAAAATATCCGCTTGTGTTTTGAACACTTTTTACATGCGATCGCCCATGTGATTGCTGGTGTGTTTGTGTATCTGATGTAACGACGTCAGCATCTCATCTCATCGCTCAACTTCTGATTGTGTGGTCATAGATCGTCATTTCCTTTATTACAGCTTTTAAATGTATTATACATTTTGTTCTACAGTAGAGAATTGTTCTTTATCTCACGGGTTCCCCAAGATGATTATCTCTGTGACTGAAGAGTTACCGCACCTAATTTATTATTATCCATCATTTATAAGACAAATATAATATAATATAATGTCATCAATAATGCATAAGGCATTGTTGTTCTATTTTTTTCAGTAACAATTTGTCCCAACATTTTTGTCTTTAATATTTTTAAATATTTCATGGCATGCCTATGTAGTGTGGTGTGAGTGGTACATGTTCAATCGTTCCAAAGTCACGGACCAAACATTTCCTTATGTCTACGTACGGCGTTCGGGTATTTTCATGGCACAACTGGCAGAAACCATCTATCTTCGCATTCAGAAATCAATTTATTGGAAACTGAATTAATGACACAATTCTCTTCGCTTCAGTGAATCTTGTCCCAGCGTTCACGGGGTGTAAACAGACATGAATAAAGACGTCTGAAATTCCAGCCATTCTGACACTGCCATGGCCTCGGTGTGCCCGTGTGAGCAGGTCGCCCAGTCTTGTGTTCTTCTTTTGACTGAAGTGATGTAGAATAGCAACGGGCAGGACACGACAGTTAGCATGAAAATATAAGAAATGGCGATCAAAGACAGTGATCTGAAAGTCAAAACAGAGGTTAACTTTTCATCCTTCTTTGAGACAAGTCGTTTCGGTGGATCAGGTCAGAGAGATCACCAGTATAGCCCTCTCCCCTTTGAAGGTCTGTCAGTAAACCACCTCGTGAACCAGGTCAGTAAATATTCTCAATGACATCTATCAGTAACCCATCCCATGAGCGTGTGTGTCATGAATTTGCATCTGCTGACAATATCATGAACCACTGTGAATAAACTATCTGAAGGACCGGTTATGAAAAAAAATAATTAATAACCCCATGACCCCCACCATTTAAACTATCGTATGACCTTATGTCAGTAGACTATGTCAAGAACAACTCTTACTGTGGCAGCTCAGAGACGACCTGCGACCTGTGATTTCATTAAGTATGAATGTTTACTCTTGTAACTGCGCTCGGGATTATTGAAAATTAGTCTAGAGGCGACATGCTGCTTTTGGTCGTCCGACTAGTTGGGTATTTGTTACGACATTGGGTTTCCACTGAGATCCCACTCACAATTGAATCATTTGGATGTCATGAATACTTACGATTGTGATGTCACTATCCAACAAGCCAAGCGATCAAAATCGACTAGAGCTCATCTGGACTTAGGCTGTTGTGACATAAGTTCAAGTGGATCTCGAGAAAATTTCTCGGTGATACCAACTTATCTCCTCATGCTCCTCATGTGACGTTTTTCATGGTTACTTATTGATTATCATATTTATTATGATCGGATGTTCGTGTTTCTCTCGTCTGTGTGATCACTTAAATCTCCCGACGTGTCAGGAAACTGATGACGACACATGACCTGTGACTCTGTGTTGATGAGTGACGTCAAGGTCTGGTTCTTTTCGTCAAGTTGACTGACAAGTGGCTAGTGTGTAGGAAATGATGTGTCTGTCCGTCTGTCTGTGTGTTTGTGTGTATGGGGGGGGGCGAGGGGTTATGTGTGGATAAATGTAAGTCTGTGTTTGAATGCGGGTGGGTATTGTGAGTGGTTCCTGGCCATTTGTTTAACCTGGGTGAGTGTGCTCGTGTAAGATAGCATTTACAAGTGCATGTGTGTATATAATGTGTGTGATATGCGTGTGCATGTGTGTATAAATAATAATGGTGATAATGGATGGCATTTATATGTATGTTTGTGAATTTATATGTGCGTGCGTGTGTGTTTGTGAATGTTTGTGTGTGAGTATGATATGAACGTGTGTGTATGTGTTGTGACCTGCAGTGCTCACAAATATTACTATTATGCACCAGCTCTGAGACCTCTTTTTTTCCTTTTTCCTGTACTATTTTCTGAGCAGAATACCGTCTACAGGCTTGTCTGTATATTTGTTTGCTTCAGTGTGTTGTTAAAGCTCTGTAGTTCACTGAGAAGTCAGAGAAAGGTCATCAGGGACTGGGTATCACTGGCATTGTCGTGGACTTAAACCTATTCTTGGTTGCATAATAAGCCTATACCATTGTTTGTAGGATGCCTACCAAAGTACAGTTTTCTGTGGTATAGAACGATGGTACACTCAATGTTTCTCTAAATTGTCATGTCTCCCTCACATTTCCGATGTAAACATCTCATGCACAGATTATTTGCTATACATAAAACCATAATGATTGCTTCTGTCTGTGACAGTGTGAGGGAACGACTAAACGTAATTATGTCTGTCTGTCTGTTTTGTCTGTCATTGTAAACTGAAAACATTACTGTTTCCATTTCATTTTGTCAGATGAGAAACTCCAAATATGTTCATAATGGTCTAAAGGCAAAAATTAAAGATAAATAAAAATGTTTAAAAAGTTGTGGCCTCTTTAATGTCTGGAATTTTTATTGTGTACGTCAGCATGTTTGTCGGCCAGCGAACTAGGCGGGTGCTATTTTAGGAAAAGAATGACAACCGATGGTTGTTCCTTTTTGTAAAGAAAGGCAAGAAATTGTTGTTACTCTCGATAAAGAAATCCAAGAGATAGGTCTAACTCTACGTAAAAAAAAACAACAACAAAAAAACGCATGAGGTTGAGAGAGTTGGTAGAGAAAGTCGAGAGATGAGTGTCAGCGTAAGTGCAGAAAGTCAAGAGATAACTGCTACTGTAGGTAGGGAAACTCACCAAGTGAGTGTTACTCATGGGAAAGAAGGTCAATAGATGAGTATTTACATTAGGTAAAGGAAGTCTAGTGATGAGTGTTACTTTAGACACAGACATTCAGGAGATTGGTTGACGCTGGATGAAGAAAACTGTTTATATAGTTAGTTATTTATTCAATAATTTTTTTTTATTATTGTTTCTATTCCGCCTGTCTGAAGTGATCAGCATTAACGCTTTTTCTTAATTTGTGAAGGATAATAAGACAATCATCAGTTTTGTGTAGGTACATCCAGCACTGGTTTGTTTATTTTATGTTTTCTGATACTCTGATTTCAAGTCTGAAAACCATTTTTTTCCCTATCATATCACAAATTTTAGTTCTTGGTCATTTTATGTCTAAAAATAGATTTTTATGCAATATTGAAGACACATTTTGTCCAGCAATACCTCCAACTGTAAAATGATTATACGAATGATGCAAAGATTGAAATAATAATAATAATAATAATAATAATGAAGATCATTTATATAGCGCCCAATCCAAACCGTTTGCTCTAGGCGCTTTACAGAAAGTCGTGTTCTCTCCATCTGCAACTCTCTCTCTCTCTCTCTCTCTCTCTCTCTCTCTCTCTCTCTCTCTCTCTCTCTCTCTCTCTCTCTCTCTCTCTCTCTCTCTCTCACCCTCTCTCTCTGCTATACATACATTGTATACATAGATACACACACATAGCATACTATAATACAGAAATTAAACGATAAAACAGCAAAATTAAAGTGAAGTGAGAAAATAAATGGATTGGGAATGAGACTTCACAACTGAAAGTGTTTTTTAAAAAGGTGGGTTTTTAGACCAGTTTTGAATTTTGACTCGGTAGATGCTTTCCGCAATGATTTTGGCAGTGAGTTCCAGATGTGCGGGGCACAGTGTGTAAATGCTCTGCCGCCTAATTTCTTTGACGCAGTTAAAAATCTTAAGAAGGCCCTGATTGCTTGATCTTAAAGAACGAGATGGTGAGTAGTGCTTTACCAGAGTGGAAAGGAAAACAGTGGAAAATAGAGGTATGGAATAGTGCAATGACGAAAAAGAATCACCTTAAATGATGCAATCAAGATGGTATAGTGCCTATCGTTTTATTGTTGCTACATTGTGGTAGAGGGGTGTCAGCTCTCCAAGCTCATTTATTCTTTGATAAGACAATGAGCACTGTATTGAGAGGCTGTGTAAATCATCCTGACATTTTTTGTTATATATGTGGAAAATTTACTCCAGAAGATCAGCGCAAAAATTTGACAAGTAAAATGAAACTTGCATACAGACATTATTTCGGATACTAAATTGGTGATCACGACAAACTATGGGCACCTCATGTGAGTTGCACGATTTGCTATTCTGGAGTATTGAAGTGGTTTGATGGCCGGCGACAGAAAATGTCTTCTGATCTACCGATGATCTGGCGTGAACAAATAGATCATCACACTGACTGTTACTTTTGCATGACGAACACTGCTGTTTTGTCAAAGAAAACCAAGTCAAATATTTTATACCCAGACTGCCGGTCAGCGATGAAACCAGTGCCCCATGACGAAGAGAATCCTGTGCCCTTTCCACCCGCAGGCCTGCTTAATGAAAGCAGTAGTACAGATGATAAATGTTTCAAAAGTATTGCTCATGACGATGATGAATTTGAAGCAGAAATTTGTGAAAAGATACCGCACTTGATTAAGCAAGGAGAGCTTAATATCTTAATCAGACACCTTTCCTTGTCCAAGAAAAAGGCTGAGGTGGTCTCGTCTCGATTACAGCAATCTTTTACAAAGAGGTACCAGAATAACTGCGTTTCTTAGTCGCCACAGAAATCATGCATTCAAAAGTCAAATGGAGAATGGCGTTGGCTTATTTAATGGTCTTATCAACGAGCTTGGGCATGATTGCGCCCCAAAAGAATTTAGGCTCTTTATAGATTCAAGCAAGACACGTTTAAAAACTGTACTATTACTTAAAGGCAACAGTGAGGTTTCTGTGCCATTAGTGCATGCAGTGGGTTTAAAGGAAACTTATGAATAAATGGACCTTTTTCTTAAAGTGTGCCAGTATGCAAAACACAACTGGAACATTTGTGGTGATCTCAAAGTAATGTCTTTACTTCTTGGACTGCAGATGGGATATACCAAGCGATCTGTGTTTCTTGTGCCTTTGTGATAGTCGTGATGATGCCAGCCATTTATTGTCAGAAAACAATGGCCGGACAGGAATGATGACGTAGTTGATACAATGTTCAGCATATGCCTCTAAGAAATCCACAGAAAGTGTTCCTACCCCCGCTCACATAAAACTGGGATTAATGAAGAACTTGGTGAAAACTGTGAACAGAAATGGGGGCGGCTTTCAATATCTCAGGGAGAAATTTGGGGGCGACAAAAGTGAAATAAAACTGAAAGAAAGTATTTTTGTGGGCCCTGAAATTCGTGAACTGTTGGCTGATGACTCAGTTAAGGACAAACTAAATCCACTTGAACTTGAAGCCTGGGAAGCATTCCGTTTGGTTGTGGAAAATAATTCTGGGAAATTACAGAGCGGACAATTATTCTGACTTGGTGAAAAACTTGCTATAAACATACTGTCAGTTGGGAGCTCGTATGTCTCTTAAAATGCACTTTCTGCACTCGCATCTTGACTTTTTTCCCTTCCAATCTTGGAGATGTCAAGATGATGAGCATTGTGAAAGGTTTCACCAAGATATAAAGATGATGGAGAACAGGTATCAATGCCAGTTTAACTCCAAAATGATGGGAGATTACCGTGAGTTTCTTCAACGCGAAACGGACACTCCACACAAGTGAAAGTGCAAGAGCCTCAAGCACTTCTGATTCATTCAAAGAATGCTGCTCATTTGTAAGTTATCACATGGATTTAATAATTAATCTGGGGACTCCTTATTCAGTTTTCAGCACTTTGAAATGCCTTAAATGGTAATTAAAATGTAGATGTGGTTTACTTTTATTTTCAGGGATATGTCTATGTCTATGTTTCTAAGAAAAAATGGGAACCCTAAATATCATAAAAACCTGACGTGCTAGCTCAAATCTGACTTCAGATCTGAAATCAACAACCCAAAATTACTTAAAAATACAAACCTTTTTCCAGGTAGCAGACAAAAAGTTGAAATTTGTTGACCAGAATAATCAAAATGGAGTGTGCTTCTAAACTGTTGTTTTTTATAAATTTTATTTTATTATATTTACATACAGTAATGCACATAGATCTTTGGTCTAGAATTGTAATTTTATTTCTTCTCCAAAAATCGTATGAGAGCCGTGGCTGTAGCTGTTTTTGGAATTTTCAAAATGCTCTCTCACCAATGAAAGAACAAAAAAATGGTATTATTTTGGTGACCTACTTTCCTGAATGATCAACTTTCTCAGCCAAGAGCGTTCAGTCAGCAATTTGCTGGAGACTGCAATTTTTCTTGTTGTTGTTCTTTTCTCTTTTTCTTTTTTCCATGTTTTCTCACAAACTGAGATCTCACAAACTGAGATCTCACAAACTGAGATCTCACAAACTGAGATCTCACAACTGAGACGATTTTTCAAACCATAACAACATTTGCACAGACAGAATGTTTTTTTTTTTTTTTTTTTGTGAGTTTATTTGAGATTTTAGAAGGAAATGTAACGGTTTCTGAACAATTTTTTAATAGACAAATGGTAAAATTTATTCAAATAGAATTGACGACATGCACACACATTTCCCTTTCCTTCATTTTTATTAAGATACACGGTCGTCTCCTGTAACCCCCATTGATACGAACTGATTTAAAACTTCTAAATAAGCAAAATAAATGCAATGCTAATATAGCAAACTGAGATATCAGGGAAAAGTAACTGGGAAAAATACATCTGATTATTACAATATTTTGTTCTTGTCAAAAAAAAGAGAAAAAAAACAAAGAAAATTACAATATTCATGATATAAAGGTCAAATCCTAAGTTTTACAGAAGACAACAGATTGATGTAATATACAAAACAATTATCCGTGAAGGCAACTGCCACATAATGTCGAAAAGGGTATACAATATAACAGAAGGTTATGAGCAGAGGGTTTTGGCGATAGCTACACGAAATATATAAGTGATGAATGAAACTAGACTGCAAACACATGAAAGTTGATGGATATCCCCATCGAAAATTGTGTAGTAATAAATGATCCCAATTTTACATAACGGTTATAAAGGCACCAGGTAGCCGTGACAGCAAATACCTATCACAGCATGTGGCTAATTAAGATTGTTACAATGCAAGAACCACCCAGTAATGATAAAATATTACACAACAAATAGCATCAATGATAAAAATAAAAGAAAATCTCATCAGAGCTGAATTTTGGGTTTTGATTTGTAACTAAATAATTCACATTATAATACATAATCTCCTGCCCAATGCGCGAATTACAATAATTTCATGACATGTTTCGTCTCCAATTCTGATGGACTGCGCAGGGCATGAGCGTACAAGGGGAATGCAGAAACGTTTTATCTAAATTCAAGCAAAGAAATAACAACGAAATAAACCTAAAGGAACGGTCAAAATGAAAGAGATCCAAAATAATCATCTAGAACTGAAAGTTGGGAACAGTTTAATATACTGGACAACGTCAGAACCTCAGATAGGAAAAAAAAAAAGAAAAATCAGACCAGTGGAATAAGATTGGACGTTTATAGCCACTCTGAGCAGTGACAGAGTGAGCTCAATTTGTACGTGACAAATAACATAACGGCGCTGTCCGCGGCAAACCCAGGAGCTACTTCTGGCCTTTCTTTCTTCTTCAATAAAATACTGCTGAAATCCGTGACTGGTGAACACTAGAAATACGATGTAAATTTATTAAAACTTTCAGCATTTCAATCCAAAGTTAAAAATAATACTAAAAATGAATCATTTTCACGCCAGGTACAACCTCACAACAGTATTGAAGGATCGTGGACAGAGGAAAATTTATGGCTTATGGACAGTTTCAAGAAAATGTGAACAACAGGAAATGTTTGATCTTTCTTTCACCACCTATAACATCTACTCCTTCTTTGTTCTGTAATTAATGTTCGTAATATAGTCCAGTGAGGAACTTGACGGGGATAGAGAAATAAAACATAGCGTTAGTAATGTAAACAATTAAATCAAGAAAAATACATTTTTTTTTTTTCTCGGCCAAACATATTTTTTCTTTTTTCTCTATCATAGCAAATTTCACTGTAAACGATTGGCGAAAGATATCATGTAGCCCAACTGAGTCTCAGCCATGACAACTGGTTAACTTTTCTGTGATCTGATCAGAAATCTCTAGGTAAATCATGTAATATCGTGATTTCATAACCAGAAAATGTCCATGCAGCCTCGACAAGCGTGACTCCGTCCTGGCTTAATAGTCTGAAGATGGGTGGATTACATAATCATAGGGTGGGTAGACTGTGTCGTCGACAGAAATAGGGGTCACATAATCAAAATCTGATTGGTTGTCCTGAGGAATGCTAGGTAATGGGGTTTGTAGTGGACGTGCTGGTACTGGTGGCGGGTTGGAACTTTTCCTTTCCTGTAACGTGTCTATCATACCTGTGGACACGGTTTGAATGTTTGGTTACAAACAAAACTGGTGCCTAGACGTTCACTTATTCTAGGTTTCTGAGATACAGAAATGATGAAATGAACCATAACATGGCACTTCATGACGGGACTTGTCATCAGGGCTGGATCTACAGGGGGGCAATAATAGTCCTCGGCATCCGGTCACATTGATGCCTCCCTCTATACAAGCATTATATAATAGTGACTTTAACTTTGTTTACTAAAAACTGTTGATTCAGCCATTGTTATCTATGGAAACGCAGAGTACACAGCACACTAGCTACGTTCTTTGTAATTAGTCTTACTCTAGTCTAATTAGAGTTTTGTTGCCAGGTATGACATTAAGGGTTTAGATGCAAAAACAGATATAGACCATTTTTGGACTTAGCCAGGTTTTTACCTAGTCCGACAAATGCGTGCGCTCTCTATCTGGATCTAAAAACAGTGTGACGCAAAACCCGATATAGCCTTGTCATTTTAAACGTAAAAATTGTCAATTGTGTGCAGAAGCAGACATATCCTAATTTGATTCTGTGCAAAATCAGACATATCCACTTCTATCAGTTCTGGCCATTCACAAGCCTAGGATCGGATCAGGTGACACAACGTTGCCAGCTGTAAACATTGAAAACATGGCGTCCTCCAGTGGTGATACAGACATTGATTTTTCAGCTCTTCAAAATCATTTGATGGCTTGGATCAATGTGTGAAATGTTGTGATAGGGGCAGAAAAAGAAAAGCTAACCCAGACAGTCGTAAACGAGCAGTAGAGAAAAGGCATCGTTATTCAGGTGCCGGTAAGACGCCACAAATTGTGTGCACCCATCAACCTGACCCAGCCCCAGCACCAACAAATGAAAACACTAAGCCTGGGAACTCAAAGGAACTTTTCTGTTCTGCGTATATGCTGTCAAATCGATCTCTTAGACTTGGTTGGGAAAACTTTTACAGTACTTTGGTTCTGACAGCAGATTTGGATTCTGGCTCTGATGTGGACTAATTTCTAGATTTCTAGTGCTTGATAAGTCATACATAAACTGTAATTAAGGACTTATATGGTATCTCAGTATCTTGTTGGTGATTGGTTGACTCTGTTTAGATAAAAAAAAAAATGGATAGAAAAAGTATTTTTGGATATGTCTGTTTTTGCGCGTAATTATTTTGTTGGATATAACTAGTTTTGCACCAAAATAGAAATTTCTATAAAGTGTTATTCAAACATGCAAAGGCTTAGATTTCACAGCTTTTAATTATTTATTCTTATGTGTATGATCTTTTATATACTATCAAAGTTTATGTTTTAACTTTGATATTCAATTTGTAATAAAAATGTCTCATTTTTGCAAATTTGAAAAATCGGATATATCTGCTTTTGCATTTAAACCCTTCGACTATACATCTGCGGGTATAGATGTGTTTGTTTCAGCTATATAATTTTGTTACCCGTGCATGTATAACGTGTCACTTCCGAATGCATGCAAAACACAAAAATATGGGAGTGTGAATTTTGTATATTGGCCGTACATTTTAAAGCGGTAGATATGAAAGATCACAGAATCTTAAGTGCCCCCGCCCATTCCCTTTCGGGTCCAAAATCCGGCCCTGCTGCACATCAATCGAAAACTGCAATGAGTTCACACATTCACATTCAAGCATCAAGTAATTCTTTCAATCTCCTCAATAAAGGGGACAATACCCTTCCGTTACTATCACTGACATGAACTCTGCAACATTTACCTCCCTCAATGAATGCTACTGAAAAAAACTACCTACCAGCCAAAGTGGTCATTCCTTTGTACTCGAGCAATGCACTTGCTGAGTGAATATGCACATGGTTGCCTTAACTATGAGGTGTCATGAGTACAGACTGTGGCTGTCTTAACCCTAGTCCTGCGGGAGGCCACTATTATAGTGGCGTCCCCGCGCAACACGCGAGACACGGGAGGCCGTTATTTTGTCCGACACGCTTAACCGCGGGTCCTGCGGGAGGCCACATTTTTGTATAGCAACGGTGCGCCTCGCGCTTTGTGTATTCGGTTGCCAAGGCTGTCGTTGTTTTTTTTTTTTTTTTCACTTTTTTTTTCCACACTATTTTCGCGTGTTTATCTATCCTGTCACCCCTACTATATCTAACAAAATGGTATCGTCCGATTACGTTTATTACGATGCAACTATTCGCAACTATTTGTCATACTCGTGTAATAGTACTGGCGGTCTGAAGTTTGAACTGGGGAAAGTCTTGGGGAAACTTTTACTTTGATGCTGGTTGTCGTCTACATGTGAAATGAGAAGAAAGGGGCCATGTGCGTATTTGAGACGCCGTTCTACGTCTGTAATTATGAATTCCGATGTAATATTAGGGCATGCTGCATAATGGCGTCTGTGAGTAGGTTTTTCATCAGGGAAAACTGGGAGAAAATGACCGACGTTGTTGTTGGTCGTTGTCTTTATTTGATGTGGTAATTAGAGAGATATTGTGTTCCTTTGTTTAAACCGCTTTTCAGTACATGTATGACTGTGCTCAGCGACCTGGAACTGGAAATCAAATCTCTCGCTAAAACTAACATCATAGTACGTGGAAGCTTTACATAGTAGAGGAGGGAGAAGGCAATGTCACGATACATGTGGTTAGTAAATGAAGCGAATGGCTTAAAAAATAATTTGTTCACCTGAATGGCCTGTCTTAGGAACAGAAAAAGCGCAGAGGTCGTGGGAAAATGATAAAACGTGTGTTTAACGGCTTGTAAATGCAGAAAATTCTTGATTTGGGTCTTCCATTTCACAATAAAACCTATTGCATAGCATCACAAGTACTTTATCCAAATATCATAGGGGTCCCTTACGATTTATCCACCACTATTGTTGTTATTGCGTCCTGAAGTATACGCGATACAGGTGTTCACAACGACCCGATTGACCCGACCGCCGAGGTTATCGGCAACACGCGAACGATCGGCTGACTGGCCGCTGGCTATCCCCGCACGGTGCGTTACGTGGACGAGTTCACTCAACGCAGGACGAGGGTTAAACAGACTATACAAATAACATCGTAAAGACAGCCTTACGAGTTCATACATGACATTGTGTGTACATTTCCATGGTACGGCGGCTGGATGGAATACATCAGTGTGGCCTACAGCAATGGTGTCAAGTTTCATTCTTTAAACTGTTGTTTTGTGTGTGTGTGTGTGTTTTTTTATAATTAAAAACCTCACTGTATGTGATGTAAGATGAAATGTATCAGATAATGTAGCCATCACGTAGCCCTGTTGGAAAGAGAGAGACAGAGTTTGACACTATATATATACAGAGAGAGAGAGAGAGAGATGGAGGGAGAGAGAGAGAGAGAGAGAGAGAGAGAGAGAGAGAGAGAGAGATAGAGAGAGAGAGAGAGATAGAGATAGAGAGAGAGAGAGAGAGAGAGAGTGCAGAAAACTAGTCAACATTCGCCACTTACCACCGGTAGCATTAGTTCTTCCATAATTTTTGTCTTCCCCGTGACGAAAGTCCAGGTTGTCATAATCTTCTCGTTCCTTTCGCCTGATCATTCTTGCTCTTTTCCTTCTCACCCAGTAGATGACAGCGGCAATGAGGAGGGTGATTACAACACCACCGCCCGCCCCTACACCAATGTACAGCCAGGGTGTGTCCACTGAGGATTGATTGGCAAAATTTTGAATGAACCTCATTATGTGAAATATATGAGTCTCAGACAAACATTGCTGATATAGGATTTCTAAAATGTATGGCAGTGCTACTAAATTCCTTAAGATCGCTTGACTATTTAATTGCTAGTTTCTGCGACTTTCTATCCTCAGACAAAAATAAAACAGAGGAAGAACAATACAACTTTCCGTCAATCTGTGGAGCTCTTTGTGTCATTCTTTCATGCAGACGAATGGATATGGCTGGGTGAAAAAACTATATTTACAGGAATTTTAAGTGAACACAGCTTTTCTACCTGTACTGTTCTCCGCCATTTCTCTCATGACTACAAAGAAATTGAACTTTATGCTGTTTCCATCAGAATTCCCGATGCTCAACACAAAATTGGTCGTGCTCTGGGTGGTCTCATCAAATATTTTTAAGGTGACCTGACCAAAAGGTGGCCTGAGTCTTGTGTAGGTCACTGAGTACTTATCCTTGCTGACTTCGGTGGAGTCAGAGCCTTGCACAACCTTTAGGACATACTCTGTAGGTTCTGGATAGCCAGAGATCTCAATGGTGATCTCAATGTCATCAACCACGTCAAATGTGTATGTGGGAGGTTTCTCCAGCAGTGTCTTGTCCTTTAGTTTTGAAGAACCTGAGGAAATAACAAAAGCAACATGGTTAACAACACATTATACATTTATTACATCCTAGTCTAGCTGCATCAATTTTCAAAGAAAGATTACACAGCGAATTCAATCTTTGCCCAGATTATCACAGTTTTTCTCAAGAGTGTCCAGTCACCGTTGCGTGACTTTGAGCTGACACACTGATCCATGGAGGTACTATTAAACTGGAGTCCGCACAGCCCTCTTCGCTTGCCCCGCGAGCCGCGAACAATTGAAACCCCAAGATGGCGGAACAAGTAGGGCAAGGCACGGCAGCGCAAGGCCGCTCCGTACAGTATTGTACATGTAATAGATAGGGCCTAGCCAGCGCTGTTCTGTCTATCTTTTCACGGATGTGATAAAAATTAAAAGATAACAAGCAGAAATAATAACATTTATTTTATTTACGGATTATCATATATTATTTAAGTGTTTGATAATAATTAAATCTATGATTTATGCTGTTTTTATATTGTTATTTTTATTGATTGGTCAATCGTTTGGAAGTAAAATTACAAGTAAAACTAGGGAAGGGAGCTTGTAGTACTCTTTTTACCGCATGCTATTTTAGCTCATGACGAGCCATGTTTAAAAAAAAAAAAATCACTGTGCGGACAGAGGAAACTTTACAAGTCAGTTTCTCTCAGATAACCAACAGTAAGAGGGTGTTCATAACAATCATTAAAAAAAACAAAAAAAAAAAATACATGCTAAAGAACTGAGGGAAAGTTGGTTTTGCCATAGACCCATTAAGATCCAGGCAGCTGGTGCACGTGTGTGTGTGTGAGAGAGAGGAAAAGTCATAATAATAAATCATAGGCCTAGATGTAGTAAATGATCTGAATAGCCAAGAAGAAAAACATCTTAAACCACAAGCTTGGTTGTACTCACAATAGAGTTAGCCCTGCAGCTACCTGTGTCTGAAAATATTTCACTACTGCCATTAGTGTCTAAGTAGCAAAAGTAGACACAAAGACTGGTCCAAGCTTTACTTGTCAGTACTTCTTATCCAGGCCACCATACCACATACAGCTGAGCCTGTCTTATGATCTAAGCCAAATTTGAAGTCGGATGGGTTGGTACCCATCCAATTTGACAAGGTGTGCAGTGCACATTTTCTGCCATCCAACTTCAATTTCGGCTTGGACCATTTAAAGACACTCTCAGGCTCAGTTGTGCCCCCAAGTGACGGCAGTGTCTAAAACCACTGATCAGTGGCTGTTTAAGTGATTATTCAGGGGGACTCCTGATTGCACCGGAAACCTCAAACATCTTAAGTTAATTAAACAACACCAATATTTTATTTTCCGTAGTAATTAGACTACTACACCAACATTTCAGGCTCAACACTCAAGTGTTATCAATCATACATCTCGTTTCATCTATTGATATTAACCCTATAAATATCTCAATCAAGTATCTAGAAATCAGGAGAGCCTTAGCCTAGTTGTTCAAAGGTTTGAGCACAGCTGGACTGTGCATTCCAGAGCTTTTCCAAACAAAAATGTATAAATTCCTACGGCTAGTGAATCTAGATTCTAGATCTATAGTCAATGCACTGGGTGCAGTCAGGACATCAATGCGGTCAATATAATATAGTGGTAAAATCCAAATACATTGGCTATATTTTAAGGTATTTTGCAACTTGATCAAAGAATAGGCCTAGTATTATTATAGTAAATTCAGTGACTTAAATTGTATGAGAACAGTTCTCCCTCCTTTTAAAGCAGGAAAGAAAGAAGGCAGAGATTAGAGAAGAAACAGAAGCTACAGGAGCAGAGGAAAAGAAAGAATGAGTTAGCAGCGGAAAAGGAAAGGGAAGGTAGGAAGAAAAAGTGTGTGTGTGGTGTGGTGATGAAGAGCAGCCCACAAAAATAAGGCAAAATACCAGCATGAGGATGAGAAAGAGTGGGAAGACATAGAATTAGAAAAAAGGAGAATGGGAAGGTTGTAAGTTGTTTATCAGAGATCTATTTTGATATTGGTCGCACAAAGAGCATGCACTGATGGCACTTACGCAGGTGACTGCACGACCAGCAGCTTGTGACTGCACCACCAACAGGTGACCGCACAGACATGCAGTTGATGCTTAGACATGAAAAGTGTTCTGACTAGCACAGATTAACTGAGAGAGAATTTGGAAGGACTTCCGAATGTGTTCCATAGCCCGAGTGAAAACAATACATAGCTACCCCGGCGGCTGACTAGACCCTCACGACGTTACATATCAATCTGACAATGCCTATGCACTTGTCGAGCTAAGGAACGCATTCGGAAGTCCTCCCCATTGTTTACTTCTTTTGGACATTTGCCATTTACTGTCTCGTGACCGCACATAGTGCATCGACCACAGATATGATATTGATAAGATCTAGATCTAGATCTCTGTTGTTTTTTTATAAAGATCCTTCTGCCTCTACAGATCGACTACATGCCACCATTCTTTTATGCTAGTCTCGAGTTCTAAATCGAGCCTACCCTTCCTCGTGGTTACCGAGCGCGTCCCGATTAAAAATTAATCATTAAAAATCAACATTCTTCTTACCTGTGAAATGAAACTGGAGTTTCCTTGGTGCATCTGTTGTTGCAGTTCACAACACAGCAGTTCTGAACCATGATTTGTATACCGGTAGTCTACTAGCAGTTCAAACAAAGTTGAAAATCCCTCTCTCTGCTTTCGTTAGCTGTAGTGCAACGGATGTGTAAACACTGAGGCGCAGTCCATGCTCGCCCTAAACAAGATGGCGACTATTGTCTTCTAATGCGCACGCATGAAATCAGCTGGTACGGACTCCAGTGTTATTAATAGCTCCATGCACTGATCTGATCTCTAGATAGTTCTGGTTGCTCTAACGTAACGCGTCCGTGCATTTTACAATGAATATAAAATAACTGTAGCGTCTGAAGGCCACTCTCTCTCCCCCTTCCGCTTGTTATTGACAGCGACGATAGCCGAGCTCGACCGGTCTGGTCTTACACCTTCCTCGCCCCCCATTCGTACAGGCAGCGTTGTGGATAATTATCATTCCTTTTCTTCATATGTTAATAAACGTAGTCTTCATTGTTGGACGGATCCTGTGTTCTATTAATAACATATTGTGTAACATTTTCGTTTCAAAAGGGAAGTAATTTATATAATTTGACTATTACCATTGATAACTTGTTGCAAATTACCTCAACTGTTACAATAATGTTTTTGAACTGAAAGATTGCTACACATTATGCTCAGGAGAGTATGTGTATGTTTCTGTGTGGTTGTGAATGAGTGTACATGGTGAGAAAATGACAGAAATCAAAGTAAATTAAAAGAAAAAAGCAAAACATTGATGAAGTAAATTAAAAGAAAAAAGCAAAACATTGATGAACTTTTGCCTTTGAAGTCAGATTCAAGAACTGGAAGAAAATGTAGAACACTCACACACGACGTTCACATCCACAAATTTTTGTAACTCTGTCGGTGTCGACTCGTTTCCTCTGACACCTTTACATTTGTATCTGTCGGCATCCTGGCAGGTCACCTTGGTCAATGTCCATTCCAGCAGGTCAGTGTTTACCACATGTTTCTGTACCTGTCCCCGTCCACTGCCTGTCAGTACAGCTTGGGCAGGAGGGTCATCATCGACCTGGCATGTAAAAGTCACGTCATCTCCTTTCTCAACTACCACAGACTGAGAACCGTTGACATGGAAATTTGTGACTTCTGTAGAAATCGAAACAAAGTAGAAGGTGGTAGCAAATATACCACTTGGGGTGTCTGAAGACTGAAAGTTGTAGGCTTAAATCATTTTAGAACAGACATAAAGTTAGCCATCTACGTACAAATAAAATCGTGTATTTAAAGTTGTATGGGTAAGATTATGTCCAATGTCTTATTTGGACCATGAGTGCCCACATGTATATATATACACACACAAAACGATTCTATATTGAAATGAGCTACAGCATCAAAATAAGGAATACAATTAATATTAAGGTAAATTTGTCTTTTGCTAAAGAAAAAAGCAAATTCCAGTCACAGTTGTCAGTTTACCTATTAAAGCTGTCTTAAACATTTTTTCTCTAGGAATGCCTAGTCCTTCCTCATTGACAGCTGACACAGTCACCCTATATTCACGGTCAGGGTTCAGATCAGATAAAACCTGAGTAAATCTGCTGCCGGCTGTGTTTAAATATACAAAAGTTTGGCCACTGCCTGGGTTGTCTTTCTCTTTGCAAGTGGGCCTGGAAGTGACAGGCTGAAACACAAAGATTGGACATTTTTTATCCTGCTCCCTACAGGTGTATATATAATATTACTATTTACGTCATGCAAGTGAAGACATTTTTATAAGGCTCCTTAAATACATTTTACACAGATAAATGACGACATGTTTTTCAAGAATGTTTTTCCTTCGCTCAGGTTTAGAACATTTTCGTCTTCCATGCTGATTAAATAATGAGAATAAAAGTGTTTTCTGGCAGCTTCTGCAGTTATTCATGACTGCTTAAAGCCCTTCTTGTTGATAAAAACCAGAATAATATCATTATTATTCATCTGGAATCTTTATTCTCTGTTAGCACCAGAAGGTCAGGTGGTCTAGGGTTTTCACTTTGTGCGCCGTGATAAAATGTTTGTATTGCAGCTGTAAAATGCCTGGCCAGTTAGGTACAAAAAATGATGTTGAAGTCTGTGGGTCGAGTCATTGTGGAAAATTGGTAGATTTTTTTCCCATGTACCTATAAATTGGAAATGTGGCCTTGAGGCAATAATGTGTTAATATTCTATCTGCTCCCTTTTTTTTTTAACAGCGTAATCTGTTGAGTGTCGAGAGTCTTTCTTCTTCTTTGTTTTTTCAATTTGCCTCTAAGATGTACATTAAACTCCCTGTGTACACTATTTGCCTCTAAGATGTACATTAAACTCCCTGTGTACACTATTTGAACTCTTTACAAAAAATCAGGTTGAAAACTTTTCATCGCTTGTGGATTTTCACTCACTAAAAAAAATCTAAATTTCCAAAATTGCCCCGGTTTGCTATGAAAATTCAGCTCCGTCCCAAATACGACGATAGTAACTGTTCGCAAAAAAAACAACAACAAAGAAACAAAGAAAAACATTAAAAAGTTGGCTATAAAACTCCCAATATTTGCGAATAGAAAAGTGAACAAACTCAGAATTCTGCTAAGACAATTTTTAAAAAATTTAATCACCGACATGCCCTATGCAAAATTTACTGCAAACACGTAAAAAGTATACAAATAAGTCCTGAAAACATTTTTCTTCATTTTCTATGAAACGAAGTACAGCAATTTATTTTGTCCATTCTGGTATTTGTAACACCAATCTTGCTGCTGATGTGATGTGATAGTGATGTATAGTGCAATTTCAAAATGCATGCACATGTAATTACAATGCATTCAGACTTTTCTGTCCAACAATTTCATATTTTTGATATATTGAAAACCACACAACGGTCATATTGTCAGGCTTTAAAACAAAATACTGGTGACCAATTAGTTAGTTTAAGAGGTCACTGAATTTTTAAATTATTCAAAGAGAAACCAAAAATGTTGGAGTACAAAATATTTAAAAAAGTGTTTTACGAATTATTGAAAAAAAAAATAAATTAGCAACTTCTCGTCTGTATGAACGTTGGCCATGGTGAATAATAATGTAAAGAGGTTTTTTTTTCTTTCTTTTCGATGTTACATTAAAACAATCAGAGATGGTACATGAATAGTCCTAGACTTAAGATACGCTCCTTAATACATGTATAACAATTCGTGCAGCAATTTGTAACAACGTGGCTTGTTATTCCCACACTCACTGAGACTGAGTGTTGGCCTGTAACAACAAATCAGAAGAGACAGTAGTGTCTAATGAAACCAGCAATGGTCTATTCCGTTCACATCGGTCTAATGTAGGTCGAAGAGTGTGTGTACTTTCTGTTGGCACTAACAATGCCATCAATGAAACCTTTGGAGGTGGGAATATGAGTAAGAGAAGACGTCACAACCATTAGTTTATAGATGTTTGAGGCATTACCCGAACAGTCCAAGGGTGCAGTCGTCTTTCGCTATTTAACTGTCAAATTGGTCACGACTTGTTAAGCATTCTGGTACCAAGCATTATTTTATATGAAAATTCCTCCCAAACGTAAAACAAAATGTCAGGAGCCCAAGGCTGGTACTTTATTGAGGAAGAAAAATTAAATGCAAGTTATGCGCACCTGGAATGTGTGTAATGTAAATAGCATGCTGAGGGGATTATGGACAATAAAGAAACCCTTAGGCTGAAGGACCCGTGAACGTGACATTTAAAAAAATAATACTTTGATTGGGCCTTGACATAACCTTAATCGAGGAAAGAACATTAGGCGTAACTTAGTTTACATTTATTTAGTTGTGTTTTTTAAAGAAATTTGTTAAATGGAGCGATTGACATTCGTATAATGTGACATGACACTTCTGCCAGATTTGGTTTCTCCAAAGTTCGTTTTCATGAGGAAAATCGAGGAAAACAACAACAGAATACATTACCAGCTGTTCACCACAATCTGTGCAGGACAGTTTTATCTGATACAGACAGTCCTGATTCTCCTTCACTTCCACTAGATACCCAGTAATGTTACCATTTGGATACAGCGGTGTCTGCCATGTTACTGTAGCGCTGTATTGTGTAGTTGAAGTCACACTCAGTAAATAAACTGGACCGGTTTCTGTGTAGAGAAATGGAATTTAAAAAACCAAAAGGAGTTCCAAGGATCCATGTAAAAGTAAAACACACTAGTCCATGCTCACCTCGTTGTTTCTTAATTCGTATTGGACATCTTGCAAGGTATGGTGTACGATAATCTACACATCCTACTGTCCCACTTCAACTATTCAATTAACATGAAGTACTGCACTGATTAATTCAGCGTGCATACATAGATAAGAAACACACACATGCACACAAATACATCGATTTTAAAGAAGAGAGAGACACACGCGGAGAGAATAAAGAAATACACACTTGCTCACAAATACATGAATTTTAAAGACAGAGAGAATTTTAAAAAAACATGCACAAACACACAAATGCGTCAAAATTAAAGACAGAGAGAGACAGACACGCGGAGAGACTCAGAAAACACCCACAGACACACGAAGAGAGGAGGACAGAGAGAAAAATAGGGCAGTGAGAAAGGCAGGTAGAAAAAAGAGAGAGAGAGAGAGAGAGAGAGAGAGAAATACTGAGGGAGTGAGTAGGAGAACAAAAGAGAGAGACAGAGAGATGTTTGGAATTCACTATTATTTTTATGTTCGACTCAGTCCCCCCCCCCCCCCTCCCCCACGTTGCCCGATCGGTAAAATTCAGAATACAAAGAAAAACAAAATTAATCACTGAACTCTGAAATAACTTGACTCTCGTTCTTTCTGTCTCTCCGTCTATCTGTCTGCCTCTCTCTCTCTTTCTTCCCCCCCCCCTTTCTCTTTCTCAATCCGTGTGTTTGTGTGTTTTAATGTGAATTTCCAAGAATTCATTCGTATCATCTGAAAATCCTGATAACAAAATCCCAAGCTTTCTATTTTGGGGTTGTGGTACACCAGATTATCATTAATTGTACCGGTACTTTATAGAATCAATTAGTTCATGTTACAAAATTTGAGAGTTTTGCTGGTGGACAATACGATTAATAGGTCACGAACATTCTGAAAGATAGCGGAAAAAAAAAATTAAAAATTCATCGGAATTTAATAGTCTTAAGAGTTACAAAATTACTTTGCATATACATGTACTTACTCTGGTCAATAGTGATTGCCTTGTAAGTAAGATAACTACTATAAGAGCAATTATTAGATAATTCGTTTCCAGGCATGCTGACTGTACAGACGACATTCTGCTGTCCTGTGTATTCTTCAAGAGCTGTTTCGTTCTTGTACCTGTCATTGACCTCCTGTAGATAGAAACGCAGTGTTGACCATCTGCTAGATCGTTTCTGACCACGAAAGAAGTTTTTGTGTACAAATGGAGAGTTCTAAACTGTAAAAGTTAGATAATGACATCATCAAGCCCGAACAAACCACAAACAGCTGAGTCACCAACATCAATGAGATTTAACCTCTCGTCACACAGCAAGTACCAATATGCAGTTTGTTGTTAGGTGTAAGGGCGACTGCGACAGAAAAGCATCTCTTTCTATAAAACATAAAATGTGGCTATTTATTCAGGAGTAATAGACTACATTGGTCCATATTAGATGACAGATATCGTCCTGTTGATATTTTATTCCTCTTTTGTCAAGGTCATGGTAACCTCCCATAATTAGGTGGACGACATCTTACTATAACTAAGCTAGAGGGTGAACCTGTAAGCATCTAAAAGTTCAGGACCTAAGCCGTCATATTTTTTAAACTTGGTGTATTGCATCAATTTTTGACGAAGAGTTACGTGGACACATTCATTTTGAACATAAATGAGTTTTTACTATTATTTATAGTAACATTTTTTGAGCCGCAAATACAGAAATGCATTTTCGTCAAGTACCGGTAGAATCAGCAAGTGTGATCACAAATGTTTCACTCACTGCCTACTTTGCCCCCTCTTCGTTCTTTGCCTTTCTTAAAACTTTCCTCACACATTGCTGGTCGAAAATCAATTCTAAATATATCCATGTATTTTGCAAGGATTCGTAGTGTGAAATAAGTTTCATTAGTGTTTGCATCGAATCCAAGTTCCATTATTAACGTGACCTAGATCTTGATCTACAGTTGGGTTCAAGCAACTTGCGTGTTGTGTAGTGCAGGTAAAATATGAGTGTTGAATGAAATAAAGAATGTGTTCAAGTTGTCTCAAGAAGTTAATGTGGCCATATCTTTTGAAGATTGTAAACAGCTTTATGAGGTCGCCTAAGCTTGGGGAAAATATAAGCACATCTGGCCGTAGAGAATATGTCAAAGAGATAAGAAGGGTGGATATTTATTGAAGAGAAAAAGGGAGAAGGGAGAGTGTGAAGCTAGGTGTGGGTGGAAGAGAATAACAGGAGGGGGGGGGGATAGAAAGAGACTGGGGGCTGATGAAGAGAAATTAAAACTAAGGTTGAAATAAACCGTGGTGTGATTTCTTTACAAAAAAAGGGGTTGGGGGTACAAACTGGTATAATCTGGACTTTTGGGATATAGTCTGTTCTAGCCCAAAGTATACCCCAGGGTATAACGTGGCCTAGACCAGAATATACCACGGGGTATAAAACCGACTAGGCCACTTCAACTCTGGGTATAGTCTGGCGGGAGTATAATCTGGAATGCTACACCTGGTTGGACCCAGGTACTGATCAATGAAAGCAGGTGGGACAGGCTTACGGAATAAAACGAGGTCATCTTTATTACATAAAATCTTTCATTTATGGGAAGAGAAAATGAATGACCAGAGTTTACTCAAAAACAAAAAATAAAATTATATGTGTCCTACCACAGTTTTCCAATCGTATCACGGTAAATTAGAAACGCTAATCATCCTATTGTCACAGGAATGAAGATGTTTTGATAGGTGTGGCAGTTTGGAAAGGCTTTACTACACAAGAAACATCCAACCTTACAACCTTACAAAAAAAAACATAATTGAAAATGGAGTATCAACTTCCAATAGGTGAAAAGCAATTTCCGGGACTGCCCATTGCTCAGAATCGATTGGGTGACCTCAACTCCTTGCAGTTCACACAATGAGAATTCGTTACAATTGTAACGATAGCCAACTTGTTATAAGATAAGGTTAATAACATTCATTTTGCAAGCTGCACTTGCCTCTAACAAGGCTTTCACTGAAAATCAATTATATATCCCTGTGTACATGCATCAAAATAGGAACCGATTTTTCCTTGACCAAACTCGCATGCACTATGAACACAGAAATCTGTTAGAAGATTATATTGGTTAGATTGGGTCATTTTCACGGGGAGATATAAATAAAATCAAATAATCGAAATCAACTATAATGCTCTTCCTTAGCTCATCTGCAAAGCAAGTAGCACAGAGAGATAATACGGAGAAAAAGCACCGACACCCCTCTCTCTCTTTTTTGGGGGGGGGGGGGGGGGAGGTCAATCTACATCTCCCTCTTTATAATTATAATTATAGGTTGGAAGCAAAAATTATGCGGAGAAGCCCGAGATAGCTACAAAGCCTACAAATATACGGGTTTCACATGAATTAATTTGTGATGGACGAAATACATAACGGGTACATTCATGTATCATGCTGAATGGAGACAGTTTCCAATGCCGAGCTCCACCTTTTGCAGGCCGTAATATCTAATATTTCGGCCTCTTCCTGCTCTTCTGCTTTTGCTGCGCATGGCGTTCAAAACTCTGTGTGTGCTACAATGAGAGAATCAGAAGTGCACAGACCCCAGTGATGGGTGTAGATGTGACTGCGATTTTGATGCAGTATAATAAAATATCAATAGTTTCTGTAGGAAATGGCCGGAGGAGTTCGGAAGATGTGAGGTAAAGTTGTATAATCATAATACACTAAAAGATTTATCCCGGGCAACGCCGGGAATCTCAGCTAGTCATTATGTAAAATCCTAATCCAGTAACGAGTTTCTCACTTATAAACACCGGGGATCCCAGATAGTCATTATGTAAAATCATAATCCAGTAACGAGTTTCTCACTTATAAACACCGGGGATCCCAGATAGTCATTATGTAAAATCATAATCCAGTAACGAGTTTCTCACTTATAAACACCGGGGATCCCAGATAGTCATTATGTAAAATCATAATCCAGTAACGAGTTTCTCACTTATAAACACCGGGGATCCCAGATAGTCATTATGTAAAATCATAATCCAGTAACGAGTTTATCACTTATAAACACCGGGGATCCCAGATAGTCATTGTGTAAAATCATAATCCAGTAATGAGTTTCTCACTTATAAACACCGGGGATCCCAGATAGTCATTGTGTAAAATCATAATCCAGTGAAAAGTTCATCACTGAGGAACGCAGGGGATCTCAGCTAGTCATTATATAAATGCAAGTGGGAACATTTGCGCCAAGAACTTATCAAAAGGTTATCAAAAAACTTTAAAAAATGGACGAATTTCATATAAATATTCTGCTGCTTAGGAGGTTAAAACTGCGTATTGGATAAAAAGAAAACAAACAAACCTATCCACTGCGCAAAACGCTTATCTAAAAGTTACACAAGTCCACAGACTCCTGTGATAGTTTGATTGTAGTTTAGCAAGCACCAATTACATCACCGTAAAAGTATAGAAACGCACAGGATAGGAAAGATCTGAAGTACATCCGTAATATTAAAGACAATAATCGAGTAAGTGTAATGGGTATCTCTAAAGAAACGCCCGGTATCCGAGCCCATACAGTGTCACAGTTTAAAACAAAGACATTCCTTTGCACCATCTGCAATCTGCTCATCACCTTTTTGGAAGCCACGAGAACAAGATTGGGGAAGAACAACGACAAAAACAAGAACGAACAGAAATAGAACAAGAAAAAAAAAATGCACATCCAAAGGGCAGAGAATCTCCAGAAACAAACACACACACACACACGCACACACACACACACACACACACCCCAGCTGTAATAATTTCATTCACTTGTTAAAATAAATTGTTTATGCTTACCCCTTTGTTGTTAGAACAGCCGCAGCGAAGGTCTAAAGAATACACTCTACTGGGGGAAACGGAGCAAGATATTTTGAGTTCCATGGCATTGGCCGGGCTGTTTTTCACCTCAGATATCCCTCTAGAGCAGTTTATCGTGGGCAGTTCTGGTCGGTATTGGACAAAAATAGAACAATGCATAAAATGAATGTGTCACGTTCCTGCTGGGAGGGATTGTTTCGAATTTGCTAGGACGATAAAGGAATGTTCTATTTTTCATCGACAATAACTGGAAAATTCCAATCATTTGTTTCAACCGGAGAAATGTTTCAAACGATTTAGTACCAAACAATCTTTCTAATAAAATGGGTAATATGAGTTTCAGTTTAATGTATTAGTCATAAAGCGATATACAGGCAAAAAAAGCTGTGGCATTCCTTCCCGCTGTTTCATATCTGTTTGTCTGCCAATAGAAAGGTGATAAAGACCGAGATAAACTTCCAAAACTGACATGTCACTCTCATTCAGTTCAGAGAATCACTCCCTTCGGGCCACCTGAACAAGTTTGAGGGGAATGCGTCAGGGGGCCATTGGCCGGCAGCGGTGGTGATACCCTGGAAGGAGGAGGACGAGCCCCGTGTCATATGCGACGACTCTGCGCTGTTACCCGGCCTGGAGCAGTATAAATATAATTTTCCCCAGTTGACAGGCGTGTAAAAGACATAACGCTGAGATCGTCTCTAAACAAAGATTTTCACCACCAAACTGATATCTCAGGCATCGTTTTAAATGCCAATTGGACCGAAAAACATGCAGGCATCATAGTTGATGACTTAAATGAACAAAGATGTATTGGCCATTTTTGACTGCTTGTTTTGGTACAAAAATGAAACATTTTGAGTCCAGAAACTGAGGGTTTGGCAAAAGTTTGGCCAAGAGCTGGGAAGGCAACAATAATAATAATGTGTACTGCAAGACCTACCTTCGCTTATAGTTATACAGCCTGGGATTGTGTGAACTTTTATAAATGGCTTCCTTTTGATGTGTTTCTTTTTAGGCTTTGGGCTTGAAACGGTGGGGGAGTATTATTTTGAGTTTGCTTTGTGTCACCATTGTGCTTCCCCCCCCCTCCCCCCTCCCCCCACCCCAAGCAATTCTTCCTATTCAGCGGACAGATAAGCCCATGGCATGATCACTGTCTGCCCCTAGACCATCAATACCGAATCAGCATGTTTTCGAGCACACACATTAGGCCTACAGTATCTCATTCGCTACAGAACCCCCCCCCCCCCCCCCCAAATGGTTGGTGCGGACAAGAGAGGTGGCGGGGAGGGGCGAAACCTACTTTTTTCCTGTTGATTCCTTTGTGTGTGTGTGTGTGTGTGTGTGGGTGTGTGTGTGTGGGTGGGTGTGTGTGTGTGGGTGGGTGTGTGTGTGTATGTTTAATGTCAATTTCTTATTACAGAACGTGACAGTTACTGGAACAAACAACCTGGTAGGCAGATTGCTGCTCTTTCATCACAAGCTTCGCCTCAAATACTGACTGGGTAAGTCGGGCATTAACACGCATTAAACTGATCTAAAAGCAAACAAGTAAAGAACAAGGAAGAAAACTTAAAAGAAGGGGCAAGATAAAGCAGAGCCACAATAATCACTGAGAACTGAAAACAGATTTATCCTGGGTAACGTCGGGATCTCAGCCTGTAATAATCATACTCATAATAATGTACATGCACATTTATACAGGAGACACTACCTAATTACAGTGGCCTCCGGCTGCTCTTCAAATTAGAAATAAATAATCATGGTTAAAAGACAACTTACTAAAAATACATTTACAAAAACAGATTTATTGTGCAATTTCAGTTTTTTATAAACGGGTCGGTTTTTAGTACAGCTGAAAACACTTCAAATTGTCATCTTCTTTTATTCGCGGCTCAGGGTCCAAAAATGAGAAACGGCTCTGGTGCTAGCTCTTAGGCACACTCTTGGTATCAATAAAAAGATCTGGTCACTAGACGACCTCGATGTAAGAGATTTGTGTGTATTTTTAAATATTTTAGACAAGTAGGAAAGTGTGGTTTCATCAAAGCAAAGATATGCAAATACTGCAGATTTAAAACCGTACGCTTGTATTGAAAACAATAGTTCAATTGTGCGTTTTTAGCAGCTTCTTGTGAAATAAGAGATCGGATAGAGCCAAATTTTCTCAGCTCAAAATTCAAATGTTTAACTATATTTCTGAGAATATCTGAACGCAGACTAATATAAATGACAAACCAGACAGCAAGTCACAACATTGTCCGCTTTTGATCTTCATAAAAAGAATATTCTAAATACCTTTGATTTGTATTTATATCCTTCAGTTCATTGTTTTGAATTGACAAAAAAATATTGTAACAGCTGAGGTTGTTCTAGCACGTTATAGTAGGGGGGAGTTAGTTGATCTAACTTCGCTCCGTCCACGTTCCCGACTACTAGGTCGCAGATGGTCTCCGGGAGACACAATGCCGTCACTCTGCCCATCAGGTAAGGCGTCTTCACGTCGATAATGGCTTCCTCCGCCGCTAGCAAGGAGTTGTCGATCCTCTCGATGAGTTTCTTCCCACCTGTGAGCTGTCCGTCGTCCACCAGTGATCGCCGCACCACAACACCTTCACAGACGGTATCTCTTAGGACGTCCACTGCTCGATCCCCACTCAAGCCCTTCATCACTGGTAACTTCAGTTTCTCCACGGCCCTTCCGTCACTGCATCTTCCGCACGTAACAGGCACCGCTAACTGGAGCTTCCCTTCCTTCATTGCCGCTTGAACGTTGATGCTAGCGTCAGCCGTCGTCACATCCTGTCCCAACGACTCATCCGCCGCTATAACCACGGCCGCCGCCGCCTTGTTCGGCTTGCCTCGTCCCATATTCTTCCGGGCGTGGCCTGGCTTTCCACAAAGGTAACATTTCAACTTACCTTTGTCGTTTATTTTGGTACGACACTCCGTCGCCTTGTGTCCGGGCTTCTGGCACCTATGGCAGACCTGTGGGCTTCTGTCTCCGTTGGGCCTCTGTCGCACTGGTCGGCTCTGCTGTCTGGCGCTCCCGCTGAGTGTCCGGTTCCTCGCTACCAGGAACGCCTCCGCTGAATCTGCGATGTCCTGTAGCGTCTTTGGTTTCCTCTCCCTCACATGGGTCGCTAGGTCTCGTGGGCAAGCACCTATGAATTGCTCTCTGACAAACAGGTACATGTATCTCGCTCCTTCATAGGTGTCCCCCGTCTTCAACAGCTTTGTCCACCTCTCTAGACAGGTCTTGATCCTGGTCAAAAACATTCCAAAATCTTCTCCATCTTCAGGCTTACTTTGTCTGAACATAAACCTGTATCCGTCCTCTGACAGGTTGTACCTCTTCTGCAACGCTTCCTTGACCTTGCCGTAGTCCTTGGCTTCGTCGATACGCAATCGGCAGAAGCACTCCAGAGCTCTCCCAGTCAGCAGGGCAGACAGTGATGTCGTCCAGGTGGATCTGTGCCAGTCTGCTGTCTCGGCAAACCTCTCAAAACGAAGTAGCCAGCTATCAAGGTCGTCCTTCCCATCCTGAAATGCAGGTAGCTTGGGTCTCTTGGAACTGGCGTGGTCGCTGGTCCCCTGCGTCGACTCGCCTCCACGCTGATGGCGGATCCTCTCCATCTCCAGCTCATGGTTCATCCTTTCCCTTTCCAGCTGAGCCCGTCGTTCAGACTCTTTCTCCTGGGCCTCCCTTTCCATTTTAAGCTTCTCCATTCGCTCTTGAGCTTCCAACTGTCGTTCTCTTTCCAAGTCTTTCACGGATGTAGTCCCGTCTCTCCATCCCAGTGAGCTCCATGGCGTCTGCTTCCTGGCTAAGCCTTCCAATAGCCTCCGACTTCTTGTAGATATATACTCGATGATCCTCTTACAATAAACTTTGTAAATAAATCTAATAATTTCGATCTGGCCCTATCGAATCTGATCGGATCCCGGACGAGCCCCCAATATGTAACAGCTGGGGTTGTTCTAGCACGTTATAGTAGGGAGGAGTTAGTTGATATAACTACAACCCTTTAGAAAACGAAACTATTACAACTGTAGAAAAAGTAAACAGGAGATTCGACAGTCAATTAAATAATACTAACGTTTAAAAACTGTATACTGAACAATAAAATACTAGGAAGGCACCAGAGAACACCTAACAACTGACTACCCTATGCCACACGAGGAAACGCACAAGTGCTGAACACTCACTTACTCACCAACCTTTACCACTTACATGGGTCTAAATATATAGATACTTCTGTAGAAAGCTCCAGAAATTAATCTAACCTCTGCCCTCGCCCGAAACACACAAGCCAACCAATGACGTATCAATACGTCACCAGGTTACATCACCCAAGGTCAAATCTGGCGTAAACATCTACATCTACGACATTATCGAATGTTCAGGAATTTACTAATAATTATTTACAAAAAGGGTCAAATCACCCAACAACAGCCGAGCAAGGAAAAAATTACTCACAGGAAAGGGAAGACCGGGTCACCGAGTACACGCTGGGCCAATGTCAACAAGGAAAGGAAAAAAGAAGTGAACACAGGCTCAGTCACCAGTGGCCAGTTTCATGAAAAGCGCCCAAGGCAAAGTTCCCACCCAAATATGGCGAAAACAGGCCCATGGGTACTTGACCCGGCTGGGCAGGGTTTCATGAAATGCGCCCCGTCAGTTTGGGCGGTCCCTTGGGACACAGATCCTGGGACAGCTAAAGAGTAGGCCCAAGGGCCAAAACAATAGGCCATACATGGCGGGTGTGCGCTGATGTAGCAAGTGAGCTGACACCGATAGGCGATGTATCGCAATATTAGGTTCAAAATGCTAAAACTGGGTATCATCTATCCATTTTGACATCCCTCGTTCCTTAGAATATTTTTTTTTAAAATCCATTCTCACACATTCGCGCCGATTTCTTCATTAGATCTAGATCTAGATATATCTAGAAATAGATCTAGAATTGAATCGACCGATGGCGAACCAAAAGGCACTCGGTTGATTCGAGCGGACGAGTAGGTCTAGATCTACTTTCTTCTCACACCACACAATTATAGTTTGATTGAATCTCCGGCCATATATACATCTTACGAATACCGTTTACTTGCTTTTCCTCCATTCCACACAATGAAGGCCAGCATTTTGATCTAAAGTTTACAATTTTCACGCAGCCACGGCCTAGACTTAGCCCACACAAAGCTTGTTTCGTCGCAGCCACACTTCTAGATCTACAGAGTACAGACGCCGGGCACAGTGGAATAGTTTAATTTAGTTCGGCCATTCTTTCAATTCTTTTATTCTCTGCGCTCATTCTATCCCTGCACAATCCCAGTCATGTTCCTAATTTGCTCTATCTACCGTGCCCCCCCCCCCCCCCGGCCCCATTGTTATTGGTTGAATGGTTTCTTGGTTTGGACATGCTTATTTAGTAAGACTTTCCCCGCAATTACCTAGGGTTCTCAGCAGCGTAGTCATTAGCATCTCTGCATGTCAGTAATTTTTTTTTTTTAGTGGCCGTGGTTCGATTCTCAGCACGGCTGCTTTTTTTTTTTTCATAAATCTTTTTATTAGGCATCAATCTTTTTTTTTTTTTAATCCAAGAACAATAACGGAAGAAATCCAATTGTTGTTTTGTTTTTTTTGTATCTACACCTGTCAATCGGGGTACAGTGCTTCGATTCTCAGCAGGGTAGGTTTTTTTTTATTTTCTTCTTTTCTTATAATTTTTTTTTTTATCAGTAATCAGTCTGTTTGGGATTTATTTTTTTTAAAAAATCCAACAGCATTAGGAATAATTCCAGTTTGCTTGTTTGTTTGTTGTTGCAGATAAACAATTGCATGCAATTTTTCAATTAAATTTCATGACGTTTTATTCAAGTGCTGTCATTTTCCCTCGTTCGTCATACTATTTTTTTTTTCACCCATTCCCGAGACGACGTGCGCCTATAAAATTTCTTCATCTACTCGTCCGCTAGAATCAACCGAGCGCCTTTCCGTTCGACAAAGGTCGAGCGAATTCTACTTTTTTCCCACACCACATAATTATAACTTTCTTGTATCATCATCCATTTGCATACGAACACACCTCTTTCTTTCTTTTCCTCTCCTACCCAATGCTTAGTGAAGGTCAGCATTTTGATCTAGGTTAATGGGGAATATTCACATTTTATATCCAACCACGGCGCGCGGCCTAGACTTAGCGAAATATCATAAAAACCACAGGAAAATTGTGGGGTCGCAGCAGGGCTATAGCAAAGTCAAAATTGGGCGAAAAGAAAAAGTTGTGTGTAGCGAAACCCTGCGTGAATAATAAAACCCAAACGATACAAAGCAAACTAAAGAGAAGACGGAAAATACACAACATTTTCGGCTCTCGCCTTTATACTTAACCAGCGCACAAGGCTTGTTTCTTCACGGCAAAACCCCTAACTAACTGACGAATTCTAATCGCATGCACTTTCCGAGACGAATTCTCACCTTTGAAACATAATGTGTAGTCTTTCTGATTAATTTATTGTTTTTTTAAAACGAGTTACGATTAGATTATCCTAATTTACATGACACAAAGTTACGAGAACCTTTAACTTTGTGTTGCGGTGAAGAGTTCCATTGCAGTTCAACACTGGCCACATGATGCCAGTTTCTAAAAATAAGTGTATAACAATCAGCTGAGCAAGCGCCCCCTTGGACACAAGTGTGGGTACATTTCATGAAACACGCTCTTGGGTTACATCAAGTACCCGCCCAGTTGGGCGCACCCAGACCGTTTAGGCAACAACTTCTGTCCCATGGGCCGGGCACTTTTCATGAAACCGGCCACAGTATGACAAGCAAAACATTGGGAGGGAAAGGGGTAGCTTGCAGATGCTACATGTCTCAAACACGTCAGGCGCCGTAAGAGAAATGCCAATTATTACCACGTTCAATCGTTCTAGAAGAAAAATGGTGGCCAGTAGCATCAAAAGCTACCGAAAGATCAAGCAGACTACGTAATGAGACAAAACAGCTGTCGACGACATGAAGAAGATCGTTGACAACTCGTATGGTACAGGAGCTCCTTCCGTGTACCTGGTTTTGCGATATGCAAATTGAAACGAGATAGCTAATTCATTGATGTGACAGCAGTTGCTCTAGGACAATCTTCTTTGGAACCTTTGATAAGAAAAGACGGATTAGAAGATGCCCCATAGATTGTTTGATCTGGCATAAGCAAGATTGGGTTCATTAGTAAGTTTTTTTAGACCAACAATTTTATCAATATCTGTTACAACACCTGTTTGGAATGTCATGGCTGGCTGTTCCTCACCTTCACCTTTGGTCAGTCCATGTTGTCTTAAGGTAAACAACGTTGGTTTCACAGAAGGAGTCGGCAGTAACTGTTGATCTTGGATCGTTAACTTTGACTGCGAACTTTGATAGCTACACACAAATGTAAGTGGAAATACGTTTCCAGAGATTCCACTGAAACTAAAACAGAGTTCCGATCAAGTTTGCTGCACATGAGACGATGGTGACCGTAGTCGATCATAAAATGCCTGGCCCAGGCAAGAATATAACTGTCTTGACCTGTTCGTCTTTCTTCGTCTTTGCATGTACCTTGAGGCGAGGTTCAGGTACACAGGCAATGGTTTATCTATGCCCGTTTATATACAAATTGGGGGAATTTTGGTGGATTTTCTGATTTTGAATGTCATCAGCAGCGATGAAATCTACTGCGGGCCCCTGTCTCTACAGATTGTAATCAAGCTGTTGTTGCTCAGTGCCTGCTGATCCTCCTAGGATGAAAGTAACTAGTGATGTCAGGAGGATTGCTTCCCTCTGGCACCCAATGTTTCTATAAACAATTTCACCACAGTCGCTTTTCCTTTTTTAGAATTTACGTGGACATTTCATGTATTGTTTTCATTTCATTCAGTTCGACAAAATAGTGAGTGTTTGCCTTTTTAGGGCATGTTCGATGTTGTATGTTGAATACAAGAACAGACTCTGGATCGTCATGGAAACTGTGGAATGAATAAATACTCAGTACCAAATTTTCATTATGTATTTCTGCCACGTTTGGTGCTGGTTTGTAGAATAAAGCCAGGCATTTTCTATGACACCATGTTCCTATTGCCGCCGTGTCTCTCGACGCCATTTTCTCCTGAGGTTAGTTAGGTGATGTGAGTGTGTGGACACTCTGAAGTCCAGCACCATACTAGAAATTTGCCCGGACATGGATCTTCTCTGTTTTGCACTTAATTAAAGGAAGTCTGTTGAAACCCGGGTTTATTCCGGTTATCAATCCGTTTTGGGGACAGTAAAGAACGACAGTGTTATGTTTATCAAAGGCGTCTGAAAATAATATGATCAAACTATTATCGTGTAGAATAGCTGTGGTTGGCCTGATAATCATGAATATTATGTTTACTCCCTAGTTTGGATAATGAGAAAGGAAGAAGCTTGCATGCGTAGCAATTCACAGGCGGGTAGTGACCTGCAATCACGCATCGCCATAAATACACTGATGTCCATCAATCGGTGCAATACAAAGCATAGCATAACTGACTGCAGAGAAAGACTATGATAGCTCATTTCCACAGGGTACTGACTTATTGCTTTTATGTGACATTATTTTCTTTTGGCACACCAGAAAGAAGTCTGACAACGTTTGAAATATTTGTGAATGAGGATATAAGCTCCGAGGTGCTGCCTCTACTAAGGAAAGAGGAAATGCTGTTACATCCATTGGCAGCGTGAATGAACAGTAAAGACAGTGACTACCTAGGCATTGACTGATTGGCGGTTGTGTGCACTGAAAGGTACTTGAAGTTCTTTCTATGGTAGAAGCAACCCAAAATATTTCTAGAGTTGTGCAAAATGGGCAATAGACGGAATGACAGCATCTGTATGTGCAGGCTTGAAATGTTTCTTATGACCTCCATGAAAGGCATTTGAGGCAGAAGGCCACATTCTTGTGTCAGCGCACAATAGAGAAATGGAAGAACTCACAAAATAGCTTGAAATTGCCCTGTCATTTATTTTTTCAATACAAAAAAAAGAGATAGCACCAACTGGCGTAATTTCTCCGGCTAGCTATCTGAACAGCTCGAGTCTCTTGTCACCGTTTTTCAGAAAATTTGTACAGTTCTTCGGCATGCTCCTTGGAAGTAGGAATGACTCTTCTTCTGATCCTAGCTCCACGTTTCTCACTGTTCTTAAAGCTGATATCAGAATGTCTGTAAAAAAAAAACAAAAAAAAACACCCAATCCCATCCAAGTAATTGAAACCCTGCTCCTTTTTTTTTTCGTTAAGACACGGTAAAATTACACATTTTGAATAATCAAGAGTCATTGTGCTGCTACTTGGAGAGAGCACCTGAACAACAGGTGAACCATTGGCAATCAGGCAAGTAATACAAAGGAGTTGTTTCGCTTGGTGGAATTAGTTCTCGCAGACATTACAGCACATTGGATTTGTAATCACTCTTCAGCCTGCGAGGTTCATCTGCTAAGGATTGAGAGCACCCTTGATTGTCGTCGGTACCCCAGCTCCAGCATGCAGTGTACCGCTGAGATTAAATGAAAAAGGATGCAGTTTGGTTTTGTATTTTGAAGCTGTGTTTGAGCTTCAGCATTTCTTTGCGTCACGTGTGTTCCCCAAGAGCCGAAGGTCATTCTAGTTTAGTGGTTAACCGATACCGATGTTTATTGTCTGTGACTTCATTCTCTCAGCAACGTGTCGATTGCAACGCTGCCTTCTTTCCTCTTTCAGCTTTCTTGAATTTTTGACTATTTGGCCTTGTGCCATAATGCTAGCAGAGATGTTAATGAGGCCTTGTTTTGCTATTTCTGTAAATGAATTTCTGAATTCTTCAAAAACATCCAGGACTAGCGACTGAAACTTCTGCTTGGCTTCCCGGTATTCTTCGCTCAATATGAGATACGCTTTAATGGCTTGTGGTGCGTATTTAATGCAGTGTCTTTCCACAATAAATCACGTCTTATAATTCCAATGCAATGCTGAAAACAGATACACGAATAACATTATATTGATCATTCTAGTTGATCTGAAAGGAACTCGTCAATATCTTTGTGAATTGTAACGAAATATCCGTGCAATGACATGACCAAGCATTAACGTTTACCGCCATGATGGTGTGCAAAACTAAAATTACACTGGATATTTATCAACGTCACTGAATATCGAGCTAGGTGACATGTTCGTAAGGCAATTTTATTTGGAAAGATTTCCATTTGTATAAGTCTAATCGCAGTAAGTTCAACTTTATACCAGTGAAGTAATATGACATACCATTGTATTTATTCTCCCATTCTTGATTGAAAGATTATCGAGAATCAAGTCTACAAGATGCAGAACGAAGCCTAATAGTACTATACAGTCTAGGGACTGAAGTCAATATCTGAAAAGTGCTGCCAAGGTCAGAGTGGTTGTTATATTTTATGTCCTAAGTTCAAAGCCATTCCATTTCTTAATCTCTTCAAAGGGTCTGGAAATGGAAGTGGAAACTTTTAACTTATTGTTTCACGATGTAGCAATTCAAACAGAGGGCTGGGTGGGGAGGTTGAACACAGACTGGTTCTAGATCACATTTTGTATATTATTACTTTGAAGTACCTTATTCACACCTAAGGTTTGGCGCCTTCATGACAATGTCCACAAAAAATATATAATAAAAAAAAAAAACCCACCCTATATGACTCTACTATTATTCCCAAAATGTCATCATTTAAACCAAAAGTGCAGGTTTATTGACGTAGCCACCTCACTACATGATGTTATAATAATGTTTTGTTTGTCTTCTGGCAAAGAAAAAAAGAAAGAAAGGAGGAGAGGGGGGGGGGGGGGATTGTTTGTCGTATCGTTTCATTGAGAGGGCGGCAAGGCTTCCTACAGGCAATCATTCTACAGTGATAGGCAGTGACATAACGGCTTTCATGTGGAAAATGGGCCCGTCCCGACAGTGTGTGTACCCTTGCTGTGGAATGTAATTAGCACCGTTGTAAAAAGCCTATTATGTTGAAGCAATACAGTATCGGTCGACGTGGTGTCTTCCAATAACATTTGAGGTATTAATTGGGCGACATTTGCTTTCTGAATAGCTTGGGAAATCAATGTAAAATTATGAGACTAAGATAGATTTGTCCATCCTTACCTTCTATCAGAAGCTGTACATCTCCTCGTCGCCGGCAGTCACTTTCATAAACTACGCGAACCTTCTGGCCGACAAATGATCTCAATAAACTCGAGGGAATGTACCTTTTCAAACCCAGTGAAGGGTTTGGCGTAGCCGAATCTCCAACATAAACTGTGAAATTTGCAAGAACTGAACGATCCAAAAAGTCAATTAAAACCCAATCGTTAGAGTTATCATAGACCAATGTCCACTGGCCGTTCTCTGTCTGTAGCCGGAACTGTTGTCTGTGGTTAGTTATGATGTTTAAGTTATTTGTACGATCTGAAATACAGAAAAAGAGAATGTTTGCTCGCTCTGCCCCGATTCTTCTTTTTTCTCTTCTGCATCACTTTCTTCTCCTTCTTTTTCTTCTTCTTGTATCATCAATGACGTTCGTCTGCATGAATCTCATTACATAACAATAAGGGTAAGGTGAAAGTGAAATGAACGTTATGAAACTCTTTACGAAGATGCCACAATCAAACATTTTTAATGTAAAATCATTGACTCTGATTATTATAGATCTATATATCTGGTGCATGGATACTATAGAACTAATTCAAAATATTGTCCGCAGTAAATCCGTTTTCCCCTACCGTAGTAAATCTTCAGAGCAAAAACTTTGTGGCGTCAAATGAAGAACATCGATATCGAACACCAGCTCCAAGCGTGTAGTAATGGACAATGTTTGTGGACATTTCAACAGCTTTACCGTGCTGGAGTCTCCACATCTATATCAGCACATATAGGTTTTTAGCGGTCAACCTCAGAAACTCAATTGCTGCATTTAATATACAACCAGAAGTTTATCTGATGCTGGATGTCATGCAGTTTTGTGTTTTTTTCCTTATTACCATTCGGTGATTTCTGTCACATTCGGGACTACCTAAGGCACACAGCAGTGCTTTTCAGAGATAGGTTCAGTTGTGCAGATGTCTTGAGTTGCTTGCATGGCCTTCAGCATTAGATAAAGTTATGGTTGTTTATTGACACCATATTGGAAAATGAAATAAACGCAAGGCACTCCGTTCAGTAGAATGGCTACCAGGCATAAACATGCAGTGCGGGCGCCGCCAAATCTTTCAGGTGGCTGCCTTCGAAGCTGAACACGCATCCAGGCAGTGATTTCGTTTATGATAATTATATGAATCGGCTTAAACTTTGCTGTTCCTTCAACAGTGTGTAGATTTTTTGGGGTAAAAACGAGAAAACACAAATATTCCGATCCCCAGTCAGACACAATCTGGTACAAAGTCATTTCGCATTTTTTCCCCTCCTAATTATGCATTTTAATTGCTCATCTTTTGCCGTTAAAGCCTGACACATCCCGCCAGTGTTCGAGATGACGATTTGCCACATTATAGAAGAAGTAAAGCCAATTTGTCATTATTCGCAAGGGTATTTTGTAGTAGTTTTAACCAACTGACGAGTCAGCCTACCAAACTCATCCTATTCCACACCTTCAACAGCCTAACCTAGTGTCCCACCCACCACCTCATCGCTATTCTGAAAAAAATAAATATATAACAGATGGAGGGTGGAGAGTTTTACAATGTGAATGAAAGTAAAGGTACAACAGAGTCAGCACGGGGCAATTTGTTTAGTGAACACGTCCTACTATGTGCCTTACGGTGCGAATGATGCTTATGGTACTTGTATATTTGACAATTTTCTCTCAAGAGATTTATTGAATCGAGCGTACCCAGAAGCTTTATCTTGACGCAGTTACTAATTTTTCCCCATAGGTAAATTTTAGATGTTATGTTACATTATCTCTACACAGCAATACTTTTTTTTTCTAATGTCCAATAGACAGGATTTCTCATCCTCATCTTTGAGTTGTGAATGTATACTCATGTAAACAATATTTAACAAGTTATGGCGGCAAACGCTTGTGTTGCACCAACGAAATCTATGTGTGTGTGGGAAGAATTGAGACATTTCGCAAAACTTCAGATGAGTCAGTGAAGTAAGCAATAACTTTATACTTTTATTTATTTTATTTATTATTATCATTATTAACTGTAGCAAGATTTCTAGGAAATCATTACTCATTACCTCCATGAGAACAGATAGTCGTTGATCAGTGTTTCCGTGACTGCAAGAACTGACATTTCAGATTGATATCAGTTTTAAAAACTCAGTAAGTAAAATCAATTAAAATGAATGAGATAATCGGCAAACTAATTGCATTTACCTAGAATTCTCCAAAATCCCAAATACTGTATTCTGTCAGTTGGGTCAGGAACAGAATTACTGAATGTAGACAACTGTCCAATCCATTTCGCTCGCATGCCAAGAACATTTGCACCAGAAGGAGCGGCTGTTATGTTGAAGACTACATAGTACACATCGCCAACCTTTCTGTCACAGTAACCACAGGCAGTTGTCTCCCCACGACATCCGTCTTGCTCAATGTTGAGTTCACACAGAGTAACGTTGTAGTCACTGAAAGGCTGAAATCAGAGTCTTGTTTCGATCAGGGGACATTAATTAAAATGTCTAGTGTTTCTGTTTGGCTACCAGAAGTGTCCCACTGATGTGTGTGTGTGTGTATGTATCTGTATGTATGTCTGTGTGTGTGTGTGTGTACAAAGGCCAAAGGGTGGGTGGGTGGGTGGGGGAATTGCACAAAAATGCAGAAAAAAAGTCATGCCCATGTTTTTCCAAATTGTCCTCTTCCAATGCTATTTGCCAAGCGATTTACAAGGTTAACAAAAATCAAGAGATGCCATTAATGCATAAAAAATTATAACCTCACGTCACATTTTGAACCACCATTATTATTTAACCCCCCCCCCCCCCCCGTTCACTTGATTCTGTCCCAGTACTTTTAGTACGTTTTTTTTATATTTTCTCCAACAGGGCCTCAAGAGACATAACTCTGACACAGATAACAACATGATACCAGCATTAATTTTAAAACTTGACGTCTAAATAGTGAAGGTGGAGATCAACCAGGAAGGTACTTAGGAGTCATAAATTATAGATACAGAGCTTGGGAAGTTGGGGTGGGGAGTTTGTATTTTACATTTTTACATCTTTTATTTAAAAATACCTGAAACTTGAATCAATACTATCGGTAAATACAAATGTGATTGGACTGGATTAGTTGACACTTAAGAAATTCAGTTTATAATTTTTGAAACTGTCATTTAGGCTGTAGATTCGGGCAAAAAAAGGGACGAAATTGCACCACAATGAATTACTCCCCCCACTATTTTTTTTATAATAAGATACACAGAGAATGTACTTTGTCTAATTGTCAAACTTGACATAAACTCAGGGCAAACCTGGTTTAGAATTTTGAGAGCGGCAACAAAATCTGTTTCAGAAAATGTTTGTTGAAATGCCTGCAATAATTTCAGTATTGTATTTTGGAGCATCAATTCAACAACAATGACATCATGAAATATCCATAAAATAATGACACACGAGAGTACGTAATTTAATTTATTAAAATGTTTGATACAATTATTTTACTTACAATTAGCAAGGACACAAGCAAGTCTGCTTCCAATACAATGTGCGTCACCGGCCAGAGATTTGGGTCCACACCCGTGGCATTCAAAACTGCTTCAACAATATAATGCTCGCCTTCCAAAATTTCTTCGGGATGAGTACATCTCGAATCCAATTTATACGCACGTGTCCTGCTGATGCCCTGAGTATATCCACCTGGAAAAGCGACGGCGAAAATGTGGAATAATATTTTCTAATTATAATTATGAAATGTTCTATTGAAACATTATGCCAAAATAAAGTGTCGTTGTGAACGGCTTTGGCCACTGTAGAAGCATTACAATTATGTGAAGATGACGTCTATCAAAGTCACTGTGGTTATCGCGGCAGCGTAATCCCCGAAACGGTGTACATGAATAAATAGTGGGAGGAAGATTTGAGCTGGAAATACTTGAAAGCGACAGAAGACAGAGAATTGGGGGGGGGGGGGGGGGGAAGAGACGGCGTTAGACAAAAGGTAAAAAATATACTTCGAAGTGACAGGTCTCCAGCAAACTTAAACATATATCTAATGGGATTTCTACTCACCCTCGATCTCTTAGTTTTGTTTTGATCGATGTTGATTTCTCGGGGCGTTGATAGGCAAAATACAAATTATGTGCATGCGCAATGTCAAGTTGTATTACAGCGGTAAGCGGCAACTGATGCGTAGGTAGAGGTAGGTGTAACTTTAATTCATGTGTACCGACTAAATTTGAGTTTACACCAAGGTGGTAGTACGCACTATAAAACCTGATTGAGGGTGCAATACGGGCGGATTTACTTCAAGTTCCTGCATACAACCATTTGTTTGTATGCATGAACTGTATGTAACTGGTTACATGGTGGTGTAGGCCTTGCGCCTCGGTGCACATTAATGAAATCTTTTATTTCCTAGTCGCCCTCGGAGCAAGTGTATAGTTACGGACCCCTGTACACGTGGGGGTAGGTCTGTACAGACTTCAAGCCTACCGGGTAGCGCTTTGCATCGACATGTAAGGCCTACACCACCGTGTAACCAGTTATGCACAGTCCATGCAAGATCGAATCCAGTCGATACAAGATCGTAAGGGTCTATTATAGGATACGGAAGCCAAGGTATAAATTACTAAAGTTTCATGTTTCCCCTTAGAGCACTCATATGAACCGCTATCCCACCCACCCCTCACATCCCACCCCCGCTAGTAGAACCACGTGCAAATATATATCCAAATGTCTTTTCAGTATAGAAGCAAAGGTATTACACGTGCTTATAGATGCTGATCATTTAAAGGGATGACGAAAAGGAAAAGATTGGAACATTCCTTTTAGAAATACACAATAAAAAAAATGTTTTCATTTTTACTTTTATGGCATTGAAGATATTGAATATTCTTTCAAACGTTAGGCCACGCTCTCTTTGGTTAAATGAAAACGTATCTTCTGGACATATTAACTAATCAGTGCCGTTGTAACATTTTATTCCTAAGAATGACAGAGAGAAGGAGCGATGTGGGCGTCACCTTCACATGTTTGCCATAAGTGTAATGGAATGTCACCTCTGCGTTTGGCCGTCACAGTACAACATTCATTGCATGCATGTAACATACTTGTTACGACCAGGCACTTCTTATGCATATAAAGACAATTGTTTACGTAAGGACCTGACAGACCAAGATACCATGCTTTCAACGGAAACGTTTGTAAAGTTCACCCTTTTTCTCCCAGCTTTTTGGTCTACGTAAACACATTTATTTCCTAGCTGACCATGACCTTGCCGGCCATTCAAGCAGTAAATACCAAGTTCGATAATTTGCAAGTAAAATGGTCCATAACGTTAGCTCTTGCGCTTTGCCATCGTCGTTTGAAGGTAAAACTGTACAACTTATGTTACTCAACCCCCCCCCCCCCCTCCTCCAACCCCGCCTTTTTCACAGACATTAATTTGTCCGGGACAAACTATTTTACCGTAATGGACATGTACTCTTTCTCATTCACACAAAAACAATGGCTATTTTATATTGCAGTATGACACTTGAGCAGTAGTTCATCATCGTACTGTCTCAAGTACACAAATTTCATGTACACATTGAATCAATGCTATGGACAACTCACCAGAAATCAACAGCAGTGGTAGAAGTAACAAGAGAAACACGGACTTGATCAACATCCCATCAAGTAAATTCATCTTTGTCAGATCAAGTGCCCTGCTCGAGAGCCGTACTGCCTTGATCTGTCCTGCTAGTCAATGTGATTGTCAGCTTGCGAAGTCTACAAACCTAAAGTGGAACTGAGCTCCATCCTGCCCAGTTTGTGCAACTGATTTTATGTCTATATTGTGATACCCTTCTGTACCCCCGAGTGATCGTAAAGATCTCTTCTAGAATTATTTTTTGTCATTCAGATAGTTTGCTTTCGCCATATCAAAATGTCAATGTTTCCTTCCTCTTTGCTTTGCGATGTTAAGTTGCGTCTGCATGTCTCCTTGTTACCCAAACATTGACCTGTAACGCACAGAACTATGTCCACAAGGAAGGCTTTGACCTGGACCAACATAATATAACCAGAAACACGATGTCACAATGTAAATACAGGTCACTATTCATGTGAGATACAAAGGACTTTGGTCTACTTTGTTGTAAAATGGATGTTTTTCAACTCGCTCCGCCTTTGGGTGCCGTTTTTGAATTTAAATTCACATTGCCATCTTCATTGTGATAGATTTTTGGTGAGGACTTATTGAAAACTTTAAATATGTGTTTGGTTTTGTCAACTTGTAGAAAACTTTCCATGGCGCGTTGAGCGTCATTTTTTTTCCGTCATAATTATAGACCTGCGTCAGAAGTGTTTTCATATAAGGTTGATGAATGTTTGCTTTACGCCGAATGAATCATGTACTAGACTGTAGTAGGGTGTATTCCGACTCAGAACCTGCCATAATAATTATATTAAATTCGCGTTGGTAACTTGTACTCCACACCATAAAATGGCATGGTGCAAAATAAATCCTGCCAGGCCATATGAAACCTTCTGATCCAAAATATGATTACAATTGCAGTCTTTCATGGGCCATTTAATAGATGCATACATAACCTTTTAAGTGTGATTTTCTTCATTGTTAAAGATAACTGACAAATCCAGTTGTGGAAAGTGTCCTTCCATTATTTCCTGCAGTTGTAATGATCTGCATCAGCGGATTGTTCTCATTAATTAATTATTTTCTGTATCCATTGTGATTCTTTCATTCTTTTTGATGTTACGACTAACGAGCAGATTTAATTATAATAGAAATGTAGGAAATGAACATCTGTATGTGCATAATATTACACGAAATGTAGTTTAAGTAAAGGAAATCTGTGTCCGAGAAGTGAAAGGCTTGCTAGAACCAGCTTGCAAGGCTGTGATATTGTCAATGTTAATCATTTCAACATCGAATAATATGAGTAGTGTCGTGGACACAAACAAGGGGGCTCGAAGCAAATTGGACAGGCGGGGGGGGGGGGGGGGGAGCACTTTTTTATTTTTTATTTTTTATTTTCACTAAATAGGTTATGCTTATTCTTAAAACATAAACTAAACAAATATTGCAATCTATTTTTATTACCTGTTGATACATCCGGAGATTTCTGTTATACAGTATAAAATCCCAATGATTCACACACACACACACACACACACACCCACTGTGTCATGCTGTCCTCTCTCTACTCCCAAGTGCTAACCACATTTCTGGCTGGCAGCAGACTGACATTGCACGTTAGACCGGAGAGACAATAGAGTCTGTAGTATGTGGCCTGAACCCTCTGGCGAGTTAACACTTTACTTATTTGCGTATATATTGCGGATGGTCCTTCAGGTGGTGCGTAACTGTATGCTCTTGTATGGCCAGGTACATCCCCGGCCACATTTTCACTGTCTTATACGAACGTTCAGAAAGATCAGCCCATTGGATTTGATTGCTTTCAAAAAAAAAAAAAAAAGAACTTGTCTTTTCTGTATTTCAATCATATAGATGACATTTTCAACAGTATACTGCGAAGTAGAGTCTCTAGATTGTGTTATGTAAACTCAGTTAAAAAACAACAATGATTAATGATACATGGCATGCAAGCCCAACCATCACAGTATGAACAATTTTATAATACGATAATACACCCGGGAGTAAACAACAACCTAGGCCGTTTTAACTCCGGGTATAATATTGGATGTAGTTGTACAATCAAAGATAGTAGACTAACAAGATAGTTCACTCGAGAAAAATTCCTTCCGCCCTCACTACTAGCGCCACCTACCGAAGTGTGCGAACGATAATACTATCGCTTTCTGTTCAACATGGTGACTCCCTTGCACAAACGAGTGAGGAGTGGAAACAGTCAACACTGTGCCAACCTTCCTCCGTAAACAGAGCTATATCATGTAAACTGTCATAGAATGATACTGGTCCTAAACACTTTTTTTTGGTCGTGAATTTATTGCCATAACACCAGTAACACTAAATTAAGATTTGTGTTTCTTACAACCATGTAATGACAAGACTTTCCGAAATGACATCAGCAAACAGAATTGTACGTAGCATGCAAGACTTTACATTATTAAAAGGGACATAATTATGTTTCATTACCATTTATTCATACCTTGTATTTTTGCACATTTTTTTCCCTGAGAATTTAAAGCAAAATACATTGTTCCTGTTCATCGAATCGTTTGAATCATGCAGATTGCATAGCAATTAGCAATTATCATGACTGAGCAGTTCATGACAAAACAATCGTAAACAAATAAATGGATGGATGTAACAGTTCGTTTGTCACATCATATATAAGTTTATTGCCGAATACAGAGTGCTATGTCACACAGGATGTCTCCCAGCGTTGTGTGTTTGGGAGGAGGAAGGGGGGGGGGGGGGGGGCTTGAAAAGCTCACGTACACTGTAAGGTCTAGATTATGATGATTTTGTGTCTGGTTTTCATTATTGTACTTGGATATCACTTTGATTTTGCTTAATGGTTGTTTTTTTTCTCTTGTTCAAAGTCTATTTTGTCCTGTCATTCTGCGGTCTACGATATGTAAACCTATAAATTTGTATAAATTGCTGCGGCCGTTTCCAGGTAGGCCATTGACAACAGAGATGAACTGAAAACAAAAGAAAAATGTTTGCATGGTTTTGTCGGACGATTCTAAGTTTAGATGAGTTTGTACTAGGCCTTTACTTACAAATGTGAAACGCAAATATAAGAAACTGTTATCATGTTTGCTCTATCGGCCATAGGCTAGCACAAGCCTAGGAGACAATGCGCGCCGACTCACTTCGCGCAAATAATTAGGTGGCACTGTGGTCTCGCAGTGGGCTTTTTTTTTTTACTAGTTGAAGATCCCGGCATTATCCGGGGTAAACCTGTGAACCCACCGTACCATATCTCTCTCTTTTTGGTCTAGAAAGTTTCCCATAGTCTACAGTTTTACTACAGATTTCATGTGCACCAGAGCACCACGCACTCATTTCTGGTAGGGAAATTGTGGGCACCGAACTGATCGCGTGTTAATACATCGTTTCCGGCGCGGTGGGCTTACTACAGGGAACCAAAACAAAGATCATTGTATTTTACATTTTACAACTGTTTACTTAAAAATATCCGAAACTTGAATCAACACAATCGGTCGATGCAAAAGCGATTGGACTGGATTAGTTGGCACTTTGGAAAATTAACTTTATCATTGTTGAAACTGTCATTTAGGCTGTAGCGTCGAGCAAAAAAAAAATAAATTCAAAATTGCACCGCAACGAATTACTCCCGCCATTATTTTTTTAAATAATAAGATAGGCACGCAGAAGCGTGTGAATGATCCTGTCACTCTACTATCTTTGGTGCAATCATCCAGTTTTTTTGTTTTTGTTTTTTCTTAAAAACCTGGTCGTCTTACCACTGAAATTATTTGGGTTTTACTGCTGTATAGGGATTGTGAACGACAATTATTCTGAAGCTGCTGATCCAAGTACTTTGGAGGAAAGAGCGTCATTGAAGCAGTTTCGTTTACAATGGATCTCTAGTGTGAGAAGCCGCGTTGCCTGCCAATTTTCTTCTTTGTATTTGCTATTCACACAATTATTTACTTCGTACAGTTTTCTAATCCTTTTCGTAAAGTCTGAATGACTGGATAGGGGGCCATGGTACAACTATACACTTATTGGAGCGTTGGCATTTGACAAAAGAAAAAAACAACAGAAAACAACGTTTTGGCATGTTCGGAGATCCACAAGTGAGGGAAGCGTAAAAAACGTGTTGGTAGGTAAGGAAACTCACAAGTGGGGAAAACGTAAGAAAGTGTTAGCATGTAAGAGGGCTCACTAATAGGGACAGTGAAAAAAACGTGTCAGCATATAAGAGGACTCGCTAATAGGGAAAGCCAAAAAAACGTGTTAGCATGTAAGGAGACACGCCGGTATGGGCAGAAGAAAAAAGTGTTAGCATGTAATAGGACCCACTAATAGGCACAGCTAAGAAAAACGTGTCTGCATGTAAGAGGACTCACTAACAGGGACACCAAAAAAAACTTGTTAGCGTGTTAGGAGACAAGTAGGTACAGACAGAAGAAAAATATCATCAGTGTAGAACAATACTCCTGTAACCCACAACATTATGTTGATAGGGTTACAGGATTATTGTTCTACACCGACGATTGTCGTGACTCAAGTTTAATTCTAAAGAAAACCTCATTGGGTTAAACGGCTGCTGGGTTCATGTAGTGAGGGAAAACATGTGTATTACGTCAGATGTTCCCTAGTAACTAAGAGAGAGCTGGCGCTTTTGTGACGTCATGCCTAACCGGTTCGGAATGGTTGTGGCTACAGAAAAAATGCAAGAACTGCACAGAGCAATTCGACAAAACATAATCATTACAATAGAACTAATAAATATAATAGAGGACCATGAGAAAACAATGGCAATAGACGCGTAAATATAATATTAAAAGAGGGAATATTTGCCCTATACTTCATTTCTGGGGGCCGTTGATGAACCGGTCAATCAGTGAATAACATGGGTGGCGTATTAATATCGCCACTGCAAGGACAAGTAAAAACAGCTTGCCGTCTGGAATAGACTTCAGTTCCAGATGTATGCTGAAGCCATCCGGCCGTGATAGAATTCAGGCTTTAAACGTTTCTCCTAGGTCGAAAAGCAGTGGACTAGACCTACCCTTGCAATGTTGTGCATAAGTAGGAGCTAACAGAGTGCTCATGTTTCTTTGCACAATGTGATGAAAACTTGAAATGGATTGTTCTCAACCTAATGGTTGGGAGCCAATGGTAATGTCAAGGTTATTCCATCATAGCGTCTAATTTCAGGAGCATATCTAGACCAGGACGGCGTTCCAGATAATCCATCTTTTGAACGAATGGAATGTACTTGTAGCCTTTACATTTAACAGTGTGGAACGGTGATTTTGAAAGAATGAACTTTACGATGAATGTATCTCTTTGGAGATCTAACTAGCTAGAGCTGGATCTATATTTTGTAAACTTAAACTTAAACTGTCTTGGACTTGGTGAGACTGGGAATTACCAGCTCATCACAGCTCTAGAAGACCTATGCCATGTGAAGTTTTATTTTGATGGTATGAGTGTCATTTGAATTTACTATCCGTCCTGTAGGATTTGTCGTTAACACTATTAATGCGACAGTGATTTAATAGTCTAATTAATCATATGCCTACGTCTCCGTAGTGAGCTAGGCAAGTTTGTAAATTGTTAGGTCTTCAAGTATTGTCTGCAATACTCTGATGTCTACAGGTTCGATATAATCTGTAGAATTACTTAAGTAACCCATTACACTGATCAGCCTTTGGCATGATGATAGATAGTGTCCTGAGGATATTTAAAGCAGTTGATAGCTAGATCTAGAATAATTAAGGGGTTAGTATTTCAGTGGGGGATTTATAAGGATGAAAGGTATTGATTTAGATCTAGATTTAGTTTAGATAATCTAGTTAGACTTAAAGTTGGAATTATATTAGATCTAGAATAGTTCCACACTTAATATAAATTTCTATGGGCATTGTTGTTCATGATATTGTTTCACATTCACATGTATATTTTTAACTTATCGTAAATAAATCCGTGGTTGTGGCCCTGCAGGTCTGACACAAAAAGTTACCATTTTGTTACTTAGTATGTTTGTGTGTGAGGTTTGGTTCATTTACACATACAAAAATGCAATCGAAAACATGTCTCCATACAACCTAATAAATGCTAAATCCCACTTGATGACAACGATATTAGCATGTAAGGAAACTCACTAGTGGGGCCAACGTAAGAACGCTTTAGCATGTAAGAGGATTCACTAATAGGCACAGCGAAAAAACATGTCAGCATACAAGAGGACTCACAAGTAGGGCCAGTAAAAGAATATGTCACGACGTTGGAGAACTCACAAGTAGGGACATCGAGAAAACGTGTTGGCATGTAAGAAGATTCGTAAATTGTGACAAGGGAAAGCATAACCCTGATGTGAAAATCTCAAGATATTTTAAACGCTTGCATCCCCTGTATGCGAGAATCTTTTTTACACTGCGTTGCCGGAAAGCCAAACAAAGCTCTACGTCACCACTTCACCCTTTGTGACGATAATAAAATATCGCATGCGCAGTAGGAGGCATTTCCCGCTCCGTCATCGGCCAACTATAGGCTAAACTTATAGGTAGAATGCGCATGACGTCACATTGTGCTTTTGTTTTGTTTTTCCGCCATTGCGATTGTTTGGCGGGTACATCAGCTGATTAGGCCTAGTGTAACTTAGAGATAATTATATCGAAGCGGTTTTGTTAACTAAAATGCCTACTAGCTGCCTTATCGCTGATTGCTACGCGCGACAGGTGTGGAAAGGACGGATAAAAGTTGGTCAGATTCCCCACCATTCGTGTAAACAAAGGAAAGGAAGTGAAAGAATTGACCGAACGTCGTTCGACTGTGGTATGGTTGACAAGCTACCAACCAGCAGATCTAGATCTAGACATTAAAAAAAGTGAGTCGACCCATTCTGTTTGTGCCGAGCACTTCATCTCAGGTAGTTGTCACTTTTATTAATTTATGAATAACGTGATGAAAGTAAGCCCGTCATTTCCGTCACAGAAGAATTAGATCTAGATCTAGATTAGATCAGATATGGGCAATGTACATTTATCCACTCTGCAGGCTAGTTAGAGCTGTAGGATTAGAGGTCTAGCGAATGCGGTTATCTTCATTTTTACCGCACAATAAAGTCACCGACTAATAAATCTCAGTTACAATTTAAAACTTTCCTGTTGACTTGCTTTTAAGCAGTTCTAGATTTACACTGTGGCCCACAATGAATTGAAGATGATGCACTGGCAAGATAGGCTACTGATTAAAATTCACCAGAGATAGCCAGAATGCAGTAGATCTAGTATGAGGAAGTGAGTCCTGAGTGGTGAGGTATGGAATCACAGTTAGATCTAGATCTGATCACACAGATGTTGAATTGCAGCAGTATGAGAGACAGAGGGTGAGCCTTGAATTGTGAGATACAACATAATAATTCAATGTATTTGTATTACACAGATATGAATAATAAAATATGAAATCATAGGCCTAATTAAATCTAATCTCCTATCACAGAGCTGTTGACCAGCAGCAATAAATATGAGAGATTGAGCCATGAGCGATGAAAGATAAAATTATGCTTAGATCTAGCCAGCACCACACAGATATGAGAGAGTGAGTCTTGAGATATGTAAGGATAATTAAATCTATATCAATACCACACAGATATGAGAGTGTGAGGCTTGAGTGATGAAATATGTAATGATAATTAAATCTAGATCTAGATTTATATCACACAGATATGAGAGTGTGAGGCTTGAGTGATGAAATATGTAATGATAATTAAATCTAGATTTATATCACACAGATATGAAAGTGTGAGGCTTGAGTGATGAAATATGTAATGATATTTAAATCTAGATCTAGATTTATATCACACAGATATGAGAGTGTGAGCCTTGCGTCATGAGATACTTAATGATAATTAAATCTAGATCTAGATTTATATCGCACAGGTATGACAGTGGGAGCCTTGAGTCATGAGATATATGTAATGATATTTAAATCTAGATCTAGATTTATACCATACAGGTATGAGAGTGTGAGCCTTGAGTGATGAGATATTTAATGACAATTGAATCTAGCTGTAGATCTAGATTTATATCACAGAGATATGACAGTGTTAGCCTTGAGTCATGAGATATGTAATTTGTAAAGATAATTAAATCTGGATCTAGATTTATATATTGCATAACAGGAGAGTGTGAGCCATGAGTGCTGAGATATGTAGCCGAATGATAATTAAATCTAGATCCAGATTTCTATCACACAGATATGAGGGTGTGTGAGCTTTGACTGATGAGACATCTAATGACAATTGAATCTAAATCTAGATCTAGATTTATACCACACAGGTGGGAACCACAGCAATGTGTGAGAGCGGGTCTCGAGGGATGAGACGCAAAGAGTATGTCCAACAACATTCTGCCACCAAGGAAAGTTTTCAGTTCTCGCGGCTATTTCTTTAGACTATTACATTAGAGTGGGCATTACCCAAGGAATTCACGGGTTGTTCAGCTGTTATAAAAAAATATAACCATGTTAAAGGGAGGTGACTCCCAGTTCCAATTAACAGGCTTTGCCCAAGGAATTCGGTGACGTAATGATCGCCTGTGCGGTTATTATAAATAGTCACGGGGATTCCAAAGAAGTACCTACTTACCGGCAACGCAGTGTAAAAAAGATTCTCGCCCCCTGGATATGTAACTGTTTATTAGTGTGAATTATAACTGGCTGCTTGCCTGCCTGTCTGTCTGTCTCTGTCGGTTTGTTAGTCTGTCGGTCTGTCTGTTTGTTTGTCTGTTCGTCTGTCCCTGTCTGTCTGCTTCCATCTGTCTGTTTGTTTGTCTGTAGGTCTGTCTGTCTGTCCCTGTCTGTGTGTCTTATTAAATGTCTGTCTGTTTGTTTGTCTATTTGTCTCTGTCTGTCTGTTTTCTTCTGTCCATCTGTTTATTGTCCCTCCGCCTGTCAGTCTGTCTCTTTGCTTGTCTGTCTGTTTGTCTGTCTTTATCAGTTTTTTCTGTCTCTATTTGTCTGTTTGTTTGCCAGTCTGCCTCTCTCTCTCTGTCTGTTTGATTGTCTGTCTGTCTGTCTCTCTCTCTGTCTGTTTGATTGTCTGTCTGTCTGTCTCTCTCTGTCTGTTTGATTGTCTGTCTGTCTGTCTCTGTCTCTTTATTTGTCTCTATCTGTCTGTCTCTTTCTGTTTATTTGGATGTCCGGCTGTCTGTCTTTCTCTTTGTCTCTGTCTGTTTGTCTGTCCGACTGTTGGCCTCCGTCTGTCTATTTGTCTGTCTGCCTGTCTTTATGTCTTTGTCTGTTTGTTTGTCTGTCCGCCTTTCTGTCTGTCTCTGTCTATCTGTCTCCGTGTGTCTGTAAGAGCATTTTTCTAACGCAGCGAACATTTTGCCAGGCAAGGCGTTATTTACAAGGCATACCTTGAAACCAACTCCAGTGTTATTTTAAAGGCATACCTTAACAGCTTCTGATTGGTCAATGAAACATGCCTTGAAAATAACGCTGGCGTTAGTTCCAAGGTATACCTTGAGTCCAATAAACAGTACATAGCTGCCCTGGCGGCTTTCCCTGATATGTCAGTCTGATACTGCCCAGACGAACATCGGCCTACGGCCTCGATGATACAAACTGACTAGACCCTCACGTCATTACATATCAGTATGTGAGTGTGCATGAGAAAACCCACAATATGTCGCGAACAGGACATTTTGAGTTCTGTACACATAATAAAAGACAAGACATTTCTGATAAATTGAAGTCAGTGACCCCCCTAAAACAAGATTTTGAGAAAAGGGCATTTAATCCTAAAAGCGGCAATAGCTAATTGACCCATTGATATTGGAGTGATGAAGTTACTGTGGCTTGAGTAATGGGGCATTGGTGAAACAGTGACGGCATAAAATAATATCATTAATGACCTGAATTATACATCTACTGGTGCGGTGGTGATCAGTTCATAGGTGTCTTTGGAGACTAAATGAATCTGCGTCACCCCTCACTCTTTCAACAATGGTTATGTTCGAATTTAGAGTAAATAATTGGCACCAAGTTTGTGTATGTCTATTTTGATATGGTTCTATTGTTTTTACAAAATCGATTATTTGCAACTGAAAAAAAAAAACAACGTTCGGAGTTGTTCTCAATTGTGAAGGATATTGGACCTTTTCAATGGTGGCTATCTTGGATTTCGTCAATTATTGAAAAACGCTGACATTTTCACGGCGACAAGATCTGGATCCGGAGTTTAATTTTCATTCAAAACCAGTAGGAAACTTTCTACATACACCTAATTACGAAACGGTATACGTAGGCCACGCTAGAACTGATAGTCTGTTGGAGATTGTCTGCTGATCGCATTGGATAGCACAGATGGTTTGTGTCTTTAAGTTCTTTCTCCAGTACTAATAGAATGTTTTTACAGCACATTCCGACATAATTCAAGTTGAATGAACCTGGCTTGAGGTGCAGAAATGAAACAGCCAACTCTTGCAAGCAATATAATTATGAATTTATACATATCTGAGCGTCAATAAAAGATGTAGTGTACTATTACTAATATTTCTAAATATGGGAAGTAGTTCAGTGTGGATCTTCCAAAGTAGACGTATTACTGTAACTGCTATGATTAATAATTTGATCTTTAGATTCTTGCATGTTTTTAAAAAACTTTCATGGGTACTTGTCTGTGATAATATGCAGTAAAGTTCAACCTTAGCCATCTGGTCTATTTATACGATTTTTTAAAATGTTGGACTCACAATGTTTAGCAATATAAGAGGTGTGGTTTTGATTTTGTCCAATTGATTTTTTGTAATAAGCACAAATCAGTACCAATAACTTTCATGTAGTAGGAAATTGGCTCCTTTTTAATGTGATGTATATTAAGTATGGGTAGCTCTCTGATATTTGGCTGGGTACAACTTTATTATTGTCGTTTTGGCTGAAAAAATCGCTAATCTGTAACGTCATGTACGAGGTGTTTTTGAGGAATATCTTAGCATTGCCACGCTTTATCTCATTATATCCGGCATTTTTAGTAGCCCAAATGGTTTTCATAAAATTTATAACAAAATCAGGAATATGTATTTGTGTGCAAGGTTCTCGCCATCTGACGGCTTGCCCCCCCCCCCCCGACTAACAAAAGTACCGATTGGAGCAGTGATTGGGCCAATTATTTTCATACGACATTCAAAAAAAATTTCATGCACAGATGATTTCCTATACATACAATCATTGTTTCTGTCTTTGAGGGAAAGGCAAAGTATTTGTGTGTGTGTCTGTTTGTTTGTCTCTATGTGTCTTTGTCTGTATGTTTGTCTGTCTGTCTGTCTCCATAACCTGAGAACATCGCTGTTTCCATTTCATTTTGTCAGAAGAGAAACTCCAAATACGCTCAGAATAGACTAATACCAAAAATAAAGATAAAATACAAATGTTTTAAAAAGTATGATACTTTTAGTATCTGAAATTTCTGTTGCATTGGTCAGTGTGTGTGTGTGTGTGTGTCTGTGTGATAAACAATTTTCTAGGGAGACGGACATTCGATGTGTCCGGGAAAAAAAATGTTTAACCTTTCTAAAATAAATCAATATTCACTGTTGACACAGGGTGTATTTTATTTACTGACTGCAAATTCAAGACCAACAGTGAGTGTACTGTTGCTCGTGTGAACAACAATAGCAGACATGTATTACCGATACGAATACGTATTTAAATGTCAAAAACGATGGTTGTTCCTTTTGTAAAGAGAGTCAAGAGATTATTGTTACTCTCTGTAAAAAAATACAAGAGATTGGTCTTACTCTTTGAGGTTGATGTTTCCATTGTTGGCAGAGAGAGTCGAGAGATTAGTGTTACCGTAGTAAATAAAGTCAAGAGATGAGTGTTATTGTAGGGAGAGAAAGTCAAATGGTGAGTGTTACTCTTGATAAAGAAGGTCCATAGATGGGTATTTACACTGGAGAGGTGAAGTTGAGTGATGAATGTGAAGTTGAGTGATGCGTATTACTTTAGGCACAGAAAGTCAGGAGATTGGTTTTGCTCTGGATGAAGAATACAATGGTATTTATTTACTCCTTCATTGAATTGTTTATTTTTTTATCCATTTATTCAATTGTTTATATATTTAATTGTTTGTATTCCACCTACCTGAAGTAATTAGCATTAGTTTGTTTTTTTTTCAAATTGTTTTTTTTTTAAATTTGAGAAGGGTCATGAGACAATCATCAGAATAGTATATTAAGTACTTCGATAATCAAAATGGACGGTGCTTCTAAAATGTTTTGATTAATTTGTTTTATTATTTTTAAAAACAGTAACATATAATAGATTTTTGGTCTTGAGAATTGTATTTTTAATTATCCACATAAAATCGTATGAGCATATGACATGGCTGCAGCTGTTTTGATGGCACTATCATCTATGGACATTTTCAAAATGCTCTCTCCCCTTTAAAGAACAAAAAGAAATCGTATCATTTTGGTTATTTCATCATTTTTCTCCGTCCAGGTATACACTCGCTGGTGTCATGATCAGATTGTGACACCCACTTTGTATACGGCCCCCAGCTTTTGTTTGCAGCCGCGGAGCGGTGGTAATATTTCGTGCTGGCGTGCGTGATTATGTAGTGACTCGGCCACGTGCCTTAGTCCGTGAAGTGTGAGATCCAGTGGTTGAACGTGTGCGCATGAATGTGTCAAAGTTAACTTGCCGGCTGACTGGAGACTACTTCTCCAGTGCCCAACGGATAAGTCTTACCGTGAGGACATTCAGAGGTTCCCTGCTTGAGTGGTGGAACGTTGGACAGATATATATGTTAGCCTGGTGTCATTGTTGATTGACAGCCATGATCCATGATTTCAACTAAGCTTTTTCCTTCTGTCCCTGGCTGTGCACGCCAGGGCTAATGGTACGTAACAACTCAACAGTATAACAGAGACGAGCGTGTCAACTCGAGCTCGAACTAAGAGAGGCTGAAAGAGTGGAGCCTCCTGATTTGAGATGGAATGTGTGAACCCAAGCTGTTCTGACGAGACTGGGTGTTGCCAGTCCGTCAGAGATCTAGATTAGATCTACTACATAAATTCTTTATGATATTATATTAGGCAATTGTGCTTGTTGTAACTATCATAATATTACATTCCATAGATCTGGGAATCTAGATCTAGGTTTTGTGTTTAGTGGATAACCACTGCGCCTATGCAATCCTCCATTGCGAGCTAGGCCAGTGTATAATTGAATTACTTAATACTGTTGCATTATAGTAGATTAGGATAAGTTAGGATTACACTTGAAGAGCTCTGAAGTCATTTAGTTACAGTCAGACGACTACAGTCATTTGTATTACTATTTTATATCTTATGTATTGTCATGGTTAGTTAGTTAGGTAATAAACCCCACGGGTCTGCTCAACATATACATAGTTGTTATTTATTACACACTTGATTTACGTGTCCTGACCTCTGTCTATTGCTTGGGGAGCATGCGTGCGAGTATACAACTAAAAACCTCTCGAAGTACAACAAATGCAGTCGAACCAAATTCAACCATGCATCCAAGTCGGTAGATAAGACCAGCACCCCACATAACACCTGAGGGGAGAAATTTAGACAGCAGACCTCGACTTCAGGAGCGGACACCTTTAACGCCGTTCATGACATCCGGGGGGGGGGGGATTAGCCACTTAATTAAACCTGGCTTTGACCTACTTTCCTGAATGTTCAACAGCCACCTTCTCAATAGCATAGCCAGTGTTTGGTCAGCAATTTGCTGGTCACTGAAAGTGTTGATGTTCTTCTTCTTTTTTTCTATATGCTTTCCTTTCTCACGTCTGAGAATTGATGTTTCCAACCATAACATTCATAAACAAAGAATGTTTATTTTTGTTTAGCTTTATGAGTTAATCTGAGATTTTAGAACGAAATGTAAAGGTTTCTGAACAATTTGCTGATACAAAAATCGTAAAATTTCTTTGTAAAAAATTGACAACATTCACACAAATTTGCTTTCCATCATTTTATTAAAATCTACGCTAGTCTACTGCACATTTTAAACCCCGTTGATGTGGATGGATTTAATATTTCTAAGTAAGCAAAATAAATACAAAGTTAATTATTATTGCAATTTGGGATATCAGGGAAAAGCAACTGGAATAAATATAATTATCTGATTATGATAATATTTTGTTCTTGTAAAAAAAAATGTGTTTTTTTTAAATCACAATGTTCATGAGATAAAGGGTGTATCCTAAGTTTTACAGAAGACAACAAAGTGATGTAATAAACTAAATATTTATCTATGAGAGCAACCGCTACATAAAGTCGAAAAGGCCAAACATTATAACAGAAGATTATGAGCAGAGAGTTTTGTCGACAGCTATACAAAATATATATGTGATGAATGAAACTAAACTGCAATACCTGTATGTCGACGAATATCTCCCTCGAAAATTGTTTAGTAATAAATGATCCCAATTTTACAGATCAGTTATAAAAGCACCAGGTAGCAGAGAAAACAAATACATATCACAGCATGTGGCTAATTAAGATTGTTACAAAGCAAGAATCACCCAGCAATAGTAAAAATATTATGCAACAAATAGCATCAATGATATTTAAAAACATCTCATGAGACTTGAATGTTTGTTTTGTTTTTGTAACTAAGTTCACATTATAAAACATGATCTCAATTTGCTCTGTTGTGCCGCAAACATTCCAATTACCCAAATACTTCAACGTGTCGGCAGCTCAGATCATATGTGAACAAATTAATTTTTATGAAATAATAGTATAAGCAAACAAAATCAACATCTTTTCATATTATTATAGGCGACATACACGTATCTTCGGAATAAACTGATATAAATGTATACACAGTTTAGAGGATTTAAAAAAAAATAGTGTCTAAAGCATACTCTAAAATCTCTTACTGTGCACTTAAAACTGTAGATGACACCAAGCACCGTGGGTCGGAACCTACCAAATATAAATACGTTACTTTGTTTCTCACATTTAATACATGACACAATTGTCTGTTATGGTTCGTAAGGGAGACATGCATGACAATGTGCTGAATCGATACTACACCGAACATTGTTTTACTGGAGGTTGATTAGGATGACGTGATACTTTTCTGTTGGCTGCTTTGGTCACCTGAAAGCAGCGGAGAGTGTATGAGAAAACGGTGTGCTGGCCCCAATAACAGTGCATGTGCACTTTAAAACTTTATTTATTGCTTGACCAAACTGTGTAATTCTTTTATAGAGGCCAATGGATATGACTGGGTGAAAAGATAATAATAATAATGGATGGCATTTATATAGCGCATATCCATTAAAATGCTCTATGCGCTTTACAGAAGCAAGATGTCAACCACCGAGCAGAATGGAGAGCTTGCGAAGCGCCCAACACACTACACTGCTTCTTTCTCTCTCCTGCCTCGCTCACTCTCTCTCTCTCTCTCTCTACTTCTCTCTATCTCAGAGCAAATTGTAACGCAGCCCGTTAGGCGGAGTTCACAGCTCACAACAGTTCACAACTCACAACTCAAATAATATTTAAATATTTATTAATAATAGTATATATTTAATAATGAATAATACATTTTGTTGTTGCTTGTGGGGGGGGGGGTGGGGGGGGGTTGATATGGATACATCCGAATCTATTAATTTGAATTTTGCCCCTGTTCGGCCTGCTCTTTGCGATTTCCAACTGCCAAGGTATCTTTAACGTGCGCAACGTGCACACGGGCCTTCCGAATTTTTCGTCCTTATCCGAGAAGACTAGGTACTCGGTTCTACCAATATTTAATAAAAAACAATATTTACGTGAACTTCAAGTGAACACAGCCTTTCAACCTGTACGGATCTCCGCCATTTCTCTCATGATTACTAAAAATTTGAAGTCTATGCGGTTTCCATCAGAATTCCCGATACTCAACACAAAAGTGGTCGTGCTTTGGGTGGTCTCATCAAATATTTTTAAGGTAACCTGACCGAAAGGTGGCCTCAATTTTGTGTAGGTCACTGAGTACTTATCCTTGCTGACTTCGGTGGAGACAGAGCCTTGCACAACCTTTAGGACATACTCTCTAGGTTCTGGATAGCCAGAAATCTCAATGGTGATCTCAATGTCAACAACCACGTCAAAAGTGTATGTAGGAGGTTTCTGCAGCAGTGTCTCATCCTTTAGTTTTGGAGGACCTGGGAGAAGAATAACAAGAACAAAAAAACATTATGTAGCTTCTAGTTTGGCTGGATTAATTTTCAAAGAAAGATTAGATCTATACAGTGAGTTCAGTCTTTACCCAGATTATCAGAATCTTTCTCATGAGTTTGTCTCAGTGCCGACGAATCATCGTTGTATGACTTTGAACTGACAGATCTGATCGCTAGTTCTTGTTGCTCTGATCCGCGCATTTTATCTATATATATAATTGGGTAAAATTGGACGGTTGTGCTCTATAGCTGAAAAAACTACTGAACGTAGAGCCATGAAAAAATTACTGAAAGTAGTTCAAAGACTGAGCAAGGTTTGTATCAATTCATTTTAATGATGCAACAACCTTAAAAATTTAGAAAAATAGAAAACAAAATGGGCCGTTCGAGGTTTTCCGATTCGTCATTTTTACAGCTCAGACAGGGCCGAGTGTAGTAAGATATTTTGGTAACTCGAAACTTTGGTCACCTAAGGCTCAGGAACCCCATCACACTCAGGCTTCAAACTTTGCACAACAGCATATTATCAATGCGAAATTAACGTGGGCTATATTAGAAATTATGAAATATTCAGGCTTCTACGTTTCAATTTTCATTGTTTCGGCATCATTTAGATCTATTTCGAGTCATGGTTCGCCATTTTAAGGTTTCGTTATCACTTCCTGCGATGTGTTCACTATCAAACACTAACCCGTGCGCAAATCATGCTATTGTACGGGACGCGCAGGGTGTCAACTCACAAAGGTAGAGCAGTAAGACTTAATTAAATACAAACAAACAAAAATAAAGTAAACCAATAGGAACAGGCAAGATGAAGCAGGTCCATAAAAACCACCCAGAACTGAAACTAATATTCAAACCGAAATATCCCGGGCAGGGCCGGGGACCTCAGCTAGTAGTCAATATAAATGCTTGTTAACTGATGAACTTCTACAAATTACACCCAGGAAAGTATACGCATGTGTGGGTCTGTGTGGTTGTGAGTGAGTGTACTGAGTAAGAAAATGACAGAAATCAAAGAAAATAGAGAAAGCAAAAATTCGATGAACTTTCGCCTGTGGAGTCAAATCCAAGAACTGGAAGAAAATGTAGAAAACTCACACACGACGTTCACATCCACAAATTTTTCTAACTCTGTCGGTGTCGACTCGTTTCCTCTGACACCTTTACATGTGTATCTGTCGGCATCCTGGCAGGTCATCTTGGTCAATGTCCATTCCAACAGGTCAGTGTTTGCCACATATTCCTGTACCTGTCCCCGTCCACTGCCCATCAGTACAGCTTGGGCAGGAGGGTCATCATCGACCTGGCATGTAAATGTCACGTCTCCTCCATTCTCAACTACCACAGACTGAGAACCGTTGGCATGGAAGTTTGTGACTTCTGTAGAAATCATGATAAAGTAAAAGATTTTCACTTCCTTAGCACTGTAGAAATCGTGATAAAGTAACAGATTTTAGCTTACCTACCACTGTAGAAATCGTGACAAATTAGCAGATTTGAGCTTACCTACCACTTGCTTGCAGTGTCGGAAATAAAAGTTGTCAGCTTTAAATCAAACTAGAATTGAGACAGTCTTGGTCATCTTTGTACAAATCACAACTAAATTTGTGCATTTAAAACACTTGGATAACAAGGGCCCACATGGCTATAGATAGACACGCACACACAGACGTACATACGCACGCACGCACGCGCACACACACTTATGCAAGCACGCACGAGCGCGCACACAAAGATTCCACATTGACATGAAATACTACAGCAGCAAAATAAGGAATATAAGTATTAAGATTAATGCGTGTTTTGTGGAAGAAAAAAGCACATTTTAATCAGGGTTGTAAATTTACCTATTAAATCTGTCTTAAACATTTTTTCTCTAGGAATGCCTGGTCCTTCCTCATTGACAGCTGACACAGCCACTGTATATTCACGGTCAGGGTTCAAATCAGATAAAACTTGAGTAAATTTGCTGCCGGCTGTGTTTAAATATACAAAAGTTTGGCCAATGCCTGGGTTGTCTTTCTCTTTGCAAATGGACTGGGAAGCGATTGGCTGAAACACAAAGGTTAGACATTTTTATCCTGCTCCCTACAGACATTTTACACCATGGGAGGTGACCACATTTTTATCCTGTCCCAACAGACATTTTACACCATGGGAGGTGACCACATTTTTAGCCTGTCCATACAGACAGTTTACACCATGGGATGTGACCACATTTTTATCCTGTCCCTACAGACATTTTACACCATGGGAGGTGACCACATTTTTATCCTATCCCTACAGACATTTTACACCATGGGAGGTGACCACAATTTTATCCTGTCCCTACAGACATTTTACACCATGGGATGTGACCACATTTTTATCCTGTCCCAACAGACATTTTACACCATGGGAGTTGACCACATTTTTATCCTGTCCCTACAGACATTTTACACCATGGAGCTGAATGCATTTTTATCCTCCTCCCTATAGATATTTTACACAGACAAGTGACAACATTTCTTTTCCTGCTCCCAATAAACATTTTACAATGGCAATGACAGCAATTTTATCCTGCTCCCTACAAACAGTTTACAATGACAAGTGACGGCATTTTCATTCTAATCCTTTCAGTTTGCAATGGCAAGTGACGGTATTTTTATCCTGCTCCCTACAGACATTTTACACAGACAAGTGATATCATTTTTGTCGTGAATGCTTTTTCTTCTTTCAAGTTTAGAAAATGTAGATTTTCCGTCTGTAGTTATTCATGACTGTTTGTATTCCTTCTTGTTAAATATATTCATCTCAAATCTTCATTCTCGGTTAGCATCAGAAGGGCAGGTGGTCTAGGGTTTTAGCTTTGTAAGCGTTGATGAAATGTCAATATTGTGACTGCCAGCCTTGCCAGCTCCGTACAAAGAAATGATGTTCAGGTCTCTCGGTCTAGACATTGTAAAATATTGGTCGATTTTTCCCCCCAGTGTAGCTATTATTTCAAAGTTTTGCATGTGGTCTATAAGTAATTTGTCATATTGATATAGTTAATATCATTATTATTATTATTATTATTATTATTATATTTACTAGATGAAGTTCCCGGCATTATCCGAGATAAACCTGTGAACCCATCATTCCATAGGTCTCTCTTTTTGGTCCAGAAAGCTTTACATTATTGTACTTTCTTACTACAGAGTTCATGCGCACCAGAGCACTAAGCAATCATTTCTGATAGGGACATCGAGCGCAGCGAATTGAACGCGTATTCATATATCGTTTCCGGTGCTGTGGGCTTACTACAGGGAGCCAAAACATAGATCATTGTATTTACATTTTTACAATTTTTCATTTAAAAATACCTGAAAGTTGAATCAACACAGTCGGCTGATACAAAAGCGATTGGGCTGCATTAGTTGACACTTTGGAAAATTAATTTTATGATTTTTGAAACTGTCACTTAGGCTGTAGCGTGGAGCAAAAAAGGGTCAAAATATCAAAACAATGAATTACTCCCGCCACTACTACTTTTTTTTATAACTAGATGGAGTTCCAGCATTATCCGGTATAAACCTGTGAACCCACAGTTCCATGTCTCTCTTTTTATTTTATCCAGAAAGCTTCCCATATTCGTCTTACTACAGATTCCATGCCCACCAGAGCACTACGCACTCATTTCTGGTAGGGAAAGTGCGCGCACTGAACTGAACACGTATTAATACATCGTTTTGGTGTGGTGGGTTTACTACAGGGAGCCAAAACATAGATCATTGTATTTTACATTTTTACAACTTTTTATTTAAAAGTACTTGAAACTTTAATCAACACAATCGGTCGATACAAAAGCGATTGGGCTGGATTAGTTGACGCCAAAGAAAATTAATTTTATACTTTCTGAAACTGTCATTTAGGCTCTAGCGTTGAGCAAAAAAAGGGGCGAAATTGCATCACAATGAATTACTCCCGCCACTATTTTTTAATTTTTTTTTATAATAAGATAAGATAAGATTACTATTATTATTTGCACAGTGATCCGTGATCCGAGATTTTTTTTTTTGTTTGCCTTTAAAATGTAGCCTACATTAAACTCTCTGCGTACAATATTTGAATGTCCAATGCTTTTCATCGCTTGGGAAATTTTTTCTCACTAAAAAGAAGAAATAAATACATTTCCAAAATTGCCCCGGTTTGAAATGAAAAGTCATATCTGTCCAAATAGGATGTGCCTACAAGAACTGCCTTACACTAAAAAAAAAAAAAAAACAACGTTCGCAATGTAGGCTGTATACTTCCTAAAATTGCGAATAGAAAAATTGCTAAAACCCAGTCTATTAAAATAAGATATTTTTTATTTAACCACTGTCATGCCGCTTGTAAAATTTACAGAAAACACGTTAAAAGTATAATAATAATTCCTGAAAACTTTTTTTTTTTCATTTTCCATGAAATGAACTATAGTGTTATATTTTGTCCATTCTGGTATTTGTAACAAGAATCAGGCTACTGATGTGATGTGATGGTGATGTTTAGAGTAATTTCATAATACATGCACATGTAATATAATCCACTCAAACTCTTCTGTCCACCAGTTTCCTATTTTTGATATATATTGAAAATCACACAAAGTTCATATTGTCAGGCTTTTAAAGCAAATGATACAACATAAGAATACTGATCAAATCAATTATTTAGTTTAATAGGTCATTGGGTGTTAAAAAATATCAAAAGAAAGAATCCAAACGTTGATATTTAAATATATATATATATATATATATATTTTAAGAATCATTGACACAAAAAATTTAACGACTCTTCGTTTGTGTGAACAGTTGCTATTGTGAATGATAACGTAATCAGTTGTTTTTATTTTAGATGGTAGATTAACAGTTCTCTAGAATCTCAAAAACAACTACAAAAAAGATTAATGAATAGTCCTAGTCTGAAGATACCCTCGGCCATACATGTATAACAATTTAAGCATCAGTTTGTAACAACTTGGCTTGTTACTCCCCCACTGTCTGAGACCGTGTGGTGGCCTGTAACAACACATCAGAAGAGACAGAGGTGACTAATGTTACCAGGAATCTTCTATCCCCGCGCCATTCCGGCTAATGTAGGCCGAAAAGTATTTAATTGTATTGTCTTTTGACACTTCCAGGTAGACAGGGAATGTGTGTAATTTAAATAGCACTGTAGTAGCGTCTCGTTGTTTCCGGAAACAGTTAGCGTTGTCTCCCCTTTCGCCCCTCGCGCCTCTCTCCCCCTTTTCCGCCGGCGATTTGCGCCCCTTCGATGTCACGCGTCGTTCTATTTTGGGGAAAACCCGGAATGTTCGAGTCGGATTCGAGATTACGCTAGGTTGGCCTTGGGGTGACGTATTGTAGGGACCTAGTTGTGTGTCACTGGACGAGTGGTGTGTAGCCCGCACGTTTTAGAGGTATGGAATATCAAGCCATTTTGTGAACCTTCCATCTGTACCTTTATAATAATAGGGGCATTCCAGACAATTGTGTGTCTGCAAGATCCAGTCTAAGTTTTATAGTTAGAGCTGCGTGCCTTCCCCGTAAGTAAGTTGTGAGATATCCGGCGTTCACCTATAGTTATTAAACGTTAATGTTCAGTGTTCATCGGATCTAGTTTTTCATTTATTTCTACAACATTTCGAGACAGTTTCGTTTGTAAAGGGTAGCAGTCAGATCATCTAACTCTCCCCATTATAACGGGCTGAAATTTACACCAACTGTTACAAGCACAATTATTAACAGTGAAGAAACCCTTAGGTTGAATGACTCGTGAATGCGATCTTTAAATAAAAGTGGGCCTTGGCATAACCTTAATCGAGGAAAGGACCCCAAGCCTAACTCAGTCTAGGTTTATTTACTTGTGTTTTTCAAGACAGCAAAACCTTTGTTAAACGGAACGATTGACATTCCGTGTAGTGTGACACTTCTGCCACATTTGGTTTCGTCATCGAGGGTTCGTTTTCAGTGAGGAAAATCGAGGACAACAACAACAGAATACATTACCAGCTGTTCACCACAATCTGTGCAGGACACTTCTATCTGATACAGACAGTCTTGATTCTCCTTCACTTCCACTAGATACCCAGTAATGTTACCATTTGGATACAGTGGTGTCTCCCATGTTATTGTAGCACTATATTGTGTAGTTGAAGTCACATTCAGTAAATAAACCGGTCCAGATTCTGTAGAGAGAAATGGAATAAAAAATCCCAAAGGTGTTCTCAAGGATGAGTGTTAAAAGCAAAACACACTACTCCATGCTCAGCGTCCATAAACGGAGACACACGCGCGCGCACACATACAAGGTGAAATTTTTAAGCTCCTGAACTTCGTGACTTTTAATGCGCCTCTTCTGCCCCCCTCCCACATGCTTTTCAACAACAAAAGAAGTACACACTACTCTCAGCCTCCCCTCTATCTTTCTTGCATTCGTTCTCTCTCTCTCTCTCTCTCTCTCTCCCTCTCTCTCTCTCTCTCTCTCTCTCTCTCTCTCTCTCTTTCTCTCTCTCTCTCTCTCTTTCTCTCTCTCTCTCTCTGTCTCTCGTTCTCTCTCTTTCTCTCTCTCTCACTCTCGTTTTCTCTTTCGCTGTCTCTATCCTTTTCCCAGTCTCTCTCTCTCTTTTCTACTGTCTCTTCTTGCCAGTCCCCCCCCCCTCCCAACCTATTTTATTCACGCATGCAGGCCCATCGATTTTAAGGACAGTGAAAGAGAGATACGGACACACGGAGAGAAAACAAGAAATACACAATTGCACAGAAAGAGAGGAGGACAGAGAGAAAGACAGGGCAGGTGAGAATCAGATGGGAAAGAGAGAGAGAAAGAGTGGAAATGAGAGGGGGAGCGGAGGAGAAAAATAGAGAGAGAGAGATGTGTGGAATTCAATATTATTTTCTTTCTCCTTACCGAGTGTGTTTGTGTGTGTGTGTTTTAGTGTGACTTTCCAAGAATTTATTCGCATGATCTGAAGATACAAATAGCTGATACTATAATCTCTAGCTTCGTATTTTGGGTTTGTGAGACACCTGTATTTTATAGAATCAATTGGTTCACTCTGCAAAATTTTAGAATGTGGCTGACGGAAATTTATTGTCATACTCAGACTATACAATTAGGCAATATGGCGATTTTACTTTCTTTTGTATATTTTTTTTTTCTAAATGAACAGAACGGCGTTTTCTTTTTATCGATGCTTTAAGTAAAAAATACATCTCCCACGCAGAGCAAAGTGATGGTTTTCGGATTTCAGACACATACAATAACAAGGATAGAGTATTTTTTGACCCAAAACACCAGACTTAAGTCGCCCTTAATACTTTCAAGCATAATTAGTCCCAGTGATCAGTAGAAAACAGAAACTGCTAAGGAGAAGTTTTTTTCAAAAAACGCGCGGGACCGCCATTTGAACGCTCATGTTGTCCAGTGTAGCTCTGGAGCAGCACTAGTGACTGAAGAGCCCCACCCATGAGTGGCAGTCCTTTTGGTACTGTTTAAATATGTCAGGAGCTGCTGGTCGTACAGTGACTTCTTGTATTTCTCTGTGCGTTCTTTCTTCTCAATGATTTTGCTGTTGCTCTTGAAATATGCAGAATTCCGCATTAATTCTTACTTCCAGATGTCTTTGTCTTTTGCCGAGGTTTCTCGGTTATCAGTGTCACGTAGGTGGCTTTCAAACATAGAGATACAATAACACCATGATCTCTATGCTTTCAAATCACCTTTGCATACATTTTTGTACAGTTGCTGTGGACGCCTGGCGGTCTTTTCCTTGTAAGGAGCTATCCATAAATGAGTGTCTTTAACTATTCTGCCATACTCCATACGGTGCACTGACCAACCAGGAGAGAGGTGTGCTGGCTATGTCTCACTGACATACAAGACTGTGCTCACTACATGGAAATTGCACATCTGCGCCTTTTTGTGAGCCGTGAGTTTATTGTTTGTCCATAGGGGCAGCTTTGCGAGGGTGGCAGAAGCTTTTACAATCTTTCTATTGAGTTTTGTCTCCACAGGCAGATTGTCCGTGATGTCCGAGCCAAAGCAGGGAATTCATTTACATGTGAGTATATAAAATTTTGGGCTTTACCAAGTACACTTGAACATCGCATGTCATGGAGTAGACACTCTCATAAGTGCATTTTTCTCATGTTGTTGAAAAGTATTAATAGGCCACGAAGATTCTGACAGATGGTAGCAAAAAAAAACATTCATCGGAACTTACTATGATTACTCTGCATATTTAATTGTACTTACCCTGGTCAATAGTGATTGTCTTGTAACTAAGAGAAACACCATAATTGCAAGAGAATTTTTTTCCGGTCATGCTCAGTGTACAGATGATGTTCTGCTGTCCTATGAATTCTTCAGCAGACGTTTCATTGCTATAAGCAATATAGCCCTCCTGTAGATAGAAATGCAGTGTTGACCATCTGCTAGTTCGTTTCTGAGTACAAAACTTTTTGTTTTTGAAGGACCAAGAAATGAGCTTGTTCTCCATTTCTGACATGAGCACACTATACATAATCTTTACTGTTATAATTACATTTTTTTCTTGTCTTCCATATTTTGACATTAGCTAAGTATTGTAAAGGGTGCAAGCAGCTGTCTCACAATTTGTTTAAACAATATTTTTTTATATAAATGTGTTCACATGTAAAGTTAAACAGTGCATGAATTGTCCCATATTATCTTGTTCTCACCATGATCACAATCAACTGAAATGATAAACTGTAGAACATTTCAAGCTTCTTTGTGTGCCCTGTCCCGTTTCCCCGTGGACCCGGATCGAGTTCAGAATGTATCAATCACGTTTCTTGTAGGTACATAATAATTGTCATCAAGCCTGATCAAATCACAGACAGCTGCGTCACCACCCCAATGAGATTTTAAATCTCGTCACACAGCAAGGAGCAATATGCAATCTGTTGTTAGATGTAAGGGCGACTGCGACAGAAAAGCATCTCTTTCTATAAAACATAAAATTTGGCTGTTTATCCAGAAGTAATAGACTACATTGGTCCATATTAGATGACAGATATCATCGTGTTGATATGTTATTGCTCAGTTGACATGGTAACCTCCCATTTGTGGACGGCATATGAGATTAAAAGATAAATTTCAAGCGAGTATAAACCCCCCGCCCCCCAAAGGACGAGAATCCGTCTTTCTGTTTTCACCTGCATTTATTTGGGAGCTTACCGAATATGATTATGGATGCACATTTTTATTGCAGGGTTTGGGTTAAAGTTTGAGCCCAACGACGTGTCGGCACGATAACGGCCACTATGCGCCTCTCACGGTTGTTCCGTTTTCTCTCTTTGGGCTAACAGCTTTCAGCCCTCAGTTGCCTGTAGGTAAGATCAGATAAAAGTGAAGTTAAAGAACTAGCGGGAAAAGGCCCATATTAAAATTTTAACGGGAAAAGGCCCGTTCTGAAAAGCACGTCAATGAATTTTGTGAATATGATCTTGGACAGGGTGTAGTTTATTTGACGTTTGCTGATCCCGTCTTTCCTGCCATCTCGATTTAGTGAAGTTACTAATAGAGGGTTTAAAATTAGTGTTTGGTATTTTTAGGTGTTGTGGTGGACGTTTGAATGTTTCTTTGGCCAGCGGATATGCTGTTTCATTACCCATAATGACAATGCATCCAGGGACCCAACAGAGAATAATTTCATATTTCCTTTTTGGACAGTGTTGTAATAGATTATGATCTCACGGGTCTTCATATTTGTTTGTTTCTTTGTTTGTTTTTTAGCCTTGTGGCAGGAGAGCGAATCAGAAAAGATGATGAAGGGTCCTGGTTGGGATTCCGATATAAGATTTAAGGCCAAGTTGATTGCTTGAACATCAGCGGTAAAGATGGAGGCCTTGGAGTTGAAACTGGGGCATTTGGTTTGGCCATCTGCGCTAAAGAATGAGGCGGCTCCTACCGAGTCATGGTTTATAGAACCGTCTGTACAGACAGGCCTGTGATTAGGGTATTTTCTGATTACGTCTCCAAACTCCTGCTTGTACTTTTCTGGCATGGTGTTGTTGTTGTTGGGAAATCCCGTAAGATTTAAAGTAATGTTTGGTTTGTGTATTACCCATCGTGGGGTGGCAGGAAACGGGTCATTCTCGATTTCACACTGTCGGATTTCGGCCCTAGCCAGCAAAGGCAGAATCCGAATGCAAAAATGGAGGGACGACACCTTTAAAAGATTCAAAATTTTGAATGTATCTCTGATCGAAAACTAAATTGGAAGCGAGATTGTCTAGGAGAGGAGACAATTTTAATCCGTACTGAAAAGAGAGTTTGTCTCGTATATCTGACAGGCACGCTTCGTCCGAATCCACATACAGACTTTCGACTGGGGGAGGTGCGCTAAAACACCTAGAGCAGGACGTAGCCCTTGGTGGTGCACAGGGTCTAGAAATTTCAGGCATGACGGTTTAGCTGATCCATAGACGATGCTTGGATCTGATCAGAGATGTGGCATATGGCACCGATCGGCCCTCCACTCAGTTCCTGAGATGGTCTTTAAGATGTTAAGAGCTTTTCGACAGGAGAGTTTAAGGTGTTTAATATGAGTGCTAAAAGTGTTTTTTTTTTGTCGAATATAAGTAATAGAAATTTGGCCTCGCCCTTCACAGGAATTCGTTGATTTCCGTGAAGGTTGAAGTCTGGGCCTGTGTCAAATTTCTGTTTATGATTAACGTGGGCGGCTGCGCTTTTCTAGGGGGAGGGGGTGGGGGGGGGGGGAGGGTTTAGAGCCGTTTGTAGACAAGAAAATCGTCTGCATACATGGAGGAATCAAGGTTTTGTAAAATCGTTTCGGTGATTGAAATTATTTTGATATTAAATAGGGTGGCATATAGAATAGGGCCCTATGGAACTCCCTGCTCTTTATCAAATGGATCAGAGAGGGTTGTCTTCACCTTCATCTGGAAGAAACGGCCACTGAGGAAATTCCGGACACAGGCCGGTACTTTACCCCTTATCCCAGGTCCATGAAAATCTCTCAGTATATCGTGCCTCCAGGTCTTGTCGAAGGCTTTTTCCAGGTCAAAGAAAAACTACGCGCTGCATAGAAACAACGGCTTTTCGGATGAAGGTTTCCAGACGAACGAGATGGTTTGTCGTGGATCGCTCTGCGCGTAATCCGCATTGAAAAGGGAAGAGGGACTGGCTGCTCCCCAGAGACGTTTGGTCACCATTCGCTCGCACCATTGCTTGCAGATGCAGTTGGTGAGAGCTATGATCCGGTAATTTTTGGGACCCGAGTGATCTTTGGCGGGCTTTGGGATGGGTACAATGTTAGCCTTCCTCCAGGATGGAGGGAAAGCTCCGAGGGCCAGATTTGGTTGAATAGGTTTAGTAAACAGGAGAGTGAAATAGGGGGTAGGTGTTTTAGAATTTCGTTATGTATCTACATGTAGTGGGGGCCAGGAGCTCTGTGACTGACCTCGATCAGGCTAGATGTCAGTTTTTCCGTTGTAAAAGTTCCTTTATAGGGAAGGGAATCTAGGGTTGAGAAATCAAGGGGTGTGCTTTTTTTTCAGCTTTGGTTTTGAAATTTTGGAAGAGGGCGGAGTAATGATCGCTGGAAGTCTTATCAGCAAACGATGGAGCTAATTCGTTTGCGACATCATTTTCCTCTTTCGCAAGAGAACCGTCCAGTTTTTTTTAGCTGTCCGATACCAGAGGTGGTAGCAGAGCCTCTAACTTTCTTAATCATTTTCCAAATGTTCGTAAGTGGGGTGCGGCTATTGATCTAGGATATAAAGTTTCTCCACGAGTTTCTTTTGCTTTTCCTGAACATCATAGGGGCTTTCACTCTTTCCTGTTTATAGTTCGTCGTGCTCTGGGAGTTTGGGTTGCGTTTAAGTTCGCGGAAAGCTGTTTCGCGGGCCTTAATGACCCGCTTGCATTCCTCCACGAACCAGGGTTTGGCTTTACGTGGAACCGCAGGGTCTGAGCAATCTCGATGAGTAATTCCTGGAACTGCTCCACTGTGTCCACTGAGTTGGGAGTAATTGACTGCTGACATTATAGGCCAACGTCTGTCCAGTCGGCTCGGGCAAGGTTTCACCGATTCGGCTGGACTACTGGCTGTGGTTGGTTAGGGGTGAGACAAATTGGGAAGTGGTCTGATCTATGCGGGTTATGCGGGACAGACCATGAGTAATTAAGGAGAGTGTCGTGTGAACTAATGTGAGGTCTCTATTGGTTAGGCTGCCTGCAGATTGATGAAGATTGATGAAGTTGGCATTTTGTCATTTAAAAATAAAATATCTGTCTCCCTAAGGAGCTTCTCCAAAACCTCACCTCGGGGTTTAGCCGTGAAGCTGCCCCTAGCGAGACTGTGTGGGTTAAAATATCCCATTATAATATATGGTTGAGGGAGTTGTTCTATGAGACCTGTAAGGTCGGTTTTAGAGAAGGGAATAGACGGGGGAAGGTATACAGAGCATCGAGTGAAAGCTTTACTGGCTGTGAGCCGTACACCCGCAGCTTGGAGGTTGGTACTTAGTTGGCCAGGTCTGTGGAGAGTTTTCTGATTTATTAAGATGGATGTTCCTCCGCTTTGCCAGTTGGTACCGATGGTATGACAGTGACAGGCTGTGTTATTTCTGATGGTAGGCGGGGTATGAGGTGATAATTTCGTTTCTTGTAGGCAGACTGCAGCTGGCTGATTTTTAGCCATCAGCAGCTGCAGTTCTGATAGATTTGCTCTAAGGCCTTTGCAGTTCCATTGAATTAGCATTGAGTTTGGGCTGGTCATTTGGTTTTTCTTGGTGTTATGGCGGGTGTCACCCTGACCCTTAGGCCGTTAAATTTTTTACGCCGAGAGTTTTGTTGCCTCCCCTTTTCATAGGGAGAGGGATCTGGGGGAGAGGCTGGGAGTGGTTGGTCTTTGGAGAGGGGAGAGGTGTGGGGGAAAGGGGGAAGGCAAAGATGCATCGATGGATGAATCTCCATCCTCTAGATTTGCCAGGGGTCCAAACTTACTTGGAGTTTCTGCTGCTGAAGAAATATCCCTGGCGTTGTTTCTGCTAGACTTATTCTTTAGCTGACTCGTTTTCGTGTTTGTTACTGCAGCTTTGACAGTGGAACTTGCTGTCGTGGTGCTTCAACTGTGCTCTGGTGCACTTTTGTGTTGCTGAGATTTTCTCACTTGAAGATCGCAAAGCAGTAGCGAAAGTCATTGGCATTGTCGTTTTTGGTTGTGTGGCAATGACTGTATTCCTAACCTGCGTAAAGGTACCCCCCGTTCTGGGCTTTCTCTCCAAGCCATTTCGGGCAGCTTTTGTGAAAGGCCGTGTGTTTGCCTTGACAGTTTGGGCATTTGGGTTTGGCTGTGCTAGCCTTGTCTTCAGAATGCTCTTTCCTCCCGCAGCGAGCACAAACTGCTGGTCTTTTGCAGTTTGACTTTCAGTGTCCATGCCCTTCACAGTTAAAGCATGGCATTGGATTTGGAATGTATGGCGACACTGGTACCTGCAGGAAAGTCACCATGACGTTAGTGGGAGGCGTTATTGTAAGCTTATCAAACGACAGGATGATAGAGCTGGTTTCAATCAGCTGATCTCCGCGGCGAATTTTGATACGCCGGGCTTTCAAGACTCTTCCTACGTTGTCTACAATAGGCAGTCCGCGCATAGACGCAACTCCCGCGAAAGTTACCCAACGCGGAGGAATTTGTCCATTTTCGCACTCTTTTGGGCCTCGTTTTATTGCGATTCGGCTGTGAGAGATACGAAAGTAACTTTGCAACTGCTGTCGATACGGAGCTTCTACTTGTGAACTTTTCACCTGGAAGCAAGCATTTTTATGACTTATTAATCTTCCTTTCGGGCCAATTTGATGGTCACTTTTTCTGTCTATGACTGTTATGTTAATAAAGCTTCATATTGCTGTGCTAGCGTAGCGCCCTACTTTTTCCTGTTCGTGTGGCCTTTATCGAAGTGGGACTGCCTTCCCGATTAGAACTTAAAAATCAGATTAATCTTCGTCCCGTCATCCTGTTGGTACCACAGTATTGTGGACAAGACTTTGTTCTGACAACTTACGAATATTTATTATTATTTTTTTTTTTTACAATAAGAAGGGCGCAATCAGTGGCAAGCTTGAACACAAAATTGTGTGACTGCGAACGTAGGTCTAGGAAACGCTGCTTTCGTTGTTCAACTTTCTGAAAAAGACAGTGGGAGGGGGGGGGGATGATACACCTTGTGATTGCGTAGGCCTAATGCAAAATATATGTTTGTAGCTTAGTTAAGCCATCTTCGTTGAATAGCCACTGCACTGCACAATCACTGAATCAGTAGGGAAGACGCCGGAAGATGCATGCAAGGCTAGCGTCTTTTGGTCTGCTGTTCCACGCGAATAAGCTCCCTTCTGTCCCCTTAGCACCGAACAGCACATCAATGCTCGGAGTGTGCCTCACTACTATAAGGAGTGTGTTACGATGCGCTTCGGGTGGCTTATCATAGGGAACGCTGGGCTAACGTGATGCCCCGGCGCGAACTCTCTAATATCTGCCTCACTTTTTCCATCTAACTCACGAGTGCGAATTACTCCACTAGAGCTATTCAGAGTTCTGTTGGGCTGAATAGTGACTTGCACACCATTGAATGACGTCAATCAGGTTGAATGAGTAATGTTTTTTGTTGCACTCTACTAGCAGTTCGCCAATTTTCATCCGGTTAACCGATTTCGGTTCTCCAGCGATGCTTTGCAGCATTATATGAATAACAAAGACGCTCAGATTTGATAATTTGACTTCAGGGTCCTCGCTGTTGATTGCCAGCAAAGGTGGCCAGGCCTTCCCTGATTCCCAGATATTCAAGTCCAGCAGCGGGACCGGTCTATTGCGAGTGTCGGAAGATCCACCCGGTTCCTCCTGTATCTTTCTTTTTAAGTTGGGAATCGGGGAAGGGTCAGAAGATAAGTTTATTTCCATGGACTTTGGAGTGACTTTTCATCTCTGGGGCTCGCCACCCGCCACCGAGTCCAACAAGAGGGCACACTATGTTCCGATTGCCTGATTTCTTGTGCCAGGGTTAATCCAGAGACATACTCCTCACATGTTTTAATCCTGCCAGGATTGACCCGGCTCTCGAATTGCAAAGAATTCAGGGCTTAACCGATTGAGTGGCATGGGCCATGCCACCCTCCTGTCTTAGAGGAAGGCCGGGTCGATGCGGTGTGCTGATGAAGGTCAGTCCGCAGACTGGTCTACCTCAGCCACCAGGATCCCATTCTTCCCCATTACAGTTCGCACTTCACGGTCAACAAGGAACCCACATTCAGGGGGGAGCTAAGGTGGTCCTGTAGTTACAGAAGTGCAGTGATTCCTATGTTGGCAGTAAAGTATGTTTGATTGTAATTTAGAAGGCACCAATTACATTACCGGGCAAGTATAGAACGCTCATTATAGGGAATATCTCAAGTACCTTTGTGATACTAACGACAATAATCCAGTAACGGGTATCTCTCGACCAACGCCCGGTACCCGACTTGGTATTACAGTTTAAAACAAAGCCATTCCTTTGCACCATCTGTAATGGGCTCATCATCTTTTGGAGGATGAGAAAGCCAAGAGAACGAGAGAAAGAACAACAAATAATTTCATTCACTTGTTAAAATAAATTTTGTTTATGCTTACCCCTTTGATGGGAACACAGCCGCATCGAAAGGCCACATCATACACCCTACTGGTAGAATAAATGGAACAGGAAATGCTGACTTCTATGTCATCAGGCCGGCTGTTCTTCAGCACAGACTTCTCATCAGAGCAGTTTATCCTGGGCGGCTCTGGATGAGAACACAAGAAGGCATAATCGTGTCACGTTCCTGCTGGGTGGGGTTGGGGAGAATGTGGTGGAACTTTAAAGGTATGTGCTATTTTTCATCAACAATAACAGGAAAATTCCAACCAGAGAAATGTTCCGGACGATTTACTACCAAACAGTACTCCAAACAAAAAGGGTAATATGAGTTTCAGTATGATTTATTAGTCATACCACGATGTTCCGACTAAAAAGCTGTGCCAGATATTCCCGCTTTATTTTGTGTGTTTGTCTGCCAATGGAAATGTGCTAAAGACGGACATGAACTTCCCAAACTGACATTTCACTCTCATACAGTTCAGAGATTCACTCCCTCCGGGGCCACCTAAACTGGTTTTTTTGATGAATGCGTTCCACTACGCCGTGCCGGGGAGCCGTTGGCCGCCACCTGTGGTGACACGCTTACACAGCCTGGATTTGCGTGAAATTTTACACATGGCTTCCCTTTGACGTGCAGAAGGTTTCTTTTAGGCTTGGGGCTTGAAACGGTGGGGACGTATTATTTTGAGTTTGCTTTGTGTCGCTAATGTCCCCCCCCCCCTCCCCCGCCACCCAAGTAATTCTTTCTTTCCAACGGACGGATGAGCCCATGGCATCATCACTTACGGTACCTAGACCATCAACACCGAGTCAACAAGCCTTCGAGCACACACATTATGGTATAGCTAGCATTTCTTTCTCCTATGGCATAAACTACGCGGGTGCAGTCGATGGAGGTTAGCTCGTATTCGAGCCTGTCTCCCAACGCTGACTGATAGAAGGGCATTTTATGACTCTCAAGCAATTCAAAGTCAAGAAGGGTGGAGAACCGGTTGCCATTATTATAGGTATCTGCAATTATTGCTTTGTCATCCTCAGCCCAGAGTAGGATGCTGGTGATATTCCTATTTATCATTAAGTCAATACCCTGGTAATGAGCATTATTTCTCTCCTGAGCCGTCTCCCAAAGGTCTAAGTAGCAGCAGTAGACATCACCTCATTACCAGTGATCTTGATCGAGGTTTCTTTACAACAGCACGTCCAGGGTTATTGACCACGCTCCTATTTGACATCAATTAAGTCAAAGGAGGCGGTAAAAGCAAGTCTTGCGGTTCCAGGGACAATTACATCATGAGCGCCAAGGTTTGGAAACCTAACAAGAAGTTGTTGGTTCTGATCGATTTTACAAGGGTTATTCGTTATAACAATTGACTGACGCACTCCTTTAACCCCCAAAAGGGTTCTTAGGCGCCGATGAGGATTAAGTGTTCATCCATTATGTGCTTGAATCCACTATTAAACATGCATTTAAAGTTTCATTGTAACCTTTAACATGATAGCATGGCTGACTATGATTTTGATAATCCCGCTTTTGAAAATGTAGATCCGATAGATGATCCAATAGATAATGTTGATAGATACTTCAAGGCGCCATGTGAGAAAATGGCAGACTCAGGGGAGTATTCTATGCTCTCATACCATCAAAAAAGGATATTCGTCTTTGTCGTTTGTCTGAGCATGGATATGCAGTTTCTATCACAAACAAATCTGGAATCACAGCTCTAAAACTTGTTTCATAATTTCCAGCCCATTCAGTTGAAGAGGTTCCACCTGGTTATACGCCCTTCTGTTATTGTGGTTCTCGGGAATGTACCAGACAGAAACGTTAGTTGTTGTTAAGTGATTCACTCTCCGATATGATGAATCTGCAGAGGGGGCACGCTTAGGGATTGTCATTCGAATCCCTAATGAAAAAACCCCAGATGATTCCCTCGCTCGCCCTTATCCTTCTTCCATGCTTACTAGCAATGACGTCTACATTGATTATAAAGAGCATCTGTCCTCCCAAACCATTAATCTGTATCCAAGCATGGTCATTCAGAGAGTTTCATACATAAATGAAGATGTTGATCTACAATACTTGAAAAATTAATTCTTAAATTGAATATAAATAATGCTATTAACAGACTTGTACCAAGGATGTCTAAGATTTATCCAGATCTGTCAAACGACCGTCGCTTGAGGCAAGTAAATGCCTTTCAAACAGAGCTACTGGTTGAAAAATGAAAATGCGAAACTCTATTGAATCAAAAAAAAAAAAAAATCAGACTCGTTTTATCTCGAATCTCAGAATCACTGAGTATAATAATAATTATGTACTATGGGATTAGGCGGGACGTCTGTTGGATTATTAGCTACAGGCAAGGGTCTTCCCGCTACTATACCAACCGCTGCCATGGGGATATTAATAGGACTGGTAGAGTTAGGAATTTCACCCGCCAGATCTCGATTCGAAAAGAAGAGCAGATGCCATGGCAAACTCAGAATCCTGATTGAAACCAAACATATCTTACTGTCCAGACTATTATCCAAGGCCACAGCAGACGGAAATCTATCCAATGAAGAATTTCAGCTAATTGAAGATGAAAGGGAATCTTCGATCAAAAGTGGCGATGAAATTAATACTTCTACTAAGGCTCAGTTGAGGAAACTCGAGGCTGAGTTTCGAGCTCGACTGGCAGAAATTAAAAAATAAAGGCGCATATTAAGCAAATGCTAAGAAATGTTAAGCAATGTTAAGCAAATGCTAAGCAATGTTAAGCAATGTTAAACAAATGCTATGCATAAGATATTACCATGTCATATTTGATTTGTTGCTGCTGTTGTTTCAAATCATCGCATTTGGTGTGGTCGCATGGATTATATATAATATTAGAGTTAGGATGATGTTATATTAGAGTAATAGCCAGACCACACATTATATTACATCAGTTATGCAGATGGTCGAGATGCTCGACCAAGTGTTGGAAGCTGACCAAGTGAAACAGCCAAAACAGGTAGACACAAAAAACAATCAGAACATCGGGAAAAGGCTTTGCTGTGCTAGCGGCTGGAGGTCAGACAAAGAATACCTTGGTAAGAAATTTACTGTGGACCAAATTAACTCATTGGGTGAGGTCGAGGTTGAGAAACTCTATACTCTCTACTATATAAGATTAGGTGCTGCTGAGACAAAAACATTAGGACAGGCTGTTGTACAGCTTTACTCCGTAATGGCGAGCATGTTCTCCCCCCCCCCCCCCACCCAACCCCCGGAAATCAACCAGCGCTAGTACGTGATCTTGAGTCTGATCTGTTTGTTGAACAGACGCTTAGATATGCTGGCTGTGAGCTCTATCATCGTTATGGCATTTTTTACCACCGATAACCATAACCGCTGCATTAACAAAGGCAAAATATTGCCCATTTGGACATCGGTGCCCTCGAATGATAAACGATGACGGAATACCAGACACAGACACCGGAGTTGATAACCCAAAGAAAACCCCAAGCACAGCAAGTGAAAAACCAAGCACAGCAAGTGAAAAACCAAGCAGAGCAAGTGAAAAACCAAGCACAGCAAGTGAAAAACCAAGCAGAGCAAGTGAAAAACCAAACAGAGCAAGTGAAAAACCAAGCAGAGCAAGTGAAAAACCAAGCAGAGCAAGTGAAAAACCAAGCACAGCAAGTGAAAAACCAAGCAGAGCAAGTGAAAAACCAAACAGAGCAAGTGAAAAACCAAGCAGAGCAAGTGAAAAACCAAGCAGAGCAAGTGAAAAACCAAGCAGAGCAAGTGAAAAACCAAGCACAGCAAGTGAAAAACCAAGCAGAGCAAGTGAAAAACCAAGCAGAGCAAGTGAAAAACCAAGCAGAGCAAGTGAAAAACCAAGCAGAACAAGTGAAAAACCAAGCAGAGCAAGTGAAAAACCAAGCAGAACAAGTGAAAAACCAAGCAGAGCAAGTGAAAAACTAAGCAGAACAAGTGAAAAACCAAGCAGAGCAAGTGAAAAACCAAGCAGAGCAAGTGAAAAACCAAGCAGAGCAAGTGAAAAACCGAGCAGAGCAAGTGAAAAACCAAGCAGAGCAAGTGAAAAACCAAGCAGAACAAGTGAAAAACCAAGCAGAGCAAGTGAAAAACCAAGCAGAGCAAGTGAAAAACCAAGCAGAGCAAGTGAAAAACCAAGCAGAGCAAGTGAAAAACCAAGCAGAGCAAGTGAAAAACCAAGCAGAGCAAGTGAAAAACCAAGCAGAGCAAGTGAAAAACCAAGCAGAGCAAGTGAAAAACCAAGCAGAGCAAGTGAAAAACCAAGCAGAGCAAGTGAAAAACCAAGCAGAGCAAGTGAAAAACCAAGCAGAGCAAGTGAAAAACCAAGCAGAGCAAGTGAAAAACCAAGCAGAGCAAGTGAAAAACCAAGCAGAGCAAGTGAAAAACCAAGTAGAGCAAGTGAAAAACCAAGCAGAGCAAGTGAAAAACCAAGCAGAGCAAGTGAAAAACCAAGCAGAGCAAGTGAAAAACCAAGCCGAGCAAGTGAAAAACCAAGCAGAGCAAGTGAAAAACCAAGCAGAGCAAGTGAAAAACCAAGCAGAGCAAGTGAAAAACCAAGCAGAGCAAGTGAAAAACCAAGCCGAGCAAGTGAAAAACCAAGCAGAGCAAGTGAAAAACCAAGCAGAGCAAGTGAAAAACCAAGCAGAGCAAGTGAAAAACCAAGCAGAGCAAGTGAAAAACCAAGCAGAGCAAGTGAAAAACCAAGCAGAGCAAGTGAAAAACCAAGCAGAGCAAGTGAAAAACCAAGCAGAGTAAGTGAAAAACCAAGCAGAGCAAGTGAAAAACCAAGCAGAGCAAGTGAAAAACCAAGCAGAGCAAGTGAAAAACCAAGCAGAGCAAGTGAAAAACCAAGCAGAGCAAGTGAAAAACCAAGCAGAGCCAGTGAAAAACCAAGCAGAGCAAGTGAAAAACCAAGCAGAGCAAGTGAAAAACCGAGCAGAGCAAGGGAAAAACCGAGCAGAGCAAGTGAAAAACCAAGCAGAGCAAGTGAAAAACCAAGCAGAGCAAGTGAAAAACCAAGCAGAGCAAGTGAAAAACCAAGCAGAGCAAGTGAAAAACCAAGCAGAGCAAGTGAAAAACCAAGCAGAGCAAGTGAAAAACCAAGCAGAGCAAGTGAAAAACCAAGCAGAGCAAGTGAAAAACCAAGCAGAGCAAGTGAAAAACCAAGCAGAGCAAGTGAAAAACCAAGCAGAGCAAGTGAAAAACCAAGCAGAGCAAGTGAAAAACCAAGCAGAGCAAGTGAAAAACCAAGCAGAGCAAGTGAAAAACCAAGCAGAGCAAGTGAAAAACCAAGCAGAGCAAGTGAAAAACCAAGCACAGCAAGTGAAAAACCAAGCAGAGCAAGTGAAAAACCAAGCAGAGCAAGTGAAAAACCAAGCAGAGCAAGTGAAAAACCAAGCAGAGCAAGTGAAAAACCAAGCAGAGCAAGTGAAAAACCAAGCAGAGCAAGTGAAAAACCAAGCAGAGCAAGTGAAAAACCAAGCACAGCAAGTGAAAAACCAAGCAGAGCAAGTGAAAAACCAAGCACAGCAAGTGAAAAACCAAGCAGAGCAAGTGAAAAACCAAGCAGAGCAAGTGAAAAACCAAGCACAGCAAGTGAAAAACCAAGCAGAGCAAGTGAAAAACCAAGCAGAGCAAGTGAAAAACCAAGCAGAGCAAGTGAAAAACCAAGCAGAGCAAGTGAAAAACCAAGCAGAGCAAGTGAAAAACCGAGCAGAGCAAGTGAAAAACCAAGCAGAGCAAGTGAAAAACCAAGCAGAGCAAGTGAAAAACCAAGCAGAGCAAGTGAAAAACCAAGCAGAGCAAGTGAAAAACCAAACAGAGCAAGTGAAAAACCAAGCAGAGCAAGTGAAAAACCAAGCACAGCAAGTGAAAAACCAAGCAGAGCAAGTGAAAAACCAAGCACAGCAAGTGAAAAACCAAGCACAGCAAGTGAAAAACCAAGCACAGCAAGTGAAAAACCAAGCACAGCAAGTGAAAAACCAAGCACAGCAAGTGAAAAACCAAGCAGAGCAAGTGAAAAACCAAGCACAGCAAGTGAAAAACCAAGCAGAGCAAGTGAAAAACCAAGCAGAGCAAGTGAAAAACCAAACAGAGCAAGTGAAAAACCAAGCAGAGCAAGTAAAAAACCAAGCAGAGCAAGTGAAAAACCAAGCACAGCAAGTGAAAAACCAAGCAGAGCAAGTGAAAAACCAAGCACAGCAAGTGAAAAACCAAGCAGAGCAAGTGAAAAACCAAACACAGCAAGTGAAAAACCAAGCAGAGCAAGTGAAAAACCAAGCACAGCAAGTGAAAAACCAAGCAGAGCAAGTGAAAAACCAAGCAGAGCAAGTGAAAAACCAAGCAGAGCAAGTGAAAAACCAAGCAGAGCAAGTGAAAAACCAAGCAGAGCAAGTGAAAAACCAAACAGAGCAAGTGAAAAACCAAACACAGCAAGTGAAAAACCAAGCAGAGCAAGTGAAAAACCAAGCAGAGCAAGTGAAAAACCAAGCAGAGCAAGTGAAAAACCAAGCAGAGCAAGTGAAAAACCAAGCACAGCAAGTGAAAAACCAAGCACAGCAAGTGAAAAACCAAGCACAGCAAGTGAAAAACCAAGCAGAGCAAGTGAAAAACCAAGCAGAGCAAGTGAAAAACCAAACACAGCAAGTGAAAAACCAAGCAGAGCAAGTGAAAAACCAAGCAGAGCAAGTGAAAAACCAAGCACAGCAAGTGAAAAACCAAGCACAGCAAGTGAAAAACCAAGCACAGCAAGTGAAAAACCAAGCAGAGCAAGTGAAAAACCAAGCAGAGCAAGTGAAAAACCAAGCAGAGCAAGTGAAAAACCAAGCAGAGCAAGTGAAAAACCAAGCAGAGCAAGTGAAAAACCAAGCAGAGCAAGTGAAAAACCAAGCAGAGCAAGTGAAAAACCAAGCACAGCAAGTGAAAAACCAAGCAGAGCAAGTGAAAAACCAAGCAGAGCAAGTGAAAAACCAAGCAGAGCAAGTGAAAAACCAAGCACAGCAAGTGAAAAACCAAGCACAGCAAGTGAAAAACCAAGCACAGCAAGTGAAAAACCAAGCACAGCAAGTGAAAAACCAAGCAGAGCAAGTGAAAAACCAAGCAGAGCAAGTGAAAAACCAAGCAGAGCAAGTGAAAAACCAAGCAGAGCAAGTGAAAAACCAAGCAGAGCAAGTGAAAAACCAAACACAGCAAGTGAAAAACCAAGCAGAGCAAGTGAAAAACCAAGCAGAGCAAGTGAAAAACCAAGCAGAGCAAGTGAAAAACCAAGCAGAGCAAGTGAAAAACCAAGCAGAGCAAGTGAAAAACCAAGCAGAGCAAGTGAAAAACCAAGCAGAGCAAGTGAAAAACCAAGCAGAGCAAGTGAAAAACCAAACAGAGCAAGTGAAAAACCAAGCAGAGCAAGTGAAAAACCAAGCACAGCAAGTGAAAAACCAAGCAGAGCAAGTGAAAAACCAAGCACAGCAAGTGAAAAACCAAGCACAGCAAGTGAAAAACCAAGCACAGCAAGTGAAAAACCAAGCACAGCAAGTGAAAAACCAAGCACAGCAAGTGAAAAACCAAGCAGAGCAAGTGAAAAACCAAGCACAGCAAGTGAAAAACCAAGCAGAGCAAGTGAAAAACCAAGCAGAGCAAGTGAAAAACCAAACAGAGCAAGTGAAAAACCAAGCAGAGCAAGTAAAAAACCAAGCAGAGCAAGTGAAAAACCAAGCACAGCAAGTGAAAAACCAAGCACAGCAAGTGAAAAACCAAGCACAGCAAGTGAAAAACCAAGCAGAGCAAGTGAAAAACCAAACACAGCAAGTGAAAAACCAAGCAGAGCAAGTGAAAAACCAAGCACAGCAAGTGAAAAACCAAGCAGAGCAAGTGAAAAACCAAGCAGAGCAAGTGAAAAACCAAGCAGAGCAAGTGAAAAACCAAACAGAGCAAGTGAAAAACCAAACACAGCAAGTGAAAAACCAAGCAGAGCAAGTGAAAAACCAAGCAGAGCAAGTGAAAAACCAAGCAGAGCAAGTGAAAAACCAAACAGAGCAAGTGAAAAACCAAACACAGCAAGTGAAAAACCAAGCAGAGCAAGTGAAAAACCAAGCAGAGCAAGTGAAAAACCAAGCAGAGCAAGTGAAAAACCAAGCAGAGCAAGTGAAAAACCAAGGACAGCAAGTGAAAAACCAAGCACAGCAAGTGAAAAACCAAGCACAGCAAGTGAAAAACCAAGCAGAGCAAGTGAAAAACCAAGCAGAGCAAGTGAAAAACCAAACACAGCAAGTGAAAAACCAAGCAGAGCAAGTGAAAAACCAAGCAGAGCAAGTGAAAAACCAAGCACAGCAAGTGAAAAACCAAGCACAGCAAGTGAAAAACCAAGCACAGCAAGTGAAAAACCAAGCAGAGCAAGTGAAAAACCAAGCAGAGCAAGTGAAAAACCAAGCAGAGCAAGTGAAAAACCAAGCAGAGCAAGTGAAAAACCAAGCAGAGCAAGTGAAAAACCAAGCAGAGCAAGTGAAAAACCAAGCAGAGCAAGTGAAAAACCAAGCACAGCAAGTGAAAAACCAAGCACAGCAAGTGAAAAACCAAGCACAGCAAGTGAAAAACCAAGCAGAGCAAGTGAAAAACCAAGCACAGCAAGTGAAAAACCAAGCACAGCAAGTGAAAAACCAAGCACAGCAAGTGAAAAACCAAGCACAGCAAGTGAAAAACCAAGCACAGCAAGTGAAAAACCAAGCACAGCAAGTGAAAAACCAAGCAGAGCAAGTGAAAAACCAAGCAGAGCAAGTGAAAAACCAAGCAGAGCAAGTGAAAAACCAAACACAGCAAGTGAAAAACCAAGCAGAGCAAGTGAAAAACCAAGCAGAGCAAGTGAAAAACCAAGCAGAGCAAGTGAAAAACCAAGCAGAGCAAGTGAAAAACCAAGCAGAGCAAGTGAAAAACCAAGCAGAGCAAGTGAAAAACCAAGCAGAGCAAGTGAAAAACCAAGCAGAGCAAGTGAAAAACCAAGCAGAGCAAGTGAAAAACCAAGCAGAGCAAGTGAAAAACCAAGCAGAGCAAGTGAAAAACCAAGCAGAGCAAGTGAAAAACCAAGCAGAGCAAGTGAAAAACCAAGCAGAGCAAGTGAAAAACCAAGCACAGCAAGTGAAAAACCAAGCAGAGCAAGTGAAAAACCAAGCACAGCAAGTGAAAAACCAAGCAGAGCAAGTGAAAAACCAAGCAGAGCAAGTGAAAAACCAAGCACAGCAAGTGAAAAACCAAGCACAGCAAGTGAAAAACCAAGCAGAGCAAGTGAAAAACCAAGCAGAGCAAGTGAAAAACCAAGCAGAGCAAGTGAAAAACCAAGCAGAGCAAGTGAAAAACCGAGCAGAGCAAGTGAAAAACCGAGCAGAGCAAGTGAAAAACCAAGCAGAGCAAGTGAAAAACCAAGCAGAGCAAGTGAAAAACCAAGCAGAGCAAGTGAAAAACCAAGCAGAGCAAGTGAAAAACCAAGCAGAGCAAGTGAAAAACCAAGCAGAGCAAGTGAAAAACCAAGCAGAGCAAGTGAAAAACCAAGCAGAGCAAGTGAAAAACCAAGCAGAGCAAGTGAAAAACCAAGCAGAGCAAGTGAAAAACCAAGCACAGCAAGTGAAAAACCAAGCAGAGCAAGTGAAAAACCAAGCAGAGCAAGTGAAAAACCAAGCAGAGCAAGTGAAAAACCAAGCAGAGCAAGTGAAAAACCAAGCAGAGCAAGTGAAAAACCAAGCAGAGCAAGTGAAAAACCAAGCAGAGCAAGTGAAAAACCAAGCACAGCAAGTGAAAAACCAAGCAGAGCAAGTGAAAAACCAAGCACAGCAAGTGAAAAACCAAGCAGAGCAAGTGAAAAACCAAGCAGAGCAAGTGAAAAACCAAGCACAGCAAGTGAAAAACCAAGCAGAGCAAGTGAAAAACCAAGCAGAGCAAGTGAAAAACCAAGCAGAGCAAGTGAAAAACCAAGCAGAGCAAGTGAAAAACCAAGCAGAGCAAGTGAAAAACCGAGCAGAGCAAGTGAAAAACCAAGCAGAGCAAGTGAAAAACCAAGCAGAGCAAGTGAAAAACCAAGCAGAGCAAGTGAAAAACCAAGCAGAGCAAGTGAAAAACCAAACAGAGCAAGTGAAAAACCAAGCAGAGCAAGTGAAAAACCAAGCACAGCAAGTGAAAAACCAAGCAGAGCAAGTGAAAAACCAAGCACAGCAAGTGAAAAACCAAGCACAGCAAGTGAAAAACCAAGCACAGCAAGTGAAAAACCAAGCACAGCAAGTGAAAAACCAAGCACAGCAAGTGAAAAACCAAGCAGAGCAAGTGAAAAACCAAGCACAGCAAGTGAAAAACCAAGCAGAGCAAGTGAAAAACCAAGCAGAGCAAGTGAAAAACCAAACAGAGCAAGTGAAAAACCAAGCAGAGCAAGTAAAAAACCAAGCAGAGCAAGTGAAAAACCAAGCACAGCAAGTGAAAAACCAAGCACAGCAAGTGAAAAACCAAGCACAGCAAGTGAAAAACCAAGCAGAGCAAGTGAAAAACCAAACACAGCAAGTGAAAAACCAAGCAGAGCAAGTGAAAAACCAAGCACAGCAAGTGAAAAACCAAGCAGAGCAAGTGAAAAACCAAGCAGAGCAAGTGAAAAACCAAGCAGAGCAAGTGAAAAACCAAACAGAGCAAGTGAAAAACCAAACACAGCAAGTGAAAAACCAAGCAGAGCAAGTGAAAAACCAAGCAGAGCAAGTGAAAAACCAAGCAGAGCAAGTGAAAAACCAAACAGAGCAAGTGAAAAACCAAACACAGCAAGTGAAAAACCAAGCAGAGCAAGTGAAAAACCAAGCAGAGCAAGTGAAAAACCAAGCAGAGCAAGTGAAAAACCAAGCAGAGCAAGTGAAAAACCAAGCACAGCAAGTGAAAAACCAAGCACAGCAAGTGAAAAACCAAGCAGAGCAAGTGAAAAACCAAGCAGAGCAAGTGAAAAACCAAGCAGAGCAAGTGAAAAACCAAACACAGCAAGTGAAAAACCAAGCAGAGCAAGTGAAAAACCAAGCAGAGCAAGTGAAAAACCAAGCACAGCAAGTGAAAAACCAAGCACAGCAAGTGAAAAACCAAGCACAGCAAGTGAAAAACCAAGCAGAGCAAGTGAAAAACCAAGCAGAGCAAGTGAAAAACCAAGCAGAGCAAGTGAAAAACCAAGCAGAGCAAGTGAAAAACCAAGCAGAGCAAGTGAAAAACCAAGCAGAGCAAGTGAAAAACCAAGCAGAGCAAGTGAAAAACCAAGCACAGCAAGTGAAAAACCAAGCACAGCAAGTGAAAAACCAAGCACAGCAAGTGAAAAACCAAGCAGAGCAAGTGAAAAACCAAGCACAGCAAGTGAAAAACCAAGCACAGCAAGTGAAAAACCAAGCACAGCAAGTGAAAAACCAAGCACAGCAAGTGAAAAACCAAGCACAGCAAGTGAAAAACCAAGCACAGCAAGTGAAAAACCAAGCAGAGCAAGTGAAAAACCAAGCAGAGCAAGTGAAAAACCAAGCAGAGCAAGTGAAAAACCAAACACAGCAAGTGAAAAACCAAGCAGAGCAAGTGAAAAACCAAGCAGAGCAAGTGAAAAACCAAGCAGAGCAAGTGAAAAACCAAGCAGAGCAAGTGAAAAACCAAGCAGAGCAAGTGAAAAACCAAGCAGAGCAAGTGAAAAACCAAGCAGAGCAAGTGAAAAACCAAGCAGAGCAAGTGAAAAACCAAGCAGAGCAAGTGAAAAACCAAGCAGAGCAAGTGAAAAACCAAGCAGAGCAAGTGAAAAACCAAGCAGAGCAAGTGAAAAACCAAGCAGAGCAAGTGAAAAACCAAGCAGAGCAAGTGAAAAACCAAGCACAGCAAGTGAAAAACCAAGCAGAGCAAGTGAAAAACCAAGCACAGCAAGTGAAAAACCAAGCAGAGCAAGTGAAAAACCAAGCAGAGCAAGTGAAAAACCAAGCACAGCAAGTGAAAAACCAAGCACAGCAAGTGAAAAACCAAGCAGAGCAAGTGAAAAACCAAGCAGAGCAAGTGAAAAACCAAGCAGAGCAAGTGAAAAACCAAGCAGAGCAAGTGAAAAACCGAGCAGAGCAAGTGAAAAACCGAGCAGAGCAAGTGAAAAACCAAGCAGAGCAAGTGAAAAACCAAGCAGAGCAAGTGAAAAACCAAGCAGAGCAAGTGAAAAACCAAGCAGAGCAAGTGAAAAACCAAGCAGAGCAAGTGAAAAACTAAGCAGAGCAAGTGAAAAACCAAGCAGAGCAAGTGAAAAACCAAGCACAGCAAGTGAAAAACCAAGCACAGCAAGTGAAAAACCAAGCACAGCAAGTGAAAAACCAAGCACAGCAAGTGAAAAACCAAGCACAGCAAGTGAAAAACCAAGCACAGCAAGTGAAAAACCAAGCACAGCAAGTGAAAAACCAAGCACAGCAAGTGAAAAACCAAGCAGAGCAAGTGAAAAACCAAACAGAGCAAGTGAAAAACCAAGCAGAGCAAGTGAAAAACCAAGCAGAGCAAGTGAAAAACCAAGCAGAGCAAGTGAAAAACCAAGCACAGCAAGTGAAAAACCAAGCACAGCAAGTGAAAAACCAAGCAGAGCAAGTGAAAAACCAAACACAGCAAGTGAAAAACCAAGCAGAGCAAGTGAAAAACCAAGCAGAGCAAGTGAAAAACCAAGCAGAGCAAGTGAAAAACCAAGCAGAGCAAGTGAAAAACCAAGCAGAGCAAGTGAAAAACCAAGCAGAGCAAGTGAAAAACCAAACACAGCAAGTGAAAAACCAAGCAGAGCAAGTGAAAAACCAAGCAGAGCAAGTGAAAAACCAAGCAGAGCAAGTGAAAAACCAAGCAGAGCAAGTGAAAAACCAAACACAGCAAGTGAAAAACCAAGCAGAGCAAGTGAAAAACCAAGCAGAGCAAGTGAAAAACCAAGCAGAGCAAGTGAAAAACCAAGCAGAGCAAGTGAAAAACCAAGCAGAGCAAGTGAAAAACCAAGCAGAGCAAGTGAAAAACCAAACAGAGCAAGTGAAAAACCAAGCACAGCAAGTGAAAAACGAAGCACAGCAAGTGAAAAACCAAGCACAGCAAGTGAAAAACCAAGCAGAGCAAGTGAAAAACCAAACACAGCAAGTGAAAAACCAAGCAGAGCAAGTGAAAAACCAAGCAGAGCAAGTGAAAAACCAAGCAGAGCAAGTGAAAAACCAAGCACAGCAAGTGAAAAACCAAGCACAGCAAGTGAAAAACCAAGCACAGCAAGTGAAAAACCAAGCAGAGCAAGTGAAAAACCAAGCAGAGCAAGTGAAAAACCAAGCAGAGCAAGTGAAAAACCAAGCAGAGCAAGTGAAAAACCAAGCAGAGCAAGTGAAAAACCAAGCAGAGCAAGTGAAAAACCAAGCACAGCAAGTGAAAAACCAAGCACAGCAAGTGAAAAACCAAGCACAGCAAGTGAAAAACCAAGCAGAGCAAGTGAAAAACCAAGCAGAGCAAGTGAAAAACCAAGCAGAGCAAGTGAAAAACCAAGCAGAGCAAGTGAAAAACCAAGCAGAGCAAGTGAAAAACCAAGCAGAGCAAGTGAAAAACCAAGCAGAGCAAGTGAAAAACCAAGCAGAGCAAGTGAAAAACCAAACACAGCAAGTGAAAAACCAAGCAGAGCAAGTGAAAAACCAAGCAGAGCAAGTGAAAAACCAAGCAGAGCAAGTGAAAAACCAAACAGAGCAAGTGAAAAACCAAACAGAGCAAGTGAAAAACCAAACAGAGCAAGTGAAAAACCAAACAGAGCAAGTGAAAAACCAAGCACAGCAAGTGAAAAACCAAACAGAGCAAGTGAAAAACCAAGCAGAGCAAGTGAAAAACCAAGCAGAGCAAGTGAAAAACCAAGCAGAGCAAGTGAAAAACCAAGCAGAGCAAGTGAAAAACCAAGCACAGCAAGTGAAAAACCAAGCAGAGCAAGTGAAAAACCAAGCAGAGCAAGTGAAAAACCAAACAGAGCAAGTGAAAAACCAAACAGAGCAAGTGAAAAACCAAGCAGAGCAAGTGAAAAACCAAGCAGAGCAAGTGAAAAACCAAACAGAGCAAGTGAAAAACCAAACAGAGCAAGTGAAAAACCAAACAGAGCAAGTGAAAAACCAAACAGAGCAAGTGAAAAACCAAACAGAGCAAGTGAAAAAGAAAAATGGGAAGAGAGAGGCAGCTGGGATTGCTCGTGCTACCGCGAGAAAGGCTAAACAAGAAAGAACTTAAAGAACTTCGTACAGTTAATGAATCACTACATCATGAACCACAAAATGAACCACCACAACATGAAACTCACCAACATGAACCACAACATGGATCGACTGGTACTTGGTTGCCTTGGATTACAACTGGTGTTGTAGATGTATTAAGGTTGCCACGAATGCAAAGTGTTGTAAAAAAAAAAATAACAACCAATCCGTGAGGGAGTTTCCAACCCCCAGCCCAACATTCAATTAAAGATAACCGACCCTTTTCATATGGCATAATGGCAAATTCAACTACTGACGGAAAGATGCTCATAAATGCATTATATCATAGCTCTGTCGTTTCTGGTGTGGCCATGGGATACTCTAAACCTACCAAAATGGTTCTTGCAAGTGCTTCTCGAAAGCTAGACCCTACTCCACGTGGTATTGGAATGATGGTTATGGATGTAGCTCTTGCTATGGCGACCAAAGACATGTTTATTAAACAAGGAATTATTCCAACAGATATAATAATTAAAGTGATGGCTTCGGTTGCGTTGTTAGTAGGTGGAGCACTTGTAAATGCTCTGGCATTCAGTGGAAGCAATTGCCTATTCTCTAGGTTCTGCAAGAAGTGGACAGAACTGAGATGATAATTGGCACTAATTCAATAGAAATTTCAAAAAAAGTAAAAAACCTAGGGGTTTACATTGATTCAAATCTTTCTATGTCATCTCAGGTTAGTCACCTCATTCGTATTCTATACATGGAAATCTGGAAAATTGGTAAAATCAGACATCTTATTTCAACTGAAACTGCGGCTGTTTTAGTAAATTCTTTTGTACTTTCAAAGCTTGACTATTGCAACTCCCTTTTGGCTGGAATTTCACAAAAAAATATTAGAAAACTCCAAATTGCTCAAAACAATGCAGCGAGACTTGTTTTGAAGAAAAAGAAAAGAGATTCAGCACTGCCACTTCTGCAGAGTTTGCACTGGCTGCCAGTCGAGAAAAGAATAATGTACAAATTGTCATCCATTTGTCACAAATGTGTCAATAATACTGCTCCATCGTACCTAGTTGATTTAACTGATTACTATGTTCCATCTCGTCAACTAAGATCATCATCTGACACTACCAAATTGAAAGTACCTAAAATGAATCTGTCCACTGTAGGAGAAAAGTCCTTTTCATTTCTTGACCCTACCATCTGGAACACTCTTCCAAAGACAACCAGGGAAATTAATGACATTGGTTCTTTCAAACGCCATCTGAAGACCCATTTCTTTCAGACAAACTAGGCTAGGTGTTTTTCGGCAGCAACAATAGTAAATATTTTTGAATTTCTTTTGTGTATGCGTGTGTGTGTGTGTGTGTAAGAGTTTGTTAAAGCGCCCAGAGCTTGTCATCGACGGGGTCGGGCGCTATATAAATGCAATATATTATTATTATTATTATTATTAGGTTAGGACATTCTGGAGTTGAAGAGGAACGTGAACGTCATGATAAGGAAGTCGGGGAACTGTAGGCTGTTCAAGCAAACTGGCATCAACTGCGAACTGAACATCTTGACTGGAGCAATGAAGACCTTCGACGACAAGGTCATGCAGTCCATACCTTTCAAGATGTCGATGTAGAAATTAGAGAGTGTGCTAAGGTCTCCGGCACATTACTGACCCCATTAGGATCTGAACCACAACTCTCAAACTGATTTAGATGTTGGAATAGTATGTCAAAACATCTGGCGAATATATACTGCAGCCCTAAGGGTTACTGGAAAGGTATTGCAACCATCAAGAAACTAGCAGCTGCAGCTAAGGTTACCGAAAATGTAGCCCGAGATTGGCTGAAGAAGCCAGCCATCTGGCAGATCTATTTACCAGCTCGACGAAAAATTCCAAGACCAAGCTTTGCTGTGGTCGTATCGAATGAAGTCCATCAAGAGAACGTGTTGTTTCTCCCTCACGACAAGGTGGGTAGTCAAAAATGAATGCGTACTTATAAGTATGCCCTCATGGTGGTTGATTTTGCCAGCCACTTTGAAGCTGCTGAGCCACTGGCATCAAAAGAGGCTAAAGAAGTAGCCAACGCTTTGTCTCGTATTTACAAGCGAGGTCCTTTTAAATGGCTAAAGCTGCTCCAGGTTGACCCTGGGCGTGAGTTCATGGGCGCGGTCAATTAACTACTCGAAAGGCATGGAGTTTCTATCAGACGAGGTCATGTAGACATCCATATGGACCACGGCATTGTGGAGCGTTTCAATCGAACCTTGGCCGAGAGACTTTCCGGACATCAGTATGCTCAAGAGATGCAACTTCCTTCTGGTGAACGATAAACAGAATGGGTGAAACGGTTACCGGTTGTGGTTGCAGCTTTGAATGGAGAAGTTATCAGGCTAACTGGCAAAAATCTTAAGGGCGCTATTATGGCTAAGATACTTCCTCACAGCACGCCATCTTCAATAATTCCTGGCCGTCCTGTTAGACTTCACGAGCAAAAGCTTCCTTCAAATGTTAGCGTTCGTTCTCTATATCAACTTGATGAACTCGAGGGTGGACGTCGTCGTGCGACTGATCCTATTCTGGTCGCTAAATGTGTATAGGCTGGAACGCTGGATGACAAAGCCTGACGACCATGTGCTTTACTATTGAACTCATTCCCTACGGTTACTTCTGATGAAATGGACCGGAACTCTAAACACTAGTCAGTTTGAACTTTAGAAGTAGTTCAAAGATGTTTTTTTCTTTCACTCAGTATCCACACAAGACATAATACATTAGACATTAAAGTATTGAAAAAAAAAGTGAACCAGGATGGGATCCGGTATTTTGAGAAGCTGGCTTAGATATTATTAGTGTTGGAAAATGGGTGTCCATTTGAGTCGAATATTTGGTTTTCCCCAGCGAAGGAGTTAATAGATGGTCCTAAACGAGGATTTGTCAGTGAAGAACGTCTCGTGGTTCCACTTGACACTCAGCTTCCAACAGATGGGGTTTTAACTGTGTGAATAAATAATTCATTCAATTTTTAATAGAGCAAATCCATGATAGCGTCCCACTCTGCGTGATCGTTCCAGATGTCTGTGAATTCTAGCATACTTAATTTATCTCAAACGTCTTCATATCTAAAGGCCCACCAAAACTACGCAGTTGTGTTTTCCTCGGTGCTGGTGTGATGCGACGAGCTCGCCAACCTTTAAAGTAATAATAAACTATGCGAAGGTTATCATGACTATTTCAGTTTTCTATGGCCAAGCCGCCGCGAGGTGGGTATATTTCATCAATATAGCACGCGGCACAATTACATGTGCAGAAATTCCCTTCAACCCCGATCAGTACTTTAGCATCTTTCTCTCGAAATCATGTAGGTACAAAGCGGGGAGGGCCATCGAAAGTAAATGTACAGGACCAGCAGGACAGACTTGTCGACTGTGGCCATTGTTCTGTGGGAATATATTGCTTAGGAATCTTGTCAAAAGTGCTATCCCTTATAGGTATACAATTGTATCTCTCAATGAAAAATTACGGAATGTTGTAACACTAATTATGGGTATTCTAGGCCGAAATGCGATTGTGAACAAGTCATAACACGTAAAAAGTAACCCCCCCCCCCCCCACTCCTTTTCTTCGTGTGCCCTCAAAAATCGTGAGACTTTTTCTTTTTAGTTATAGCTGGAAGGCTTTATTTAACGATTGAGTGGCTAAAAACCGTTTTGCTGAAAATTAAAAAATAAATTATATCCGATACAACATTCAATCCACCTTAACAAGCCTCCCACGTCGGCGAGGTGGTCCAGAATCCCCACCACTATACTACTGAAAGAAAGAAGAGTGAACATTGAGCAATTCACAGGCAGGTAGTGAAGCGCCATCATGCAACGTCATAAATACATTGATGCCCATCCCTCCGTGCAAACAAAGCGTGACTGTGCTAACATCATTGACTGCAGAGAATAGCTATGGTAGCTCATTTCCACCCGAAACTGACATTTATAATTTGAAATTTTGATTGATTTCTATGACTCACAGAGAGGTTTTGATGATGTTTGGGTCCTGTTAACTAATCTCCAGGGTTAAAAAAAAAAAAATTATAGTGAAGTAATTTAGGGCAAACAATGTGCATTTTACGGGGCTGATTGATTGATTGACTGAATGATTGATTGATGGATGGGAATCAGAATCCCAGCACATCGGGCACACCCATTTGACCATGTCGTTATGAGGATTTTTTTTTTCTGGCAAAAAAGGGGCTGAGTGTTGGTGGAAGGGGGAGGGGAGGGTCCTTTCTCTTATCATTTCAATTGGAGGGCAATGCTTTCTATACACGTTCTACAGTGATAGGCAGTGACATAACGGCTTTCATGTGAAAAATGAGCCCTTCTGAACACAATGTATACCCGGACCCTTACTGTAGAATATAATTATCACTGTTGTAAAAAGCTTATTATGTTCAAGCAATACAGTATCGGCCAACGGGATGTTTCCCAGTATCATTTGAAGCATTAATTAGGCTGCGTTTGCTTCTGAACAGCTTGTGAAATCAACGAGGAATTATGAGAATAGATCTGTCCATCCTTACCTTCTATGAGAAACTGTATATCTCCTTGTCGCTGGCAGTCATCTTCATAATATACGCGAACCTTCTGGCCGATTAAGGATTTTAAATAACCCCGAGAAATATGATTCTCCAGCCATGGGTCTGGGATAGAAGAATCCCCAATATAAAATGTGTGATTTGAAGGACCCGAAGTCCTAACAAAAAATGGGTCGTCAAGTTGTCTACTGACAAATGTCCACTGGCCTTCCTCTGTCTGTAGCCAGAACTTGAGTGCATGGAAGTTGTAGATGACTACGTAATTTGGATGGCCTGAAATACAGAATTAGAGAATGTTTCCTCGCTCTCTCCTGATTCTTCTTTTTCCTCTTCTCCATCATCTTCATCTTTTTCTTCTTCTTTCCTGCTTACTGGTGTCATTTTGCATGAATCTCCACACATAACAACACAACATTCACATAGTAAAGGCAATTTAAAATCGAATTGAACATTATTAAACTGTTTACGAATTTGCGACATTCGAATGTAAAATAATTGACTCTGACTATTAAAGATATATTATCTGGGGTATTGTAACAGTTGATGTAAATTTCAGCACGTTATGATAGGGAGATTTAGATGATGTGAACTGCTACCCTTTAAAACACGAAGCTGACTCGATGTCAGGGTTAGGATTTGAATTGCCGTGCTGGGTCACGGGTTTGTTTATTTCATGGCATCATTGATTTTAGCCAGTGCAAACGTCTTTGAACTATTCCCGTGGACAGTTTGTTTTTGTAACGCTTTTTCGTAGAGATGGAAAGAAAGTGGGGCAAGATAGAACGAATGGATAAATTAACAGTGACGGTGCAGTTTTCGACCCCGTGGTTTGGGTGTACTTTAGCAAGGAAAGACGGGGCGAATAAGGAGTGAATAAATTCGTACATAAAACGTAGAGGGTGGAGAGACTTTGCGAACGCTTTTGACATAGTAATTTAACTTTGTCTGTTACTATTAATAGACTGCGAGCTGAGCTCGAAATGGATGCACCAATCAAATTTGAGCAGTTGGCTGGGGTTTGCAGAAGATAAGCGGAGACATCTTTATGTTACTTCACTCCATGCAGCGTATTCCATCCTGCGAGGGTGTCGGCTAAGGTTCAGCCAGAGAGAACCATAAGACTGTTAAGACATGTCTATGTCCTTGATAGACAATGGAAATTACCCACAGCTATTTTCTCCAGTTCCCTGAAATCGTTTCAGGGAACCAATCGTAAGTGTCTTCACAATGATTCGAGATGATGTGAATCTGACCCTACTTTTCCAGTAGAAGTGCTACCAAAGGATGCAAGATTATAATGTCTTTACTTGCAATTAAGATCTAGACTGAGTGACTGATATACACATTTGTAAATTGTAATTTGATGTGTCTGGATGAGGCTGGGGATTGCCAGCCCATCCTAGAGCAGATCTAGATCTATCTTAACTACGTCAGTGTGTCTTGACGGTTTGATCCTTTATAAGCTATTACTGAGTTAATATTGTCGTCTGAGACATAAGAATATTATTGGTGAGATAGTAGGCAGATTATATTTCTGAAGATAAATAATTACTAAGTAAACTGTGAATGAGTCAGAATGATATGGATTTTCTAATCTTTTAAGAATCTAGAGGAGACTTCTAGTTATGTATTATAGTATTTTCATTTGATGCTGCTGATGTTGTCTTTTTAATATGTAAGATAGACGAAATTGTTAGGAATCTTAAGTAATAAATTTGTGGCCCTACAAGGTCCTTGATATAACTTACTCGAAATTGTTATTAGTGTATGTGGCATGGTATGGCAGAGTAATTTAGTAAAACCTCTCGATATTTATTAAATGCAGTCGAACACCTAAATTCCATAATTTAATATACCCCAAATCTGTAACACTGGAGGGGACACCCGGGTCTTAAAGGACCAAATCTATACGGCATGTCATTCCGATTTGGTTGCCCACCTTAAAGAGAGGGCACCGACATCCTCTGAAGAAATCACATCGTGCGCGGAACGTTACGCGTCCGCCCACCCAAATCGTCCTTTGGCAAAGCCTTCAACTACAACACCGTGTTATGCCAACGTAGGCAAAGGAGCGCCAACCGGACACGATCGTTCAAGGCCGACTCGTCGTCAGGCCCCAAATCCGCGCTCTCAATCAGAACCGCCTTTTGTTAGACAGAGAGATTTCCCGAATCGAGGTAATGTATCCCCGCGTCGAGGATACCAGAGTTATTCTTTTTACGAGCCTCGCCCATATTATCGTGGCAACTATCCAGGCCAACAATATAACCGGCCTCAGGGACCGCCGCGACGAGTGCATTTTGATGATACTCATAATTATAATAGACCACAGAGTCTTCCTTATCGTGGAAACGATCCTAATCGTACTATCTGTTTTAGGTGTAATAGAGTAGGCCACATACAAAGATTTTGTAACGCGAAAGTGGAAGCAGCAAATGCCTGCTCGGTTAAATCTACACCTTATGAGACTGACGGTCATTCTGAATCTTCATCGCAATCAAAGACTATTCCAGTCATGTCCGCCCTACATGAACTGGGGGAACTAACATTTTACCAGGGCCGCGTGAACGCGATTCGCGCTTCTGTTCTACGTGACTCCGGATGCACGACTATCGGCGTTCGACAGTCACTAGTCCGTCCAACACAATTTTTGGACAAAGAGGTAACTTGTATTACTTTTGGCGGATCTGTAGAGCGATTCCGTCTTGCAGAAGTTTATATTGATACACCTTTTCTCACAGGTATTGTTACTGCATGTGTACTGCCTAATCCAGTGGCTGATATAATCATAGGGAATGTACCTCAAGTAAATAAGTTTCCTATCGGTAATTTGGAAATTTGGACTGAGGATGAGAGTGTTGCTTGTGCGACAACACGCCTACAATCGAGTCGACGAGCAGACAGTCCATTGAGTAATCCTACTATTGAAGTGAACATAACGTCTAGTGCATTTCATGATGAGCAACATTCAGATCCCACATTGAAACATTTGTTTGCTAAGGTTGATCCTACCGCACCGGATACCTCTAAATTTCTTATGAAAGATGACTTATTATATCGTAATTTTCGGAGTGAGCGAGAGACCATTATGCAACTTGTGGTACCAAGATCTTTTCGTCGCGACATTATTCGTCTCGCGCATGACACTTCCTTGGCAGGTCACCAGGGAAAGGCCAGAACTAAGTCTCGAATACTATCGCAATTTTTTTGGCCCAGTATTTACGCAGATGTAAACCGGTTTGTATCAACATGTGACGTATGTCAGAGACGTACTCCTAAAGGAAGAGCATCGCGAGCTCCTCTGCAGGAGATGCCTATGGTCTCCAGACCATTTGAGCGCGTTGCCGTAGATATAGTTGGGCCTCTACACAAGTCAGACAGAGGACATCGTTTTATACTTTCTGTCATTGACTACGCAACCCGTTGGCCAGAGGCCATTCCGCTAAAAGACATTTCAGCTGATCATGTCGCCGAAGCCCTTATTACTATTTTTTCGCGTCTTGGGTTTCCGGTTGAAATTTTATCGGACAGAGGTCCACAGTTTACCTCTGAGCTTTTTAAGAAAGTCTTGGAATTGGTCGGGATTAAACAAAGATTGACATCTCCATACCACCCACAGTCTAATGGCTGCTGTGAACGTTGGAATGCTACCATGAAAAGTATGCTTGCACGAGTTTCCGCCGACAAGCCGAGTGATTGGGATCGACAACTCCCCGCTATTCTTTTTGCATACCGAGAACTACCGAACGCATCGACGGGTTTTTCTCCCTTCGAATTATTGTATGGTCGCAAGCCGCGTGGTCCAATGGCCATACTTCATGATTTATTCGCCGGATCAGACACCGACGACAATGATACGCGGTCTGCATATCAATATGTTGTAGACTTGCGCCATCGAATTCTTAACGCATGTCAGCTCGCACAAAAATCTTCAGCTGCGCATGCTAGTCTTTATAAACAATATCGTGATCAAGGTAGCCGATTGCGAACCTTGGCCGTCGGAGACCAAACTCTTGTTCTCCTTCCGGAGACCAAAAATAAACTCCTTCTTACATGGAAGGGACCTTTTAAAGTTCTAAAGAGACTTTCTCGAGTAAATTATCTTATCAAGATTCGAGGACAGGACAAAGTCTTCCATATAAATATGTTAAAGCAGTACCTGTCCGACGATGATAATCGACAGAATAATCGCCGAAATGTAATTGTTCAGGCCAATGCGGCCTTGGTTTCAGTTGACGATGATGATCCTATTAAGATAGAGAATTCAATCCCCGCACTTCGATCTTCTGAAAACACTTCGGATGTAAATATAAATCCAGATTTATCTGAATCGCAAAGACAAGATTTAAGAGATTTGCTTAACGAGTTTACTACAGTCTTTACTGATCTACCAGGTAATACTTCTTTGGTACAACATGTTATAAGATTAAAGACGGATATACCCGTCTTTGTTAAACCATACCCGCGTCCGCTGCACGCACAAGAGACTATAATAACCGAGGTACGTAACATGTTTCACCTAGGAGTGATAGAGCGATCGACCAGTCCATATAACTCACCCATCGTCTTAGTGAAAAAAAAAGATGATACCGTGCGTTTTTGTATTGACTATCGTAAACTTAATGAGATTACGATATATGACGCTGAACCGATTCCCAACCAGGAGAATCTTTTTGCTCAGTTAGCCAGGGCAACGATTTTTTCTAAAATTGATCTTTCCAAAGGCTATTGGCAAATTCCGCTTGATGAGAATAGCAAGCAATATACCGCTTTTCAGACTCCGTTGGGTCTTATGCAGTGGCGCTATATGCCTTTCGGGTTAGTTACAGCCCCTGCTACTTTCGCCCGTATGATGACAATATTGCTCCAGGGTATGAATTCCGTATTGTCGTATTTTGACGACATTTGTATTTATGAAACCGATTGGTCGGGCCACATCGCAGCCCTACGACAAGTTTTCTTTGCTCTTCGTCGAGCTGGCCTTACGGCGAAACCCAGTAAGGTGTTTTTAGGATATAATGAAATTAATTTTCTGGGCCATACAATTGCCCACGGCATTCAGACTCCTGATGACAAGAAAATAACTACCATCTTAAAGCTCCAACCACCTCGAACTAAGAAAGAAGTTTGTAGTTTATTGGGCTTTCTTAACTATTATAGGAAATTCATTCCAAATTTTTCTTCGCTTACAGCTCCGTTGTCGGACCTCACAAGAAAGAATTTTCCTAATAAAGTGAAATGGACAACCGAATGTGCTGATACACTTCGTACCGTTCAACAATTGTTTTCCACTTCCCCCATTCTCATACTTCCAGATATTAACCAAATATTTATTGTCCGCACTGATGCATCGGACAAGGGATTGGGAGCTGTGTTATTACAGGAACGAGACGATACCTTGCGGCCATGTCTATACGCCAGCCGCAAGTTGCTAGATAGGGAATGCCGCTATGCAATTATCGAGCGAGAGTGCCTCGCTATCATTTTTGCTGTAAACGCATTTTCGAGATATCTACTCATGTCCGAGTTTATAATTGAAACGGACCATCGTCCGTTGTTATTCTTAAAGACTAACAGGGCTAAAAATGCTCGATTAACGAGGTGGAGTCTTGCACTCCAGGAATACCGGTTTTTTATCCGGGCTATCCCGGGCGGTGACAATTCCCAAGCTGATATTTTGTCACGTCTCATTTAAATTCCTATTAAAGAGTGTTGTGTCTTGTATTGGGGTTGGATAGTGCTTGTCCCCCTCAATTCTAGACGGTGGATGGATTCACATTTATCTTGTTCATTACTTTATGAACCAGTTTTACAATCCTTTTTTGTGAGTATCCTCTTTCCACCAGCGTCATTCCTGACTGTGACCTGAACTTCTAGCAAACCTGACGCCCTTGTCAGCGGGTCAATGAGATAGAGACATGGCAAACCAAGCTACCAGAGCTACTGCTGCCATTGGATACCACAGTATTTTAATTAACAATATATTGTGTGTGAATGTGTATATAAGCAGCAATTGTGTGTGTTGACTATATAATTATAAGCCTATTCCTTCAGTAAGGCTTCATTATTTGATAATAGTTATACTTTAATCCAGCAGTATACAGTGATATACTCATTATTATTATAGATGTTTCTGAGAATTTTGATTGTGTGCAGTAAGAATGTTTAAATAGAATAAATTCTATAGAACGTGGCATCAATAATTGTATGCTGTTTGTCCATCCAATATGCACGTTCTTAGTTAGATTTTTCTTCTCAAGCTTAAGGCTCATTTTTCTACAGTACTACTTAAGCCCCTACCACAATAACTTTGGGATTTCTTGGATCCTATCGTGTAAATTTTTCTTAAAATTTTCACTGGGGTGGGGGATATGTCAGGGTTAGGATTTGAATTGCCGTGCTGGGTCACGGGTTTGTTTATTTCATGGCATCATTGATTTTAGCCAGTGCAAACGTCTTTGAACTATTCCCGTGGACAGTTTGTTTTTGTAACGCTTTTTCGTAGAGATGGAAAGAAAGTGGGGCAAGATAGAACGAATGGATAAATTAACAGTGACGGTGCAGTTTTCGACCCCGTGGTTTGGGTGTACTTTAGCAAGGAAAGACGGGGCGAATAAGGAGTGAATAAATTCGTACATAAAACGTAGAGGGTGGAGAGACTTTGCGAACGCTTTTGACATAGTAATTTAACTTTGTCTGTTACTATTAATAGACTGCGAGCTGAGCTCGAAATGGATGCACCAATCAAATTTGAGCAGTTGGCTGGGGTTTGCAGAAGATAAGCGGAGACATCTTTATGTTACTTCACTCCATGCAGCGTATTCCATCCTGCGAGGGTGTCGGCTAAGGTTCAGCCAGAGAGAACCATAAGACTGTTAAGACATGTCTATGTCCTTGATAGACAATGGAAATTACCCACAGCTATTTTCTCCAGTTCCCTGAAATCGTTTCAGGGAACCAATCGTAAGTGTCTTCACAATGATTCGAGATGATGTGAATCTGACCCTACTTTTCCAGTAGAAGTGCTACCAAAGGATGCAAGATTATAATGTCTTTACTTGCAATTAAGATCTAGACTGAGTGACTGATATACACATTTGTAAATTGTAATTTGATGTGTCTGGATGAGGCTGGGGATTGCCAGCCCATCCTAGAGCAGATCTAGATCTATCTTAACTACGTCAGTGTGTCTTGACGGTTTGATCCTTTATAAGCTATTACTGAGTTAATATTGTCGTCTGAGACATAAGAATATTATTGGTGAGATAGTAGGCAGATTATATTTCTGAAGATAAATAATTACTAAGTAAACTGTGAATGAGTCAGAATGATATGGATTTTCTAATCTTTTAAGAATCTAGAGGAGACTTCTAGTTATGTATTATAGTATTTTCATTTGATGCTGCTGATGTTGTCTTTTTAATATGTAAGATAGACGAAATTGTTAGGAATCTTAAGTAATAAATTTGTGGCCCTACAAGGTCCTTGATATAACTTACTCGAAATTGTTATTAGTGTATGTGGCATGGTATGGCAGAGTAATTTAGTAAAACCTCTCGATATTTATTAAATGCAGTCGAACACCTAAATTCCATAATTTAATATACCCCAAATCTGTAACACTCGAACTGTTGTAGAAATGAATGAAAAAAGGATCCGATGAACGATTAACATTAACTTTTAATAAATGTAGGTGAAGTCTGGATATCTCAAGACTTACTTACGAGGAAGGCACGCAGGTCTACCTACCAATACTTAGACTTGGTCTTGCACACATGCGGAATAACTGAGTCTTGCACACGCACACACACACACACCCTCACTCGCTTGCGATCCTTATATACCCATTAAGATAGAACATTAACGAACGGGAAATCCAGAAACTACGGCATGCATGAAGGCCACCTAATCGCACTTAGACACGTCACTGAATTGCGTCACTCCAACCTAGCGCAACTACTCCGACATGAATGATAATATATTACGTTCTCAATAGATCTACAATAAACAATTACGTCAGACAGCGAGACATCAAAGAGAAATAAAAATTAGCACACGAGGGGTCGCCGAGGGCGACCCCTCGTGTGGGCTTTTATATATATATAAATGTTTCGTGCACGAACCATAGCACATAAACATAACACGGTGGTCTCAAAAAATGCATAAACTCACAAATACAATGGATAAAATGGCAAAAATACCAATACATATCGACCAATGATCAAGGTCTAGCTTCATCATATTAGGTCAAATAAGTTACAAAAATGCAATATCAACACTGCCCAAGCTTGGACTACTCGTAAATTACATCAGTGCAACAGATAAAATCACTTCTTTCTCGCAGTTCTATTTTGGGTTACCCTTTTTTTAAAAATTACATCAAGTTTCGTTGATAACAAATAATGTTGACATAGTACAAAATCCAAATATGACTGATACAACGTCGCTCTCTGCCAGACATCAATACTCAGTCAGATAGTATCTCATTACACTAATTACAATGCAATACAGTCATCCCAGAAACTCATCTAATGGGCAAAATTCTGGGTTACAATGCATTTCACTGACAGTGGACTATTTTCGTTGCCTTGGACATACCTAATTCTGAATCAATAAGACTGTAAAAATAAAATCCATCATAATAGCTTTGGACTGTCAAATCTGGCAGAACTCAAATATTCTAATGACCGATGGTCAGTTTGTAGCACAACCCCCTTTCCATATAAATACAAAGTAAACTTCTTTACAGCCCAAACAATAGCTAAACATTCACGCTCTGAGATCGAATATTTCGTCTCACGGGGCAGTAGCTTACGACTAGCATATACTACAGGGTACACCTTTCCCTCGTATTCCTGCATAAGAGCAGCGCCCAACCCGCCATCTGATGCATCAGTTGCTAAGGCAAACTCTATAGAAAAAACTGGCAAACATAACACGGGTTTGGAAACAATGGAATTCTTCAAAGAAACATATGCTTTCTCCTGCACTTCTTCCCACTGAACTCAGACAGTGGTGCTGCAATATTTGCAAAGTTAGGAACACATTCTTGGTAATATCCCATCAATCCTAAAAATGCTTTCATTTCTTTCTTAGTGGTGGGTCTGGGTGCATCTCGCACCTTACACACATTTTCTTCTAGTAGGCCAATCATACCTTTCCTACTGAGTGTCCAACAAAGTCTACTTCAGACGTTCCAATCAGGCACTTGGATGGCCTTGCAGTAATTCAGCTTGGTCCATCCTCTGCAGCAATTCCTTCAGAGCCTTCACATGCTCGTGGAATGTCTCTGTAGGGATCAGCTGGTCATCCACATACGCTGTCTCATTGTCCAGTCCCTGGACCAGTGGCTTCATGATTCTGTTCAACGTGGCTCCTGAGTTCATCATCCCGAAGGGCATCCGGGTGAATTCGTAGTGTTCGCCCATAGTGACTAACGCCATCTTGGGAATGTCTTGTTCTCGGACTCGCACTTACCAGTATCCCTTGCTCAAGTCAATCCGAGAGAATATTCTTCCTCTCGACAGACTTTGGAACACTTCCGATGGGGCCGCTGTCGGATGATGGTCGAATACATTGATCTTGTTCAGACTCCTGTGGTAGATGCAGACTCGATTGGATCCGTCCTTCTTCTTGGAGACAACAACCGGTGAGGCATAAGTTGCTGAGCTTCTGCGAATGATGCCCAACTTTTCCATGGTGCTGAGCTCCTCCTTCAAGGAGTCGCGCATAGCGTAGGGCACCGGGGATAGTCTTTGCCGAACCGGTACCTCTGACTTCAGGTTGATGCGGTGTTCACCCAAATGGCAGCATCCGGGGAGATCGGTGAAGATGCGTTGATATTCCTTCACCACGTCGCCGAGTTGTCGACGTGGTTCCGGTGTGGTATCCCAGATTATCCCCCTCACAATCTATCCCCCCTGATATTTCAAAATATCCCCCGGATACTCTAGGATATCCTAGAATATCCCCCGGATATTCTGGTTTATCCCCCCCCCCGGATATTCTAGAATATCCTCCTCTATAACAGTTTATCCCCCGGGGTTAAAATAGGATGGGGGATACTTGCAAATGGGTACGAGGCATCCTATTTTATCCCCCCATTACAAATTATCCCCCACCTTTTTTTTTTTGTCTTTGGGTAGCCTTTTCCCCCCTTTTCTTCGTGTGCATTTCTGGTTATTATACAATCTTTCTCTGCCACACGCACAAAAATACACATTTACATGCGTTTTAAGCCGACCCTTAGTATTGGACTAGGGGCATACATCTTTCTCCTCCAGTCCATCAACCATACCCTTTTCTGGGGCTTTTAGTAGTAGTAGTAATTAAAGAGATTAAATTTCAGGGGTGGTCTGTGAATGGTGCAATGAGAATAAAGTACATTGTACTCAGTCTCAACAGACAACCAGGGCACCCATTCTTTATTGTGAGGAGAAAAAGGAACGGACAATGCACCAGCGTACTAAAATTGACAATACCGAATCGAAGCTGGCACAAAATGAAGTCGAGATATAATCTTAAGCGGCCACTTGTGATCTTAAAGTTCTCATCGTATAGTAGGCTATGGTTCGACGGAAATGTGTATCCTGTGATAAAGCACCTTAGGTGTAATTTCCAAATTTTTGTTGAGGGACTAAGCTCCTTGGAGGTCATATAAACTCTTTGGTAGTTGTTGACTTCACGGGACAAGAGGAGTGTTAAAGAACAAATTATTGCACGTCAAGCATAGTGCCACAGCAGTAACCAAACTAGTGCTGATGAGGGATTTACAAACTTTGATAGAATTTCCCCCTTCGAAGCAACATTGTGGAGGATGTTACTGAAGATTACACCACCAGCTTCAGGAAAGTCTATCACTGTCGTCAGTTCTGAGAGCTGCCATTTGGAGAAGCCAGCCGACTTGTCCCCTCTCCATTGCATTTAGTCACACGTCCATCTCAGAAATATTCTCAACAGCTGCAAGGACTGACTGCTCAAGTTCGAAGACGTAATTGGCTCAGCGTCCCCCAGTCTTCTTTGTTATCAATCCTCTAATGTATGTTGCAAGTAGTCTGTCACCAAAGCCGAGCAAATGGCAGCATGAACAGGAAGAGTCTGTTTCTAGTTTACATGAGAAATAGTCATCAAAACCTACAGAATGTCCTGTTTTCGGGTCTCATGGACAAAACTTCCTAATCAGGAGCGCAATGCCCAGAATGGTTTCAATCAACCTTCAAAGACAATGCAGATTCGAGACAGTCGAGGAAAAAAATCCAGATTCTTGGACCATTTGGGGATACACATATAAGTCGAGGTGAAGATTTGTTAAGTGACAAGCAACCCATCCCATTCAAGTGTACCCAGACAGATCTAGTCCCAAATTTTTTTGCCTTCCAGATCCAACACTTTTTACAGACTTAGCGTGTTCTGAGTAAGAGATCCTTTTAAAAAGTTATTCTGGATTGCAGGGAATTGCATCCTGGTTTTAATCCTTAAAAATGTTCCATCTTTCAGCCTCATCTGAGACTACCTTTCCTTTTACAGGTCACACCACCTTTTTTCCCTCCTTGCAAATCTATCACTCCATTATAATGATGATAGCATAAAACTCTTGTGCGTCCTCCTTCTCCCTTTCACCCCCGCCTCATTTCCTGGAAGTATTTCTGTCAATGAGCAGGACACAATCAGCAAATGTGAAAGGGGGTGCTGGATTAATATAGCTTTAGTCCACGCCGCAACAATTGTTTTTCCCTACTATGTTACAATGCACATACTGCATTTTGTCAGCCTTCACTCATGGGATAGGCAGTGTGACTTACTGACCTTGAAGGTCTGCAACCCCGCCAGTGATGTCAGTAAAACTTTAGAACAGTGATTCTCAACGTGGGCAATATCAGCCCCCTGGGGAGGCGATTCTCATTTCCAGGGGGAAGGGGAGTGGAGGAAACGAAGAAACGGGCGACAAGTGGGCGAAAAAGAGGAACGGGGGCGATATGGGAGTAGGGGAACCAGAATGAAGAGCAATTTGGGAGCAAATACATAACAGTCATTGGCTTCTCCTACTTCATGCTTAGATGGGTTTGATGAACAGAAAAGAGTTTTTTTTTGTTTAGTGCATTTTGACAAAGAATGGTTTCTCTTTATATTGTATCATCAACATGTTTGTTGTCTTTTTCCCCGGGAAATAGGGGAAAAAGTGGGCGATGAAAGAAAATTTGGAGTCTGTGGGGCAATTGCCTGAAAAGGGTTAAGAACCACTGCTAAAGAAGGTGAAATCGAGCTGGGGGATACTTTAGAATAGAGGGGGATGTTCTAGGATATCCTACATTATCAGGGGGGTTGAAATAGGATGGGGGATATTCCAGGATGTCACACCGGCGTCAGTTGCGCTCCACATTGGATATCTTCGTAGCCTTCCTTCTGGTCCCAACTCCCTAGGTCGGCAAGGTCCTCCGTCATTCCACCACTGTCGCCTTCCAGGTCGCAGTCCTCGGCGGCTGTCATGACAGCTGATTCTAAAGGTTGACTATCGTCCATCAGGTCGACCGCTGTAAGCAGTCTCAGCACCATCACCACCGTTGCTCATCATGGCGTCCACATCTCCAGGTGTAGTGTCGCTCATGCCGTCGTTCATCCTACACTTCTCAGTCAAAACAGGTCTCGTTTCCATTACCACCGCCGCTACTTGGATCGTCCCTGGTGTCGGTCCCACTGCCATCACTGTAATGGCGTCGCCGCTGGTGTCGGTCCCATAGCGGTTGCCGCTGCTTGCATCGTCGCTGGTGTAGTCCTGGGGATATATCTCTTGAGAAGATTAGCGTGCAAGTACTTCTATTTCACAAACATTTTGACTCTTTTGTCGTTGACGCCGACAACCAAAACTACCGTGTATGGTCCTTTCCACTGAACTCGAAGCTTGTTAGCGTTCGTCGGAAATAGTACTAACACTTCATCACCAGGGCGGAACTTCCTCTCTCGCGCCTTCCCGTCGTAGTAGGTTTTCTGTCTTGTGCCTTTGAGAGCTCTTCCGTCGCTAGCTTCCATGTGTCCTCCAGCCTCTCGCGTAGTTCCATGACGTACTGGTAACTAGTCTTCGTCTCCGGCTCCTCTAAGCCTTTGGTCCATAGTTTTCGTAAGATATGCATTGGTCCTCTCACGGTTCTCCCCTACAGCAACTCGAATGGGCCAAACTTTGTCGATTCTTGGGGAACTTCACGATACGCAAAGAGAAGTGGGTTAATGTATGGGTTCCACTGCTTGGGTTGATCTGAACACAGTCGCCTCAACGTCTTCTTCAGTGTGCCGTTGAATCGCTCCACCAGCCCGTTGCACATGGGGGGGGGGGTGGGGTAGACTGTGGTGGTCGACTGTCGAATCCCCAGTAGTCTGTTCGTTTCTTTCATGGCATCCGACATGAACTGGGTCCCTTGGTCCGATAAGATCTACTCGGGCACACCCAAACGGCTTTAGATATTTACTCAGGCCTCTGTTACCGTCTCCGTGTCGATCTTCTTCAAGGGGGTCGCTTCAGGTTAACGAGTAGTGTAGTCTACGTACACCAGGATGCACCGATGTCCGCCTTCACTAGGAGGGTCAATAGGTCCTACTAGGTACACGGCCACCCTCCTAAACGGGAAGTCTACCACTGGCATACTCTGCATATGCACCTTTGGGGTCGCTCCCTTGTTCACTTTCCTCTGGCAGATGTCGCATGAGCGGCAGTAGCTCGCGACGTCTCCTTCGATACCAGGCCAATAAAAGTTGCTCATCACCCTATCTTTCGTCTTCTTCACGCCGGGATGTCCTACGTCGATCGAGTCGTGGGCAACGCTCATTACGTACTCCCTCAGTTTCTCGTGTAGAACTACCTGTCTTGTAATCATAGCCTGTCTCCTGTCCTTATAAATCCGGCACAGTACACCTCCATGTCTCTCGAAGTGTACAAACTTGTTGCCTCTGTAGGTCGGGATTTTCTTCTGCTCAAACTTCTTGAGGTCATCGTCTTCTTCCTGGAGTCGGACGAGTTCCTCCCTATCCACTCCCGCATGCCGTTCTGCCCTCGGCACTCTCAGCGACGTAGAGTGGTCCTTCCTCTTCTTCTGGGCCCTCGTGGTCACCGCTGCTACCATCACCTCAGTATCAGGGTCGTAGGGGTCTTCGCTTCCGTCCACGTTCCCGACCACTAGGTCGCAGATGGTCTCCGGGAGACACTGCCGTCACTCTGCCTGTCAGGTAAGGCGTTCTCACGTCGATAATGGCTTCCTCCGCCGCCAGCAAGGAATTGTCGATCCTCGCGATGAGTTTCTTCCCACCGGTGAGCTGTCCGTCATCCACCAGTGATCGCCGCACCACAACACCTTCACAGCCGGTATCTCTCATCACTGGTAGCTGCAATTCCTCCATGGTCCTCCCTTCACTGCATCCTCCGCACGTAACAGGCACCGCTAATTGGAGCTTCCCGTCCTTTACTATCGCTTGAACGTTGATACTGGTGTCAGCCGTTGTCAAATCCTGTCTAGACGACTCGTCCGCCGCTATAACTACGGCCGCCACGGCCTTGTTCGGCTTGCCTCGTCCCATATCCTTCTGGGCTGGACACATCTTCCGAACATGGCCTGGCTTTCCACAAAGGTAACATTTCAACTCACCTTTGTCATTTATCCTTGTACGACACTCCGTCGCCTTGAGTCCCGGCTTCTGGCACCTATGACAGTCCTGTGAACTTCTGTTGCCGTCATGTCTCCGTCGCATTGGCCGGCACTGCTGTCTGGCGCTCCCACTGAGTGTCCGGTTCCTGCCAACATCTTCTCCATCTTCAGGCTTACCTTGTCTGAACATGAGTCTGTATCCGTCCTCTGACAGGTTGTACCTCTTCTGCAAAGCTTCCTTGACTCTGTCGCAGTCCTTAACTTTTTAATGTGAAAATCGATAACTTAAATCTGGACGGTACCACCATCAACGTAACATCTGGAGCCATTAAGAACCTGGGCGTCTATTTCGACTCAGACTTGTCCATGAAAACCTATGTTACAAAAGTTTGCCAGACAATGCACCTTCACTTGCGGAATATCAGTAAGATCAGAAAATGTATGATGAAGAGACCGCAAAGATTCTGGTCCAGGCATTTATAATCAGCCATCTAGATTATTGCAACTCTTTGCTTTTTGGTATCCCTGTGGCAACTGTTCATAGATTACAAAAGATCCAGAACAAGGCTGCTAGACTTGTTACATTATCAAAAATATCAGAACATAGTCAACCAGTTCTCCAAAACCTTCATTGGTTGCCTGTTAGAGAGCGTATTCAGTTTAAGATTTTATGCATTGTGTTTAAATGCCTAAATCAAAGCTCACCAGAATATCTTTCAGAGCTCATTGAAAAATACATTCCACCCAAAAAATTGAGATCAGCAGAAGCAAATTTATTAGTAGTGCCCCAGACCAAGAACAATCATGGGAGAAAGAGCTTTTTCGGTGTGTACACCTAAAATGTGGAATGACTTGACTGATCATGTAAAACATTCAAACAACTTGATCCAATTCAAAAGAAAAGCTAAAAAGCATTGTTTACAAAAGCGTATACGCAGGATATGTAACATTCGTGAGACAGTGATTATGTATATGTTGATGAAAATGTGTTTTGTTTGACTAAGAGAACTGTTATAAAACCGCTATAAAAATGACTTATTATTATTATCATGTATTATTATTTGTCGATTGCCAGTCTGCAGAAGCACTCCAAGGTTCTCCCGGTCAGCAGGGCAGACAGTGATGTCGTCCAAGTGGATCTGGGCCAGTCGGCTATCTGGGCGAACCTCTTGAAACGCAGCCACCAGCTATCCAGGTCGTCCTTCCCAACTTGAAATGCAGGTAACTTGGGTCTCTTGGAACTGGCGTAGTCGGTGGTCCTCTGTGTCGAGTCGTCGCTTCCATGTTGATGGCGCATCCTCTCCATCTCCAGCTCGTGGTTCATCCTGTCCCTTTCCAATTGAGCCTGTCGTTCAGCCTCTTTCTCCCGAGCCTCCCTTTTCATTCTCAGCTGCTCCATTTTAAATTTCTCCATGGGCTCTTGAGCCTCCAACTAACTTTGAGCGTCCCTTTCTTGAGCTTCCCTTTCCATCCTCAGCTGCTCCATACGCTTTTGAGCCTCCAGCTGTCATTGAGCTTCCCTTTCTAGGCCTTCAAGGATGAAGTCCCGTCTCTCCTGCCCAGTGATCCCAATGGCATCCGCTTTGTGGCCAAGCCTTCTAATAGCTTCTGACATGTTGTGGATATCCTCGATGATCCTTACACAATTTACTGTACTTTAGAAACACTTCGATGGTCTGGATTGAATCTGATAGGGAGAGTTAGATGATCTGAACTGCTACCTTTTAAAAAATGAAGCTGACTCGAACTGTTGTAGAAATGAATGAAAAAGGATCCGATGAACGATTAACATTAACTTTTAATAAATGTAGGTGAAGTCTGGATATCTCAATACTTACTTACGAGGAAGGCACGCAGGTCTACCTACGAAAACTTAGACTTGGTCTTGCACACACGCAGAATGACTGGATCTGGTCCACATGCGGAAGAACTGACTCTTGCACACACACACCCTCGCTTGCCATCCTTTATATACCCATCTAGATAGAACGTTCACGAACGGGAAATCCAGAAACTACGGGATGCACAAAGGCCACCTAATCGCACTTAGACACGTCACAGAATTGAGTCACTCCAAGGCCAACCTAGCGCAACTACTCCGACATGAATGATATAGTATGTTCTCGATGAAACAAATACGTCACACAGCGAGACATCAAAGAGGAGTAAAAACTAGCACACGAGGGGTCGCCGAGGGCTGCGGACAACATTGTTAGCCCGTAGGACTAGGACGCTACAGGCATGAACACCGTAGAACTAATTCAAACTATTGTCGGCAGCATCATCACAGTAAATTAGTTTTCCTCTATCGTAGTAAATCTTCAGAGAAAAGTAATTGCGAGGAGCAAAAACGGTGTGACGTCAAGTGAAGAAGATCAACAGCGGACAGCCATGTAATGGTGAAAATCAACTTTCACTGTTTGTGCAGTTTGTGGACATTTCAACAGCTTTATCTTGCTGGACATTTCAGATCTATATCAGCACACACAGGTTTTTAACGAACAACCTCAGAAACTCAGCTGGTGCATTTGATGTACAACTAGGAGTTTATCTATGCTGAAGGTCATGCAGTGTTGTGTTCCTTATTACCATTTGATGATTGTTGACACATTGCAGACACAGCAGCCCTTTTCAGAGGTACGTTCAGTTGTGCAGGTGTCTTGGGTTGCCCGCATGGACTTCAACATTTAGATAAACTTATGGTTGTTTACTTATACCATATTGGAGACATGGAGTAGACGCAAGGCAGTCCGTTCAGTACAGTGCCTACTAGGGACAGATGTGCTGTGCGGGTGCCTCGAAATCTCTCAGAAGGCTGCCTTCCCAACTGAAAACGCCTCTGGGCAGTGATTTCATTTATGCTAATTAATATGCCACAATCAGGAACAAAGTCATTTCGCATTTTCTCTCCTGACTGTGCAGTTCAATTGTTCATCTTTTGCCGTTAATTCCCTACACATCCCGATACCGTTTGAGGCGACGATTGCCACATTATAGAAATAGTAAAGTCAATTTATCATTATTCGCAATGGCATCTTGTAATAGTTTAAACCAACTGACCAGTCAGCCTACGAGTCGCGTCCTATTCCGCACCTTCAACACCCCAGCCTAGTATCCCTCCCACCTACCACCTCATCGCTATTTCGAAATAAAAATAAATGGGGGGGGGGCTGGGGGGGGGGTAGACATTAATACATTGTCAGCGAAAGTAAAGGTACAACAGAATGAGTTTAGTGAACACATCGCACTGTGTGCCATATGGTGCGAATCATGTTTATAATACTTGTATACTTGACAATTTTCTCTCAAGAGATTTATTGCATGGGGCATATCCAGGAGGTTTATTTTGACGCAGTTATTAATTTTTTCCCCACAGGTAAATTTAAAGTATCATAGTTTCACTATCTCTTCCTCGCAATAATTATTATTTTTAATGTCCAATAGACGTGATTTCTCGCCTTTGAACTGGGAATGCATATTTATATTTAACAAGTTAAGAAAGGAAACGCCTGTGTTGAACGAACGAAATCTGTGTGTGTGGGGGGAAATTGAGACATTGTGCAAACTTCAAGATGAGGCAGTGAAGTAAGCATTGATCTTTATTATTATTATTACTATTATAATTATCATTATTATTATTATCATTATTAACTGTAGCAAGATTTCTATCAAATCATTACTCATTACCTCCATGAGAACAGATGGTCGGTGATCAGTGTTTCCGTGACTGGATGAACCGACATTTCAGAGTGATATCAGTTTTAAAAACTCGGTAAGTAAAATGAATTACAAGTGAACGAGATCCAATAGACAAAAAACTTGCATTTACCTAGAATTCTCCAAAGTCCCAGATATGCTCCTTTTCTGTCAGTTAGATGAGGAATATAACCGGTGAAGGTAGACAACTTTCCGATCCATTTCACTCGCATGTCAAGAATATATGCAGGGGCAGGAGTGGCCGTCATGATGAAGACTAAATAGTACACATGGTCAACCTTTCTTTCACAGTAACCACAGGCAGTTGTCTCCCCACGGCATCCATCTTGCTCAATGTTGAGTTCACACAGAGTAACGTTCTCCGTGTCATCCTGAAATCAGAGTCTTGTTTCTATCACTGGACATTAATTAACGTTTCCAGTGTTTCTGTTTGGCCACCAGAAATGTTCCATTGGTGCGTGTTTTTTTTTTTTTTTTGTGTGAGTGTGTGTATGCACGGGAGAAAATGGGATGTGATTGCATTAAAAAAAAGGAAGAAAAAAGAAACAAACAAAAAATGCAGAAAAAGTTAATTTCCAGGTTTTTCCAATTTGTCCTCTGCCAGTGATGAAGAGCCAATGCTATTTGCCAAGCAAGAAGTTTTTTAAAAAATACAACCGAAAAAGTCTATCTCTGCATCAGCTGTCATTATTCGGAAAAACATGCAACTGTTGAACCAGCATATCTAACCCCGCCCTCCCCTTTCAGTTCACTGGGTTTTGTTCCAGTAGTTTCATTCCGTTTCTGATGTTTTTTGTTGTTTTTTTTATCTCCAACAGAACCTCAAGAGATACACCTCTGACACAGATGACAACATCATACGGGCATTTAAAACTTGGGATCTGATTAGTGAAGGCGGAGATCTACCTGGAAGGCGGGTAGGGAGGGTTGTTCCTTAGTGGTGTTCTGTCGGATACGATGGGAAATTCCAGTACGTGTTTGACAAGCGACGTAGTTTTATCTTCATTCATTTATCGTTACATGTATGTTCCTTACTAGCAGAATGTAAAAGCATTGAAGTTACTACCATTGCAAGGGGCAAATTTTTCATGTTTACTCCAACTCTTCACTGTTTAAGACAGTTTTATCTGGTGCATGAAAAGGGGCATTTTCTGATTATCTAGGTCTGCATAACTTGTGTTTCAATGTTCTTTGGTTGAATTTGAACTGGGGCCTTGACACGAAAGACTGTGTTCAAACATTGACACATGTGAGATGTTTAAGTTTCGGGTCCTAAAAAAAAAAAAATATCGAAATGTTGGATTTTTGCAAATTTTTAGTCGACCTGTCATGTTTTGTTTGTCTTTCTGAAATTAATACTGATTCGCCATTGGTACGGCTATAAAAAAGGATAGCTATTGCATGTACGCTTTTATTATCTATTTCTTGTATAGTGAAACATGCAGAGAATGCATTTTGTCTGACTGTCAAACTTAAAATAAACGCAGGACAAACTGGTTTAGAATTTTGACAACGACGAACAAAATCTGTTTCAGGAAATATTTGTTGAAATGCCTGTGATAATTTCAGTAGTGCATTTTGCAGCATCAATTCATCAATAATAACATCATGAAATATCCATAAATGACAGACAAGTGGCAATTATTAAAATGTTTAACACAATGATTTTACTTACCAAGTCTGCTTCCAATACAATTTGTGACACCGGCCAAAGACTTGTGTCCACACCTGTGGCATTCAAAACAGCTTCAACAACATAACGCTCGCCTTCCAAAATCTGTTCAGGATCTGTACATGCCGAATTCAGTTTATATGCACGTGCGTTGCTGATGCTCTGAGTAAATCCACCTGGAAAAGTGACGGCAAAAATGTGATGAATATTTTCTAATTATAAATATGAAATGTCCTACTGAAACCTAATAAAAAAATAAGTGTAGCTTTGAACGGCTTTGGCCAGAATGAATGTATTAAATGAGAAGACGACGACTATCAAACTTCAAAGCCACTGTGGTTATCGAGACAGCGTACTGCCCGAAAGGGTGAAAATGAATAATTAATTAAAGGGAGATTTGAGGTGGAAATGCATGAACGCGGCAGAAAACAGAGAACTGGAAGAACGGAAAAGACAGAGAGAGAGAGAGAGAGAGAGAGAGAGAGAGAGAGAGAGAGAGAGAGAGAGAGAGAGAGAGAGAGAGAGAGAGAGAGATGGGGTTAGATAGAAGGTAAAACCTACATCAAAGTGAGAGTTCTCCAGCAAACCTCCTTCAAAATGGGATTTCTACTTACCGTCGATCTCTTAGTATTGTTTTGATCAGTGCTTTTTTCTCATGGCGTTGATTGGCCGATACAGATTCTGTGCATGCCCAATGTCAAATTGTATTACAGTGGTAAGCGGCAACTGATGTGCAGATAGAGACTGGTGTAACTGTAGTTCATGCATACCGTCTAAATTTGAGTTCAAGCCTACTGGCTAGCGTTTTGTACCGACGAGTAAGGTCTACACCACGGTGTAACTAATTACGCACAGTCGATGCAATAGTCGAATCCAGTCTATACAAGAACGTAGGGTTATATTATAGAATACTGAAGCCAAAGTATATGGTATTCACGTTTCATGTGTGGTTAGAACACTCAGATAAGGCGCCACCCCTCACTCCACCCCGCATTGAATATATTTAATATTCTTTTAAACCTTACTCTACTCTGTGGTTAAATGAAATGTATCTTCCGCACATATGAACTAATCAGTGCCGTTGTGATGAAAGAGCGAAGAAGCGATGTGTGCGTCATCTTCACATGTTTGCCATAAGTGGAATGGAATGTTACCATTGCATTTGGCCGTCACAATAGAGCAGTCATTGCATGTAACATACTTGTCATAGCTGGCACTCCCGGTGCACATTAAGACAGTTGTTTATGCAAGGACCTGACAGCCAAGATGCAATGATTTCAAGAGAAAGACTTAAAGTTCAGGTTTTCTCTATGAACATAAATTATTAAACACATTTATGTTCCAGCTGACCATGACCCTGCCAGCCTTTCAAGCAGTAAATACTAAGTTCGATAATTTGCAAGTAAAATGTTGCATAACGTTAGCTGTTGTCCTTTGCCTTCGACATTTGAAGGTAATACTGTACAACTTATGTGACTCAATCCCCACGTCCATCCACACCCCCTCTTTCACAGACATTTGCACGAGGCAAAATATTTTACCGTAATGGATATAATATATTCTTTCTCATTCACACAAAAACAATAGTTACATTCTTTTACAGTACTAGTTGAGGTCCCGGCCCTGCCGGGGATAAATCGGTTTGAATATTGGTTTCAGTTCTGGGTGGTTATTATGGACCTGCTTCATCTGGCCTGTTCCTATTTGTTTATTTTATTTTTGTTTGTTTGTTTTTAAATAAGTCTCACTGCTCTGCCTTTGTGAGTTGACACCCTGCGCATCCCGTACAACTGTATGATTTGCGCACGGGTTAGTGTGTTTGATAGTGAACACATCGCAGGTAATGGTAACGAAACCTTAAAATGGCGAACCATGACTCGAAATAGATCTGAATGATGGCGAAACAATAAATTTCCAATAAAAAAAAACTACAGCGATTTGAGACTTGTATGCCTACCGATAGTACGTTTTTTAGGGGGCATGCTGCATCAGTGCATGCTAGATCTAGCTCTCACAGACACTACTGTGATTATGAATCGAATTCCGGGGCCGGAAGTGGAAAAGCGATTAACAAAGAAAGAGGTCATAGGTTAACGAACGTACAATTCGGATCAAACGCTCTCGCAAATTTACTGTTCCATTCTTATCGCATTATTGGAATAACTCACGAATCCCATAAGCTTTTTTATGCCTATGTACATAGGAACACTGGTCAGTATCGTACAATTGTGTGTGCCAAATTTCAGTTCAATACGTGCAGTAGTTTTTGAGTCCATAGGGAACAAAGGGGTTTTCTTACATTTTTTTTTGTATAGATAACAGTGTTAAACGGCAATTTAACACCATATTGTCTCAAGTACATAAAGTTCATGCAGACAATGATTCAATGCTATGTACAACTCACCACAAATAAACAGCACTGGTATAAGCAGCAAGAGAAACACGGACTTGATCAACATTTCCAGCGGTAAAACTTTCCAACCAAGCAAAGTCAAGTTTGTCAGATCAAGTGCCCTGCTCGGGAGCCGTACTGCCTTGATCTGTCCTGCTAGTCAATGTGACTGTCAGCTTGCGAAGTCTACAAACCTAAAGTGGAACTGAGCTCCATCCTGCCCAGTATGTGCAACTGATTTTATGTCTAAATTGAGAGACCATTCTGTAACCCCCCCCCCCCCCCCACCCCTCCCCCAAGTGATGATACAGATCTCTTCTGGAATTGTTTTATTATTCAGATAGTTTGCTATTACCCTTATCAAATTACGAATGTCCACTTCCTCTTTGCTTTGCGATGTTGTGTCTACATGTCTCCCTGTTACCCAAACATTACCCTGCCATGCACAGAATTATGTCCACAAAAAAGGATTGGGATTGGTCGCAGTCAACTTCACACCTCACCAGAAACACATGTCATAATTTAAATACAGGTAACTATTCATCTGTGGCCGTATGCTTGAACTGTGCATAACTTGTTACACGGTGGTGTGGGGCTTACACGTCTGTCCAAAATATTACCCAGTATGCATGAATTTTGCGTAGGTCTACACCCACATGTAAAGGGTTCGTAACTTTACACTTTCTCCGAGGACGACTAAATTAGATACGCAGGGCGTAACAAGCTTGGGAAGGTTGCGTTTGCTAGAATGAAAGAACGAAAGTAAATTAGATCTATATGTTATTCCAACCCGCGACTTCACGAGCCAAGGAAAAAAATTGAATTGCTACTCACCCTCGATCTCTTATTTTTGTTTTCATACGCGATGCTTTCTCGTGTCGGGGATTGGCTGATACAAATTATGTGCATGCGCAATGCCAATTTTTGTAACAGCTGTAAGCGGCAATTCGGGCGTTGGTAGCTAGAGGTAGGCGTAACTTTAGTTCATGCAAACCAGCAAAATTTAAGTGTAAGTCTAATTGACCGTGCACTCTACTAAGCCTGCACCATAGTGCAAAACGCAAGGATTTACATCAAGTTCATGCATACGGCCACGTACATTAAAATGACTTTGGTCTACTTTGTCGTAAATGTTTTTTGTTTTTTTTTTACAGCTCGCTATGCCTTTGCGTGTCGTTTTTTGAACTTAAATTCATACTCTTGTATTCAGTGACACAGATTTCTGAAGCGGACTTGTGGGAAACTTTTAATTCTTGTTTGGTTTTGGCTTCTTGTGTAAACTTTCTATGGCGCGTCGAATGTTTTCTTTCTGCCGTCATGTCGACCTATCTGGATCAACAGTGTTTTTGGTGCAAGGATAATGAACGTTTGCTTTAGGCCGAATGAACCCGGCACTAAACTGAAGAAGGATATAATCAGAGTCAAAACATGCCATAATATTTACTAATTTACAATAGTAATACAGAAAATGAACATCTGTATTTGCATAACATTACACGAAATGTATGTCTGTAAAGGGAATGTGTGTCAAAGATGTAGACGTCTTTGCCACAACCAGCTTGCAAAGCTGTGATGTTGTCATTGTTGTCAATATTGATCATGTTCAGTATCGATGTATAGCGTGAGTAATGTTGTGGAGACAACAAGGCGGCTCGAAGCAAAGCTGACAGGTGAGGAGGAGGAGGGGGGGGGGGGATTTTGTCTTTCCATTTCACTGTATAGCTTACGCTTATTCTTAAAACATAAAACAAAACAAAACATTGCAATCTATTTTTTATTACCTGTTGATACATTCAGATATTCCTATTATACAGGTAGAAAGCCACAATGATTCACACACATACTTTGTCCTGCTGTCCTCTGTCCTCTCCCAAGTTCGAACCACATTTCTGGCCTGCACCAGAATGACATTTTACGTCCAATCGGACGACAGAATAGGGTTTGTGTATGTGGCCTGAACCCTCCGGCGAGTTAACACCTTACTTGCATGTGTATATTGCGTATGATTCCTCAGGTGGTGCCCAGTTGTATGCTCTTGTATGGACAGAAACAACCACGACCACATGTCATTTCTTCTTGCCAAATTTCAGGAAGATCAGTCCACTGAATTCGAGTTGTTTCAATAAAGAATTTCCTTCATGTATTTCAATCATACAGAATGATAGTTTCAACAGTGTGCTGAGATGTAGAGTCTCTAGACTGTGTTATGTAAACTCAGTTCAAAACAAGGATAATTAAGTATGATACATGGCATGCAAGGCCAACCGTCGTAGTATGAACAATTTTATGATATTATATTACACCCTTGAGTATGTAACAGTGGTTTTAACTCCGGGTATAAAATATTAGATGCCGATGGTGGAATATACCTCTCCTGTGTGAAAAGTCACGTTGCCTGCGAATTCTTCTCTTTTGTAGCAGCCATTCACACAATTATTCTTCCTACAGTCTTCGAATCCTTTTCGTCAAAGCTGAATGAGTGGGTAGGAGGCCACGGTACAATGATAGGCTTATTGGAGCGTTGGCATCTGACGGTAAAAAAACAACCAAAAAAAAACTAGTTGGCATGTAAGGACACTCACAATTGAGGACAGCGAAAAAGAAAAAAACAGTGTTATGTAAGGAAACTCACAAGTGGGGACAGTGAAAGTCACAAGTAGGGACAGTGAGAAAATGTGTTAGCATGTAAGAAGACTTGTAAATGGTGACAAGGAAAAACCAAACTTTTCTGTGAAAATTTGAAGATGTTTAATTGATTGCATCTATTCGATAATGTCACTGTCAATAAGAAGAATTGCCGTCGTGTCTGTTTGTCTGTCAGCCTGCCTACTTGCCCGCCCGTCTGTCTCTGTCTGTCTGTTTGTCTGTCCGCCTGCCTACTTGCCCGCCCGTCTGTCTCTGTCTGTCTGTTTGTCTGTCCGCCTGCCTACTTGCCCGCCCGTCTGTCTCTGTCTGTCTGTTTGTCTGTCCGCCTGCCTACTTGCCCGCCCGTCTGTCTCTGTCTGTCTGTTGGTCGGTCTGTCTGTCTCTGTCTCTCGGCCCCCCCCTCTGTCTATCTACCCATCTATATATCTCCCTCTCTCTCTCTCATCTTTTTTTCTCTCTCTCTCTCTCCTCTCTTGCTCTCTCTCGCTCTCTCCCTCTCTCTGATCATCTGAACAGACGCCCTGTATGGTCTTTCATTTATGTATAGACTTGCTGCACTAAGAATGAAGAAGCGTAATAATCCATAGCTTATAATGTATATCATAGCGCTCCATCCCTTTTGTGACTTCCATTGTATTTTATTACCTCAGTATTTATTTCATTCTTCCACACACACACACACACACACACACACACACACACACACACACACACACACACACACGCACGCACACACACACACACACACATACACATATATACACATACGCACACACGTACACCACTTTTGTTTTGGTTCTTGTGTGACCATGACACGAGAGTTCTGTTAGTAGAATGGACGGGATGAGATGGATTATATTTTATGTGATGCAACAAATTTAACCCCAACGTTTCACACATAATCACCTATTTTGTGTCCAGGACTGAGTTGTTGTCTATCGGCCGCAGTCGCTCTTGTAAAGATGGTTTGAACAGCGTCAAGTACGAGCTGCTGGATTTGCAACTGTTCCCGCTGTTCACCTGGGTTTTTATCAGGATCCTCCAGACACAGGTGATGGAAGCTCACAGACATCACATCAACAAGCTCAGGAAACAATGACGTCATGGAAGATCTTTGTTTCTCCAGGCCATCAGTCTCAGCCCAGGCGTCCATCAGCGGGTTCTGATGGGTCGAGTGGGTGAATGATGAGGTCATGGCCTTGTGTTTGAATGAAACCTCGCCCACCCAGTCAAGTAGTTTTGACATCACCAGAACTCATTGTTGTGATCTCACCATCCAACTAGAGGCCCATCAGAATCGGTTAGTGCCTACCTACCCAGCCAGCAATCCTACGGCATTCCAGCATAGATTTGCATAGGATTGGTAGTATTATTCTTGGGGTGGATCCTTCATCACTCTGATGTTGATGCAATGTCATAACGGCCGATCGACATATTAAGAGATGTCAGTCCTGTGAACAAACTTGACGCTCAGCATATGTGTCAGATTTCCGTAAGGTTTTCCGTAAGGCTGTTGGTGGCCTTGTACGCCACGAGTCTAGGGGGGTAAACTTGGCAGGGGAAAACGTGATTTTAAAGTTGTTGACGGGCGTGAAAAGATACACACGACTCGCTTGAAGATGGTGCAGTGTGCAAAACCCTCTGCAGTATAAATAAGAGGAAAAGCTCCCCACACGTGTTCCCCCCAGAAGATAGCTGCACTAGTTGACGGTCCGGGCGGCCGTGTTAGTTTTCTTGATCGTTTGAAGCTTGGAGATCTTGAAGAAGGCATGGGGACCGTTCAAGATAGTTGATCCACGATGGCGGATGTGAACCGTCTGTTTTCTTTATCGACTGAAGCTTGGAGATCTTGAAGAAGGCATGGGAACCCTTCAAGATAGTTTATATACGACGGCGTGATTGAATTGCCATTATCTTTTGAACCCTGGAGGCGTGAAAGTGTGTCGACGAGGAGATCAGATGTTGACAGAGAATTTTTTTAGTATCAGTAATTAAGTTATAGACAAAGGGGTTAGGCATTAATTGGCTTAAGAGGGGATTGTAGCTAACTGCCAAGTCCCCGATAGCGATTTTTGCATATCTTTGTTTTTCTTTGATTGTAATTTGTATATTTTGCCTTTTATGAGTTGAATGATTTGGCAGAAGCCACATGTCACTCATTGTGTAATAAATATCGTGTTTGATTTAAAAATTCACTCCATGTGTCCATTGGTCGCTGGTCTGCTTGCTTGGCTTGGTAGCTGGATTTTGAAACGTGAACGTGACAGCTGGCTGGGCGAATACTGTTCTTGATTTGTCTTTCATGTTTCTGCCGTCCTTAGAGTACAGTGCTTGCCGTCAGCCTCTCCACCGTTGAAGGTGTCAGAGACTGACTAAAAATTTGGGGAGAGAAAGTGAAGAAGGAGAAATGTCATATTTATTGGGGGGAGGGGGAGGGGGAATAAAAAAAATGTTGCTCTTGCAGGTCCAGGCACGTTAATAATTATATTCACATTTCATGAAAAAGTCATCAGGTGACTGTCGGCTCAGTGTCCTGGATGTTGCTTGACTGCATAAAGACCTAGATGTTGCTTGACTGCATACATACCTAGATGTTCCTTGACTGAATAAAGACATAGATGTTGCTTGACTGCATAAAGACATAGATGTTGCTTGATTGCATAAAGACCTAGATGTTGCTTGACTGCATAGACAGGTATGATTTATAGTCAGGAACCATCTGCCACAGCATAGGCTGACAGGTAGGGGTGGGACAGGTCTCTAGGGAATTTCAAACAGTGATTACTTGGACGAAACAATAACATAACTATTGTGAGTATTGAAATATCAAAATATTGTTGGAGTCTATGAGAATGTTTTTGAAGTGAGTGAGAACACGTAAAATGAATGTATAAGTTGAACCCTCTGTTTTGCGAACATTTACATATAATATTTTCACAATCCTTCTATTAGGCTCTGTCTCCAGAAAGAAGGTGTCCGAGATGATGGAGCCAAAGCATGATAATTCATTCTCATATATATATATATATATATATTAAAAATGTGTATATTTTATTATATAATATGTATATTATTATTATATATTACACAGCCGATCTCATAAGAGCATTTTTCTCATGCAGTTGAAAAGTATCAAATTACAATAGGACATTTTGACAAACGGTGGCAAAAACCCTCGTTGGGACTTAATATTCAAAAAGGTTACAACATTTGCATGGATACTTAACTGTACTCACCCTTGACTATAGTGATTTCCCTGTACGTAAGGCGAGCAGCATGAGAGCACAGATTGGAGTGGTGATTGGGTCATTTATTTCATTGGCCATTCATGTAAATATTTCATGCACAAATGATTTCCTATACATACTTTTATTGTTTCCGTCTTTGAGGAGCAGCAAAACATCTGTCCATATGCAGGTCTGTTTGTGTGGGTGTCTATGTGTCTGTCTGTCAGTGTGTCTGTGTGTCTGTCTATTTTTCTTCATAAAGTGAGATCATTACTGTGTCCATTTAAGTTTGTCAGATGAGAATCTCTGAACATGTTCAGATTGGACTAATGGCAAAATAAAGATAAATGAAACTGTTTTAAAAAGTGATGATACCTTTAGTGTCCGGAATTTCTGTGGTGTCGTTCAATAAGTTTGTCGCTGCGATCGGGAATTTGCTGGGGGAGCGGATAATGATTTAATGTGTCCACAGATTAAAAAAAACAACAATGTTTAATCTTCCTGAAGTAAGACGGTATCAACAGTTACTGTTGGCGCTGGAGAAAGCTATTGACTGACTGTCAGTGAACTTCAAGACCAAAGATTTTTGTGTTACTTTTGTGAATAACGATAAGAGACAGGTTTTACTCTAGGTAAAGAAAGTCAAACGATTGTTTTCCTATTTGTAGAGAAAATAAACAGATTGTTGTTAATCTCGGTAAAGATATTGTCATGATCATCCGGGGGCTTTAATTAAGTGGCTAACTACTGTTGAGTTGTTACGTACCATTAGCCCTGGCGTGCACAGCCAGGGACAGGAGGAAAAAGCTTAGTTGAAATCATGGATCATGGCTGTCAATCAACAATGACACCAGGCTAACATATATATCTGTCCAACTTTCCACCACTCAAGCAGGGAACCTCTGAATGTCCTCACGGTAAGACGTATCCGTTTGACACTGGAGAAGTAGTCTCCAGTCAGCCGGCAAGTTAACTTTGACACATTCATGCGCACACGTTCAACCACTGGATCTCACACTTCACGGACTAAGGCACGTGGCCGAGTCACTACATACTCACGCACGCCAGCACGAAATATTACCACCGCTCAGCGGCTGCAAACAAAAGCCTGGGGCCGTATACAAAGTGGGTGTCACAATCTGATCATGACATATATGCAAGAGATAGACATTACTCTTGGTAAAAGAAAAAAAAAAAAGAAAGCATGATGTGGACGTTACTACTTTTGGTAGAGATAGTCCAGAGAAGATTATTACCCTCAAGAAAGAAACTCACGAGATGAGTGCTGTGGTCGGTAAAGTAGTCAGTTTGTCAAGATTCGAGGTGAGTAAGGTCTTTGGGGATACTAGCGCATTCGACTAATCGAAAGGCCACTCACACTCGTCCGGGCACAACCAGAATAAGCAATAACAAACTTGTTAAATATATATATGTCAGGCCTGAAGGGCCATACTAATTTATTACTATGGATAACAAAAGATATGACTACAGATACAATAAATATGACTGCGGATATAATATATATGATTGCAGATACAATAGATATGATTGCATCAAATAGTGGCTACATCAAAATTCCATTGTGGGAACTCAAGCTTGTCGCTGAAACTTAATAACTGTAGTTCAAGAATTCCAGTATCACATAAGATACAAACTATGGCATTCAATATCACATGAGACACAATCTATGGCATTCAATATCACATGAGATACAATCTCCACGTACTACTTCTACAAAAGATTAGTTCTATGAATGGCTTCAATATTTCTTTCTTTCCATACACACTATCATTCTACACTGCATTAATCACTGTCTCTCTTGTGAGGATTGCCAGGTGGCTTTCCTACTACTCAGCTTCTCGTCACTGGGCTGATCTAGTAATTCCTGTCTCGTTAGTGTGGACTTATGGATTGCCTACCATTGTACGCTCGTAGCCAGTGTACGAGCGTAGATCCAAAGGACACGGTTCGCACTTTTGGCCTAGTGCGGCGAGGCGTATATATCAACTCTCTGGACGATGACACATTCACTCCACTTCTAACTTCACTCGTATCTGTTCTGTCTACGCTCGACTCCTACTGTCAGGCCCTGGAGCTCGAGCCGAGAGAAACCTCACTGGAGCGAACGATTTCCACAGCCGTTCTCTGATTAAACAATGGCGACTTAAGCTTATATACCTCCAGCCAACCCCCGTGAAAGTTTCTTGCCTCACCTTCTGACTCTCGTGCCGAGCTCACATGCCTCGGGACTCCTTGCACAACTCACCGCCTTATGGTGTGAGTCCACTAACTTATAAAATCCCACCTTTTACTCTAAGGGTCTGATCACACTAACACTACTCACTGGATCCCCAAACTCAGCTCATGACACAGTTGGTGAGTGTTACTTTAGGTAAGGAAAGTCAGTTGGTGAGTGTTACTTTAGGTAAGGGAAGTCAGTTGATGAGTGTTACTTTAGGTAAGGCAAGTCAGTTGGTGAGTGTTACTCTGGGTAAGGAAAGTCAATTGGTGAGTGTTACGTTAAGTAAGGAAACTCAGTTGGTGAGTGTTACTTTAGGTAAGGAAAGTCAGTTGGTGAGTGATACTTTAGGTAAGGAAAGTCAGTTGGTGAGTGTTACTTTAGGTAAGGAAAGTCAGTTGGTGAGTGTTACTTTAGGTAAGGAAAGTCAGTTGGTGAGTGTTACTTTAGGTAAGGAAAGTCAGTTGGTGAGTGTTACTTTAGGTAAGGAAAGTCAGTTGGTGAGTGTTACTTTAGGTAAGGAAAGTCAGTTGGTGAGTGTTACTTTAGGAAAGGAAAGTCAGTTGGTGAGTGTTACTTTAGGTAAGGAAAGTCAGTTGGTGAGTGTTACTTTAGGTAAGGCAAGTCAGTTGGTGAGTGTTACTTTAGGTAAGGAAAGTCAGTTGGTGAGTGTTACTTTAGGTAAGGAAAGTCAGTTGGTGAGTGTTACTTTAGGTAAGGAAAGTCAGTTGGTGAGTGTTACTTTAGGTAAGGAAAGTCAGTTGGTGAGTGTTACTTTAGGTAAGGAAAGTCAGTTGGTGAGTGTTACTTTAGGTAAGGCAAGTCAGTTGGTGAGTGTTACTTTAGGTAAGGAAAGTCAGTTGGTGAGTGTTACTTTAGGTAAGGAAAGTCAGTTGGTGAGTGTTACTTTAGGTAAGGAAAGTCAGTTGGTGAGTGTTACTCTGGGTAAAAGAGGACAAATAGATGGGTGTTTTTTTTTTGTTGTTGTTGATGTTTTTTTGCCTTAGGGTAAAGGAAGTCGAGGGATGAATGTTACTTTTGGTACAGAAAGTCAGGAGATAGGTTTTGGTTTTACTTTGGGTGGCAAAAAAAATGTACTTAGTTGTATTTAGTCATTTCTTTATTTACTTATTGGAATTTTTGTATTTCATCTGTCTGAATTTATTAGCATTATTCTTCTTCTTTTCTTTTTTAAATTTGAGAAGGACTGCAAGACAATCATCAGTATTCATTTTGTCTTGGTGCTTCTGTAATCAAAATGGACGGTGCTCCTAAACTGTGTTTGTTTAATCTTATTATATATATATATATATTATTTAAAAAAAAAAAAATGACGTACTTCTCCACAGGAAAACTCGCGTCTATCTGTTTTGACCGAAATTAACTTTCATTTCAAATTGAAAATGCCCCCTCTATCACTTAGAAATGGAAAAAAAAGATCATATAATTTTAGTTATTTCATCATATTTCTCCGCCCAGATATATGTCGCTTGCGTTGAACCATTCCTGAATTTGGAAAACTGTGATTTTCTCAGTAAGTTGTGTGCAGTCAGCAGTTTGTTATCTATTGTTTCTTTTTTTCTTTATAAAAAATTGAGATACATGTATATTTTCTTACAACTGGGAATTGATTATGTTTGAAACCCACAGCCATACAAACATTCACATAGAATGAATTTTTATTTTTGTTCTTTTTTTTTTGTTTGAGTCATTCTGAGATTTTAGAAGGAAATGTAAAGGTTTCTGAACAATTTAGTGATAGACATATCGTAAAATGTATTATAATAAAATTGACAATATTCACATACATTTCCTTTTCCTTCATTTTATTAAAATCTACGCTAGTCTACTGTACATTTTAACCCCCGTTGATATGGATGAATTTAATATTTCTAAATAAGCAAAATGAATACCAAGCTAATACAGCAAATTGAGTCATCACGAAAAAGTAACTTTAAGAAATGCATCTGATCATATTAATATGCTGTTTTTGTAAAAACAACAACAACAACTACAACAACAACAACAAACGCAATGTTGATAATATAAATTGCATATTCTAAGTTTTAAAGAAGACAACAGAGTGATTTAATATACAAAATGATTATCTGAAGTGGCAACTGCAACATAAAGTCGAAAAGGGCAAACATAATAACAGAAGATTATGAGCAGAGAGTTTTGTCGATAGCTATATGAAATAATTATATAGATGATGAATGAAACTAAACTGCAACACCTGTGGGTTGATGAATGTCGCAATCGAAAATTGTGTAGTATTAAATGATCCCAATTCTACTGAACGGTTATAAAAGCACCAGGTAGCAGAGGAAGCAAATACATAATATCACAACATGTGGCTAATTTAATATTGTTACAAAACAAGAACCACCCTACAATAGTAAAATATTATACAATAAATAACATCAATAATAATGACAATAATTAAAACATCTCCAGAGAGATTTGAAACAAAAACAAATTGACAATCCACGCTCTCTGTATTAAAAAGACAAGAGTATTCAGATAATTCCAATACTCCTGAGCCAGAAGAGATTTTTGTTACTTAAACAGCTGACAAAATGTCGTATACTGAACAATTATTGACCTTTACATTGCCTGTGTGACTGAATTTGAAATTTGAACGAGAGAGTCTGTAATTTTGTAATCCAATGTCTCAAAGACAATGATCCCAGAATGCACAAAACTGAGAGATGGATGGTAAAGGTAAACATTTGTTTAAAATGCCAGTCAATGTATAGACTAACTCTCGGCTTCAGTATTTTGTTCTGTGTGCTGATGTAGATCTCTCCGAACGTGCACCTTTTTATAGTGACATAATGAAGTTGATGGGGACTCCTACTCCAACAAAGAAAGAATAACGAAATAAATCTACAGGAACCGGCAACGTGAAGCAGATTCATACTAATCATTCTTCTTCTTCTTTCGTTCACCAATCTAAATCTGCAGATTTGTTCTTTTAATAAAATCTACGGTTTTCTGCAGTTCTGGCAGAGCACCATAGAGTTTGATATTCAAGAATTGAAAGTTGGGAACATTTTATCCCGGACAACATTATAAACTCAGACAGGACTAAATAGAAAAGTCAGACTAGTCGAATAAGATTGGACGCTTACAGCCATTTTGAGCATGTGACAGGATGACCGAGTGAAAGGGCGACAGAGTCACAGGAAGACAGAGTGACAGGATGACAGAGTGACAGGATGGCTGAGTGACAGGGCGACAGAGTGACAGGATGGCTGAGTGACAGGGCGACAGAGTGACGGGATGACAGAGTGACAGGATGACAGGGCGACAGAGTGACAGGGCGACAGAGTGACAGAATGACAGGGTGACAGATTGACAGGACGATAAAGTGACAGGATGACAGGGTGACAGAGTGACAGGGCGACAGAATGACATGATGACAGGGTGACACTGACAGAGTGACAGGATGACAGAGTGACAGGGTGACAATGACATAATGACAGTGTGGCAGAGTGACAGGGCGACAGAGAGACAGGGTGACAGAGTGAGTTCAGTTTGTACGTGACTAATAACATAATGTCATTGTCCGCGACAAACCCAGGGGCTAATTCTGGCCTTTCTTTCTTCTTCAGTAAATACTGAAATCAGTGGAGGAAGAACGCTATAAAAAAGGTGTAAATTTACTAGAACGTTCAGTTTTTCAATACAAAGTTAAAAATAATGTTAGGGGAACGAGTGGCTACGTGGGTAAAGTGGACCCTACCACTCCCTTAAGGACACACAGGAAAACACAGGGGTTGCGGGCACACTTATTATTCAAAAACTAGCAAAAACAAAAAAACAACCGCCCAAAGAAAAGCTAGAACAAAAGAATATCAAAAAGCCCAACCAGCCATGAGCCATATTCTCTCTGCTTCTGGCCTACTGCATCATATACCTGGGCGGGACGCGTGGGCAGGTCTCTGAGCACAGGTCATGCGGTACTACGTCATCACGCCCAAGCAGGGTGCATCGCGGCGGCAGCCTCTGATTACTAGTCATGCGGGGGGTTCAAGGTTCACTCGCGCTGGTTACTGTTTCGCCGTCTTTGATGGAGTCTGCCTGGCCACTCGAACTGGCATCGTATTTATGAGCCAGCGCGGATGTCCGAGAAAGCTAGTCCAGTTCCAGACAACTGGAATACTCTGGCATGGAGTCCGGAACGGAATAATTAGTAAGTGTACCGACACAAACAAAATCATAGCGCAGTTAAAATGGTGCGCACAGAAATCAACCAGATATCCCAGTAAACTGGAGAAATTACTCGATCATCCCATCCAGCTATAATTGAATAAGTTTGACCCAGGTTGGATTTATCGGTGATAACACGCGTCTAATTCATACTTTACTTTAAATCCGAGACCCTCTTATTAATGATCTCACTAGGATACGTGCATTGGAGTACAATGAAATTGGTATCAATATGAAGTAGGAACTTGCTGCTAAAATTCTAAGCGACTACTTCTAACAGAAACTCTGTAATAGTTTTAATATAATTTTTCAAAGTTGACAGGACTAGCAACATTGAGCACATTCGTGCGGGATACTTTAGTCCATCAATATGACGCATCTCTGTTAATAACAAAAGTTATCATGAGTACTTTCATTGTAACGGTAGGGTATTGCCTACTCTTAGAAACGATTTCGGGTTTCTGTCTTTCTGACGGTTGATAAGAAAGAATGAACAAATTTAAGAAACCTAAGGTCATGACACAAGAGCTTGACGCCCGCTGGTCACCATTTCCAATTGACCAACCAAAACGCAAGCCCCCCCCCCCCCTACACACACACAGCGATGTGAATAGCGGGTCCGCGCTACTGTACACAGAAGGGAAATAATCCAATTAATGGCAACCAAATAAGCGCACATAAATTACTATGAGTAGCCGTCCCTTACTCACGCCCCAGTGTTACAATGAACGCACCTTATTTAAATTTTTTTTTAAATCGTTCATCCTCTCACAATATGGTCTCCACTGCCATACTGAGTCAGGAAAGCAGTTGGGAGCAGATGGGCGGGGTGGTTTGATAGATTTATTGCCCTTTTACAGTCGCCTCCACCAGGCTACCTGGTAATTAGATACCGTTCTACCTGAGCGCACACAGTGGATGATCTGCAGTGGATTAAAATTTTGTGTCATTTTCGTGTCTGATTCTGAATCCTTTGGCAGCATATTATGAGCGTTTGTGAAGAGTATCCAGGCAGAAAGTTGATGAAGAAATTCACGAAAAATAGTTCTACATGCTGATATAAGATTCATGAACAGGACACTACTGTAACTATTCTTATTGATCATTTTTGCATAAAAGGTCAGGTTTAAGGAAGTCTGATGATTTAGTCATGTAAGTCATATAAACTCAATTATCCAAGAATTAGCACTTAATTCAGCATTCTGTTTCCCATCCACTTTTAGGGCAATTTAAGCCCAGTGCAAATGTCCAAACATCAGATTCGTTGTCTTCTTATGTTGTCTGATATTATTTGTTTTGTTGACACAACGACAGTTCCATTTCAGCATTTTCAAGCTTTTGCATAATAAATAGTATGTATATGATTGCTAGAAGCATGCATTATGCTGATTGGAGTATTGGTAGCCTAACTTTAAGTTGTAGCTTAGAACAAATCTTGTTAGGCGATTATCTTAGTAGGAGTTTACACATAATTAAAAGCAGACAACATCATATTGTTTTACAATCCCTCTCTCTCAATCTCTTTATTTCATTCACCCTTCTCTTACTCTCTCCTAGTTTTTGATACATTCAACAATTTCACATTTTTCTTAGCTAGCCTTTACTTTCATTTAACAGAATGCCCATTATTTGGTTTTCAGAAGAAAAAAAAAATTCAGTTATCATGGAGCATACACTGGTCAGTCACACTGACCTAATCAATAAACTCTGCCATGTTTGTAAATATGTTTGTGGCCTCCGTGTACGGAGCTCTGCTGATGTGAAGGTAAATAAAATACCATGAGACTGTGCATTGTTTCGCAAAGACTTACTCCTATATTTTGGAATAGACATTGAATCAGATCAGATGACATTACTTTAGGCCCTCTGCAAAAATTTGCCAGAAGTGTGAAAGCCGTAATCATTGTAAAAAGTATTTAAAAGCAACTGTCTCTCACAACATTACGGAAGAAATGGCCAGAGAGGTGAAAAGATGCATACCACAAAAAAGAAATCTGGAATCGAGAAGCATTAGCCGACAAATTGAACAAGCTGAATGGTCTTTATGCCACAGTTGACAACTTAATATCTCAGAGTCATCCAGTCTCCCCTGAAACATTTCCACCAATCCAAAAATCTATCCAAAACAACTGCACTTTTTGCAGGCACAAGTACAAATCAAAATGTTCATCCAAAATTTCACTTCCTGGAAGAACATTCTTTTCCCTGGATTAGATATTGTGGCTTAGGTTTAGGATTTCACAGCGATCAAGCTGCAAAACATCTTCACAAGACCACCCATGCACGAGAACACCAGATACGTGAAATAATGCACACCAAAGATAAACTTCACACCATTATGATAAAGCACATGACGTTGACATGCCCCGATCTTGCTTGTGACAAGTCGTTCACTCCATCACGTGTCACAAAAGGCCATATTTAATTAATTATGAAGTTCTAACAGATATGAAGAAGTTCGATCTAAGTTATAATCTTTTGAATGTGCATTAGCGTTTTTGATTCGACATGTTGAGTGTGCCAGCTTGTTGTTCTTCTTTCAAAGTATTTATGCCAAGACACTTTTTTTTTTTTTTTGGTATTGTTTCCCAGATTCTGGTTTTGCTTTTCACTGTATGATACCTGCATACATGAATGAGTTGTAACTGGATATATGTAATAGGAAGGGGCAGACGGAGAGGGAGAGTGATAGAAAGAGGGTGGAAGAAAACGGGAGACAAAGAGAAAAAACAAATAGATCGGGGCAAAAGAGCAGAGCTGTGGCTTGCTTTTTTACTGCGTCCCTTCACAAAAGTCTTCATATCTCCTTTATTAAAAAGACAACATTCTAGAAACTTTGACATTATGATTTAGCAATGGTTAATTGAAACTATAGGGTCAGTCTTTTCACCAGGTTATCTGCAATTTTGTAATAATAAATAATTGAATATTAAATTACAATTTATCTTTCAGGATTTGTGTATCTTTCTTTGACGCAGGATTAAAGTACTATGTCCAAAGTGTTGCCATCATTTCATATGTTCATGTAATAGAACACATCCTGAACTTTGTTTGCACGTGTCACATGTTGTTGTGGGTAACTTGGTTGTTTAGATATTTGATTTTAAAGTCTGCCAAAATTCGCGAAATTAGACACTTTCAGCTGCTTGCTGAATAAAAATGTATCCAAAGTGCGCTCAGGTATAACGACTTGAGACGGCCTGGTGGTCTCCTGACACCTGATAGCCTCGGCTCCACCCAATGCTCCAGGACTGAGTTGAGAGGTTGGAGACCATGTGATAATAATAAAAATAAATCACCTTCACGTCAGGAACAATCTCAGAACAGTATTAAAGGATCATGTACAGAGGAAATATATGACTTGTAGAACGTTTCAAGAAAATGTGAACAATAGTAAACGTTGTAACGTTTCTTCCACCACCAATAATATCTACTCCTTCTTTGTTCTGTAATTAATACTCACAATGATATCCAGTGTAGAAGTTGAAAAGGATAGGGAAATAAAACCTTGGGTCAGTAGTGTAAACAGTTAAATCAAGAAAATACTTTTATTTAAACATTTATTCTAGCCCGAGCATAATTTTTGCTCTTTTTCTATCATAGTAAATTCGAGGCGAAAGATAAAATGTAACTGAGTATCAGCCGTGACAATTGGTTAACTTTTTATAGCCTGATGAGAAATCTCAAAGTAAGTGTAACATCATGATTTCAGAATCAGAAAATGTCCATGCACCCTTGACAAGTGTAACTCAGTACTGGCCTATTAATCTGAAGATGTGTAGGTTACATAATCATAGCGAGTGTAGTCTGTGTCGTCCACAGAAATAGGTGTCACATAATTGAAATCTGATTGGGCGTCTTGAGGAATACTGGGTAATGGAGTTTGTGGTGGACGTGATGGTAATGGTGACAGGCTGGAAGTTGTCCTTTCCTGTGTCGTGTGTCTTGTTTCTGTGGAAACGGTTTGGATGTTACATTACAAACTAAAATGGTGCCTAGGCCTTTCTGTATTCTTGGTTTCTGAGATACAGAAAAGATGAAGTGAATGACAGAGCACATCACGCCGGGACGCCATCAGGGCGGATCTATCGGAGGGGGGAAGGGGGGCGGGAGCAAAGATGGCAACAACATTCCCCCAGCCCGAAAACATGGGTTTCCCCCTCTATACATTATCTATGGAAACGCAAAGGGCATTGCAGAATAGCTACATTCTTTGTAATTAGTCTTACTCTGGTCCACTTTTAGTTTTGTTGCCATGTATAATTATACATAATTTATGCGCTTTTCTTTCAGGTACGGTATACAATTTATTTACCCTGTAATTGTATGTATAGCGTGTCAGTTCCGAATACATGCAATACACTAACATGGGACTGTCAATGTGGTGGTTTGCCGTATATTTTAATTGGTATTTATAAGGGTATCACAGAATCTTAAGTGCACGAAGATTGCATCAAGCATTTCAATCGCCTCAATAAAGGGGACAATACCCTTCCATTACTCTCACTGACATAAACCCTGCAACAGTTACCTCCCTCAATGAATGCCCCTGAAAGGTAACCTCCATACCAGCAAATCTGTCTCACTCACCTTACACATTCCAGCAATACAATCAGTCCAGTTCTATTCATTTTTCTTTTCTCAACCTTTCAATAATAATAATATAAAAAAGTGACTATATTGAATGACCCTTGTATTTATGAGCAATGCAATTGCTGAGTGGCTGCCCACGTGTGTACAGAACCTTGGCTAGACTATACAAATAACATCAAAATGACATCCTTAAGGGCCCATACGCGTCTATACACTTTCATGGCATGGCGACTGGATTCAATCCATCAGTGTTTAAACTTAAACTGGTACATTTGCTATTGCATTAACTGAAGGAATGGAGTAGAGCGATAGTGTAAAGTTTCACTCTTTATTCTTTTTTTTTTTTCTTTGGATGGTTAAAGACCTCACTGTGCCCATCATGTAGCCCTATGGAACAAAACAGAGAGAGAGAGAGAGAGAGAGAGAGAGAGAGAGAGAGAGAGAGAGAGAGAGAGAGAGAGAGAGAGAGAGAGAGAGAGAGAGATCTAACCGGTGTGGAAACAAGCATTGCAGTGACTTGCCACTTACCATTAATTCTTCTATAATTTTGGTTTTGCCCGTGACGAAAGTCCAGGTTATCATAACGTTCTCGTTCCCTTCGCCTGATCATTCTTGCTCTTTTCCTCCTCACCCAGTAGATGATAGCGGCAATGAGGAGGATGGCCACAACACCACCGCCCGCCCCTACACCAATGTACAGCCAGGGCGTGTCATCTGAGGATTGAATCACAAAACTTTCAATGAACATGATTATGTATAATATATGAGTCTCAGACAAACATTGCTGATTTAGGATTCCTAAAATCTAATGCAATGCTACTAAATTCCTTAAGATTATTTGAGTATTTAAATGCTTGTTTCTGCGACTTTTTAACCTCAGACAAAATTAAAATAGAGGAAGAACAATACAACGTTCTGTCAATCTGTGAAGCTCTTTGTGTAACTCTTTTATAAAGACAGACGGATATGCCTGGGTGAAAAAAACAATACAAATATTTCCATGAACTTTAAGTGAACACAGCATTTCTACCTGTGCTGTTCTCCGCCATTTCTCTCCTGACTACAAAAAACTTGACGTCTATGCTGATTCCATCAGAATTCCCGACGCTCAACACAAATTGGGACGTACTCTCATCAAATATTTTTAAGGTAACCTGACCGAAAGGTGGCCTCAGTCTTGTGTAGGTCACTGAGTACTTATCCTTGCTGACTTCGGTGGAGACAGAGCCTTGCACAACCTTTAGGACATACTCTGTAGGTTCTGGATAGCCAGAAATTTCAACGGTGATCTCAATGTCATCATCCACGCCAAATGTGTATGTGGGAGGTTTCTGCAGCAGTGTCTCATCCTTTAGTTTTGGAGGACCTGAGGAAATAACAAAAGGAAATAACCCAACATTTTGTACTTCCTAGTCTGGCTGGATTTTAATTGTCAAATAAATATTATACAGGGAGTTAATCTTTGTCCAGATTATCTCAATCTTTCTCATAAGTCTCAATTTTGACAAGTCGCCGTTGTGTGACTTTGAGCTGACACATCTGATCTCTGGTTCTTGTTGCTCTGACTCAACGCAACTGTGCAATTCATAATGAATATTAATGGATTGTTAAAAATTATGCTTTGGAAAGTATATGTATGTGTATGTCTGTGTACTTGTGAGTGAGTGTTGTGAGCAAGAAAAGGACAGAAATCAAAGAAAATAGAAAAAAAAGGGCAAAAATTTGATGAAGTTTAGCATGTGAAAGTAATAGAAAAAAATGTTTAAAACTCACACAAGACGTTCACATCCACACATTTTTGTAACTCTGTCGGTGTCGACTCGTTTCCTCTGACACCTTTACATGTGTATCTGTCGGCATCCTGGCAAGTCACCTTGGTCAATGTCCATTCCAACAGGTCAGTGTTTGCCACATATTCCTGTACCTGTATCTGTCCCCGTCCACTGCCCATCAGTACAGCTTGGGCAGGAGGGTCATCATCGACCTGGCATGTAAAGGTCACGTCTTCTCCATTCTCAACTACCACAGATTGAGAACCGTTGACATGGAATTTTGTGACTTCTGTTGAAAACGAGATAAAGTAACAGATTTAGCTTACCTACCACTGTAGAAATCGTGATGAAGTAACAGATTTTAGCTTACCTACCACTGTAGAAATCGTGATGAAATAACAGATTTTAGCTTACCTACCACTAGCTTGCAGTGTCGGAAATAAAAGTTGTCGGCTTTAAATCAAACTAGAACGCATGTTGAGGGATGATTTGATTTTTATGAAAATGCTCTGGTTTTATTGAATGGGCAACGCCATGAGTTACTTGATTAAATAGATGAAATCCCTATCTCCATTTAGAGCCAGATTAGAAATCGTTAAACCCATGCATTTTTTAATACCTTCATATTATGTCTTCGTTTGTAGAATCATACGCATGGTTGTGGAATTGTGCTTATCAATTTTCACTACCAAATAAGACATCAGAGTAATTTAATGTGTGCAAATTATCATTTTCTAGTGTAGAATGATCAAACAGAGCAAAACAAAGTTACAATAATACATAAAATAATGACTAATTGCAAGCGAAAATCAATTTTCCAACGATTTTTAAAAAAAGGAGGGGGGGGGGGGAGGCGTCCTGCAGTGAAGACTAAAATTTACATCTGACTTTTTCTAACGGTTTTATGCCCTGACATTGTGTAACAAAGGTGAGAGAAACAGCCCAGAGGTTCAATTTGGCTTTAACTCTAACCGTTGGTGTGGTAACGGATAATATCATCCACCATACTGGAATTTGTACAAATTTTCAAAAGTACATATTATATCTATATGGCACACATTTTCATTCTTAGATCTGTCCTATTTTTTTAATTACTTTTTTGTCAACAGATTTCGTCAGTGCATTGACAATTTATAATTATAATTTGTACGTGCATTTTCTGGTGAACAAAATAGTCCAAAAAAAAGCAGTATTTGTTTTAAAGAATTAGCCTTGAACAAAAAGCCAACAGTAGGGAACAAAGAAGCCTACCAAGTTGGATCGAGATATGACTAGAACGTTTTCAGAACGTATCTCTTCTGAATTATTTTGAACAGTTGACAAAATGGCCATTAACGTTCATAAAAGTGTGATTTTTAAAGTTCATAGGTGTTTCTTTGAACTGAAATTTTCAGACATGAACATGGAAGAGACATGACTAACTCAAAGATACCAACCAATCAAAATTAATATTTTTGGCTGAACTTTTGATTTTCACTTACACCCAATCCCTTAAATACAAGAGTTAAAATAACGATAGAAATGTTAATCTACCCGACAAATTCATGTACTGAAATGCGCACAGCTATGGAAATGTTAAAAAGCCTTTTCTACATCTTACAAACTATTAGCCGGTCATGCAGTGATGAACTAAAAAAAAAAAAAAAACACCAAAAAGCCGTCGAGAGGCAGTATTGGCTGCACTTGGGGTCAAAACCGAATCTTTGGTTCTTTTTAACTGTCTGTGCTCATTCTTAATTTCACTGGATATCTTGGACAAGAAAATATTGAATATTAACTAATGTGAGGAGGCCATAAAAATGAATATTTCTTCGAGTTTTGTTTTATGGGCAGTGTACATTTTTCTTGGCTATGTGTACACGTCATTCAACTGCTCTGTTTATGTTGACAGGATTAACTTTCTCTAACATTCTATCAATCTTGATATCACTGACAAATTTCTCATCATACTGCACTGATTTAAAGCTATTGTGTCATCTGTTGCTTGTCTCACTAGTCTCAGGAAAGTATGGTTTTTAAACGCAGTGGATGCTGAGTGGGTGGCACACTCTGTTTGAAAGGGGTCCACAGCTTAGAAATAGTAGATCTTTTGCACAGATGGTGCACCCACTCTCTGTGTTTTTATATCTTTTATTCAGAACATGCAGCTGTGTATTTATTGTCCCAATAAATTAGCGTATATTTCAAATAATTTGTCGCTTCCCTAGAGAAACCAAACAAACGCCTATATGACAACGTGGAATTTCCCACTCTCCAATTAATTTGGCAGCTTTCAAACCTCCGGTTGATGCCACAAGATAATAGTATTGCGTCAACAGGTCAGTCAGGAAGATAATCCCTCTAGTGATGCATTTATTTAAAGATCAGACCAAGAAAACTATCGGTTTTCAACAGTGTCATTCCAAAACCAAAGCTGTAATTTTTTTAGTGCACATCCAATGCTGTTCACCAAACTACTCAACTTATTATAACAGGTTTCACTGAAGTAATGGTTAAATCCTAAGTGTTTGATAGTTAGATGGGCATTCTCCTGGCAAGATAAACTAATGTGTTCTCTCTGTTATGGAATCACAGGCCTCACCGGCCTTATCGTAAATTTCACAGCATCAGTATATAACAATTTGCAGTAACAAGATGCAAATTCAAGACTTTGAATGAGCCTTAATGCCTTTAAAATATAACAAATCGAGACATAGGACATGTAAAACATTGCTGTTACATAAATAAAATGTGAAAGGACTGAATTTTTACTTTCATGAATATTTAGTAAGTAACCAACGTCTTCTCAGGAAAATTAATATTTTTCGCGGTTGGATTCAGTTGTCATCACTGAGACATAGAATTAGCATTGAGTAGCAGTTAAATACTGATATTCTGACGTTCATGGAAATACCTCTATACACAGACACACACAAAATGATTCCATATTGAAATGAAATGCTACAGCATCAAAATAAGGAATACAAATATTAAGGTCAATGGGTGTGTTGTGAAAGAAAAAAGCAAATCACAGCTGTAAATTTACCTATTAAATATGTTCTAAATTTCTCTTCTCTAGGAATGCCTGGTCCTTCCTTTGTGACAGCTGACACAACCACTGTATATTCACGGTCAGGGTTCAGATCAGATAAAACTTGAGTAAATTTGTTGCCGGCTGTGTTTAAATATACAAAAGTTTGGCCACTGCCTGTGATGTCTTTCTCTTTGCAAGTGGACTGAGAAGTGATTGGCTGAAACAAAAAGACTGGACATTCCTATCTGCTCCCTGCAGACATTTTAAACAGTCAAATGACGACATTTCTATCCTGCTGCTGTTACCATCCATCTCGAATCTTTATTCTCTGTTGGTACCAGAAGGACACGAGGTCTGGGCTTTTCTCTTTTGAGGTTTTCTTTCTCTTTCTTTTTTTCTGTTTCCTCTAAGGTGAACATTAAACTCTCTAAGCGTATTTTATGAAAATATTACCAAAATGTTGAATACTTTTCATTGCTAGTGAATTTTTGCTCACTAAAAATAATAGATAAATACATTTCCAAAATTGCACATGTTTACTATGAAAAGTCATCTCCGTCCAAATTCAATGAGCCGACAGTAACTGCCTCGCATTAAAAAAAAAAAAAGTTCACAATGTATGCTATATACCTCCGGAAATTGCGAATAGAAAAATTACGAAGAACTCAGTATTATGTTATGATATATATTTTTTTTTTAATTTAAAAATTGTCTTGCCACATACAAAAGCGACAGAAAACGCATAAAAAGCATTCAAATAATTCCTGAAAACGATTTTCTTACTCCTTCCATGAAACGAACTACAACATTACATTTTGTCCGTGTTGGTATTTGTAACAGCGATCATGCTGCTGATGTGATGTGTCAATGATGTATAGTGTAGTTCTTAAATTACATGCACACGTAATTATAATACACTCAAACTCTTCGTTGTCCAACAATTTCCTATTTTTGATATATTGCAAATCACACACTGCTCATGTTGCCAGGTTTTTGAACGAAATACTGATACGACATAAGAATAATGATCAAATCAATTACTAGGTAAATACGACGCTGAATTTGAGAAACATTCAAAGAAAGAATCAAAACTTTGAGGAAATAAAACAACAACAAAAACAAAAACAAAATTTTCAGAATTTTTGACACACACAATTTAAGGACTCCTTTTTTGTGTGAACGTTTTCCATGGTGAATGATACTAAAGAATAGGGGGACAAGGTGGTCTAGAGGCAAGGTGCTCACCTCTCATGCCAAGGGTCCCGGGTTCAAACTCCGGGCAGTGCAGGCATGTTGGAAATTGGGATTTTTCTCATATTTTCAAGTCCCTGATCCTATTTGGGAGTAGGATCGAGTACTTAGTCTTCTCGGATAAGGACGAAAAATTCGGACGGCCCGTGTGCACGTTGCGCACGTTAAAGATACCTTGGCAGTTGGAACTCGTAAAGAGCAGGCCGAACAGGCCACTGCCTGGGCAAAATTGAAATTAATAGATTAAAATGTATCCATATCATCACCCCACCAGCAACAACAAAATTCATTATTCATTATTAAATATATATCATTAATAAAAAACATTCAACATTTTTTTGAGTTGTGAGTTGTGAACTGTTGTGAGTTGTGAACTGCGCCTAACAGGCGTTACAATTCGCTCTGAGATAGAGAGATGTAAAGAGAGAGAGTAAGCGAGACAGGGAGAAAGAAAGAAGCAGTGTAGTGTGTTAAGCGCTTTGCCGGCGCTCCATTCTGGTTCTGTGGTTGACATGTTGCTTCTGTAAAGCGCATAGAGCATTAAAAAATGGATATGCGCTATATAAATTGCCATCCATTATTATTATTATTATTAAAGAGTTGTTTTTATGTTCTATGGTAAATTAACATTTTCCCAGAATCTCAAAAACTAACAGAGATAAATGAGTAGTCTTAGTCTTAAAATTATGCTCGGTAATACATGTATACTAATTTAGACAGCAGTTTGTAACAGTGTGGCTTGTTATTCCCACACTCCCTGTAATTGAGTGTTGGCCTGCAAGAAGAGATCAGAAGAGACGGTCGTGACTAATGTAACCAGTAATTTAAAATAATAAAAATATTTTGACTGGGCCTTGACATGATCTTTATCGAGGGAAGAACCGTATTCTTAACTCAGTCTACACTTATTTACTTGTGTTTTTAAAGAATGCAGACATTTGTTAAGTGGAACGAATTGCATTCCGTATTGTGACACTTTTGCCAGATTTAGTTTCTCCAATGAGAGTTCGTTTTCAGTGAGCGAAATCGAGGAAAACAACAACAGAATACATTACCAGCTGTACACCACAATCTGTGCAGGACAGTTTTATCTGATACAGACAGTCTTGATTCTCCTTCACTTCCACTAGATACCCAGTAATGTTACCATTTGGATACAGCGGTGTCTCCCATGTTATTGTAGCACTGTACTGTGTGGTTGAAGTCACATTCAGTGAATAAACTGGACCGGTTTCTGCGTAGAAACAATAAAAAATGCCAAAAGAGTTCCGAGGATCAATGTATAACCAAAAACACTAGTCCATGCTTAATCTATGGCTTCTTAGTTCGTAGGTGGACATCTTGCCAGGTAAGGCGATCGATGAAAATCCACACTGTCTACTGTCTCACTTATCTATTCAACTGACATGAAGTTCTACATAGATACATATGCACCCACACGCATACACACACACACACACACACATCATGGACTTTTGACCGTCTTGACCCTTAGCGCACCTCGTCTACTCCTCACCCATATATTTCAAAAACAAACAAAACATTACTATCAGCCTACCCCCAAAGCCAGGTTGTCTTTCTCGCATTCTTATCTCTGTCTCTGTGTCACTCGTTCTCTCTGTCTCTCTCTCTCTCTCTCTTGTTCTCTCTCTCTCTCTCTCTGTCTCTTGTTCTCTTGCTCTTGTTCTTTCCCTCTATCTCGTTATCTCTCTCTCTCTCTCGCCCATTTTCTCTTTCGTTGTGTCTCTCCTTGCCACTCTCTCTCTCTCTCTCTATCTATCTATCTATCTCTCTATCTCTCTATCCCCCCCTCTCTCTGTCTTTGTTTCTCTGTCCTTCACACACCATCATCATCAGTTGTTCTGTCTGGAACAGACATTGGCGATCATGGCTCTCCACTAGGATCTGTCATAAGCCAACCTCGTAAAGGAGTTGTTGTGACGTTTATTAATTTTGTTGTCCATGAATTAAGACTTTCAGCGAATGTTTTTCTCTGTCTATCGCTCCTTTTTCTGCTTTCCATCTTCCCGGTGACTGTTAGATGTTCAGGGCTGCTGGGGCGACAGATATGTCCTAGAAATCTCAGTTGCCTCTGTTTTATTGTTCTAATTAATGATCTTTTCTGATTAGAGTATCTCAGTACTGACTCATTTGATTTTTTTCTCCATCCATGATATTCTCAATATTCTTCTAATAAACCACATCTCTGCAGCTACTAGTTTCCTCTCTGTTTTTTTGTTCATTGCCCAACATTCACATCCGTATAAAAGCACTGACCATTCGTATGTTTTCAAGACTCTGATTTTAGTGGTCATTAATAGATTTCTGTTCACTAATATTGGTCTCATTTTTTGGAATGAATCTTTGGCCATTATTATTCTTTTCCTTATTTGACTTAATATCGTCGGTTGTTGTACCGCGTATTGCATTTTGGCGACAACCCTACTGTAATTACGTAACCATAGTTAAGCAGGTTATAACACGTTCAAGTCGGCCGTTGGAACCTCGCTTAAAGCTAGCTTTAACGAGGTTCAAGCGCTTACAGTAGGCCGCTTGACTGATTGTATAACCCCACTACCTTTCTTTGGGCATAGTAAAAATATGTTTAAAATTTCCTCAGAAGCATTTTTGTTGTCGTCTTTGCCGTTTTAGCTCTGTTTTGATTTATCCCTCGAAACCAAGTAATGATGATACTTCTTAACTTATTATTTCACTTCGTTTATTTCCTACGTATCACCACCGCAGTTTGATTGAATGCATAATTATATAAATGTATGATTCACTATCTAGCCTAAAACAAACTATTTATTCACACTTCGCTTTTTGATAACACAATGTATTACATGTCATTTGTTTATAAAAGGCATCAAATACATCATTAATTCTCTCTTTCTCTTATTTATCTCTCTCTCTCTCTCCCCTCCCCAAGTCTTCTTCCCTTGTCTCTCTTTCTATCTATCAGTCTGTCTGTCTGTCTGTCTCTTCCTCTTTATTTATCTTTGTCTCTGTTTCTCTCCTTGCTCACCCCCTCACCCCGCATCCACCTGCCCTGCATCTCTCTCTCTCTCTCTCTCTCTCCTCTGTCTTAGCATTTTGTATTTGAAATTTACAGCCCGTTTATTCCAGTTGGTTGGGAGCCGGAGGGGGGGGGGTGGAGGAGCTGCATGCAATACATTTCGTTCTGTCTTTTGGAATACTTGAAATAGTATGCTGTGGTTCTTTGAGAGAGTTGCACTTTGGTCCTTTGAGTGAGTTGAGCTCGTTTTTGTGTTTTTTTGTGTGACATTGAGAGAGACAGACAGACAGACCAGACAGAGAGGGAGAGTGAGAGAGAGATGCATTTTGGTTCCTTGAGAGAGATGCAACTTGAAAGAGGTGCATTCCAGTTCTTTGAGAGAGAGCTGCATTTTTGTTTTTAGAGAGAGATGCAACTTGAAAGAGATGCGCCCTGGTTCTTTGATAAATCTGCATTCTGGGCCTTTGAGAGCAACGGCACTCTGGGTCTTTGAGGGAGAGTTTTCACTCTGGTTATTTGAGAGAGAGAGAGGAGGAGGACCTGAGAGTGCTGCACTTTGGTTCTTTCAGGGAGATGCAATGTGGTCTTTGAGAGATCTGCTCTCTGAGAAAGCTGCATCTTGTTCTCTGAGAATGTGGTGCTCTGGTTCCGAGAGAGAAAGGGAGAGAGAGAGAGAGAGAGACTCGAGAAACAGAGCTCTACGATTGCTTACTGAGATAGCTGCATTTCGGTTCCATTAAAGATCTTTGAGCAGTTTAGTACACTGAGAGAGCTGCATTGTATTTCTTTGAGATATCTACTTTCGTACCATTTAAGTTTGTGTGCAAGGTCAGTCAAAGACTTCTGGAAACAGCATCTTTCTTCAACAGGTCTTGAAAGTGCTTATTGCACCATGTTAATTGTCCTCTGCGCAGAGGAAATGTTGAAAATAACAAGCTTGAAATGTCACGAGCCGCGTGAGCTCTTTTTTTCTGTTAGTTCATGGGCTAGTTATTTTGGGAGAACATGAAACGCTTTTAGCTGATGACCTTCATTAACTGAATAGGGAAAGTATTAACCGAGTTCATGGATTTCGAGCCCTTGGAACGGGGCTGAGTGATGTGTGAGTTAAGTAGTGAAAATGTGGGAGCAGGATTTTGTAAACATAAGTTAACCCTTTGTCTTTGGTTTGCGTGTGAGACGTTCTTGTTTTACTTAGTAGGAATGTAGAATTTGAGTGTAGGTTTTTTAAGTTGTGTACATACCTTTAACGAGAGAGCAATGAGGATTAACTATAAGACAAACTTGTGTTTGTCGTAGCTAGGTCCTGATCGACCAATCGGGAGAGAGACCCTTAGCAACCATCAGGGGTATAAAAGTTAACACACTCCATTGCTCAGCGGATTCAGATTGCTTAGCACTGGCAGTGGTGATGGATCACGGTGGCCTCCCGCCTGAGTTGGAGAAGACAGACATATAGCTCGCACTGATACGAACTCTACAGTGACGAAATCTCGATGCACCAGATTTGAGTGTGCATACCGCTTGTATTGGAACTCTCGCTCGCGATGGACAGCGAGCGAGAAAATGGTGAGAGTTATTGTAACGTGTACATGCCAGGAACTTTGACAGCTTTCCGTCAACCATTGTGACGAGTGACCAGGACATAGAAATATTTAATAGATGTGTTAGGAGTTTTCAGATGGTGCCTTGAGCGGAGCTGTGTTCAATATTCACATTTATACTCCTAAAGTGGAACAGTCTAGAAATTACCATTAGCTTATTACATTGGAATTGTTAGTGAGCGCTGCTGTGCTTTGTGAATCAGTCATTCAATTGACTTATGTGCTAATACTAATTGTATGTGATAGAGACTGATCGAATTGAAATTGTCTATACCGGTTCTCTATTAGGAAACCGTAGTTTTGGCAGTCGCTATTGAAGAGCGAATATTACGATATCTTTCTATACCCTACTTAGGTAGGTTTGCTTGAATTTCTGTAAGTTGCTGACTTTAATGCAATATCTATAATTGTATTACTACCATAATTATGCAGTTGCATGTCTATTATAATTATATGGCCCTTCAGGCCTGACCAAAAGTTATTCTTGTGTTATTTTAGTTATTTGGTATGAATGTCCGAGTGTGAGTGGAAGAGCTATGTTCCCCAAACATTGACACTCCTCGTTTATAACATCTGAAGGGGGTTTATACAACAACTTAATGTATCCAAAACCCATTCGTGACAGGAAATGCTCAGTGACTTATGTATTACTTTCTGGAAAACACTGGATTCAAAACTGTACATAGTGGAGCGCCTTACTTTGATTGGTCACTGATTGATGTGAGATTGACATTATTTATAGCTATTAAAATGTGGGTCGAAGATGTGCATGATTAATTACAGATTATAAAATGAATTCAGATTATTTGTGCAAATATTTACCATTGCTTTATTTGGTCACATCAGATCCATCAATATTCGCCGGTCTTGTCTTATCTCTTGAGCGGTAACTGCAAACACCACGAACTCGCTACCATCCCTTCCTTTGATCTACTTATTCAATTTTAGCCTAAAGTCGGCGATTACATCAATGACAAAATCCCTGACTTCGGAGGGATAATCTCCGCAGTTTGAGATCTGGGTTATTTCAAAGTCACCACGTTTTATTCGTCCCCAGACTCAATGATTTTACTGGTACATAACTGTAATTATATAAAGTAATAAACAAAACAAAACAAAACCAAAGTCTTTTCTAACTTAGTAGAACCAAACAAACAAAACTAAAAAACGTAATGGAATTCATGCGGCAACAAAAGTGGAATTGGGCCGGACGCGTGGGGAGGATGAATGACAAAATGGACAAAACGCTGCACTGAATGGCAGACAAGGACAGGAAAAAAGGACAAGAGGACGACCAGGAAGAAGATGGAAGGATGAAATTACAAAGAGGGGAGGAACAACATGGATGAGGGAAACAACAGACAGGAGGAAATGGAAAGCTTTGCCGGAGGGGGGGGGAGGGGGGGGGGCTACATCCTGCAGTGGGTGGACAGCGCCTAGGTGAAAGTTGAAAAACCTAATTACTCTGACAGTGTGTGAGTATGTGTGTGTGTGTGTGTGTCACATGGTCTATAACCTCTCAACTCAGTCCTGGAGCAGTGGGCGGGGCCGAGGCTATCAGGTGTCAGGAGACGACCAGGCCGTCTCAAGTCGTTCTACCTGAGCGCACTTTGGATACATTTTTATTCAGCAAGCAGCTGAAAGTGTCTGATTTCGTGAATTTTGGCAGACTTTAAAATCAAATATCTAAACAACCAAGTTACCCACAACAACATGTGACACGTGCAAGCAAAGTTCCAGATGTGTTCTATTACATGAACATATGAAATGATGGCAACACTTTGGACATACTACTTTAATCCTGCGTCAAAGAAAGATACACAAATCCTGAAAGAAAAATAGTAATTTAATATTCAATTATTTATTATTACAAAAAAGCAGATAACCTGGTGAAAAGACTGACACTATAGTTACAATTAACCATTGCTAAATCATAATGTCAAAGTTTCTAGAATGTTGTCTTTTTAATAAAGGAGATATGAAGACTTTTGTGAAGGGACTCATTAACCAAAAGCAAGCCACAGCTCTGCTCTTTTGCCCCGATCTATTTGTTTTTTTCTCTTTCTCTCCCGTTTTCTTCCACCCTCTTTCTATCACTCTTCCTCTCCGTCTACTCCATCCTATTACATATATCCAGTTACAACTCATTCATGTATGCAGGTATCATACAGTGAAAAGCAAAACCAGAATCTGGGAAACAATACCAAAAAAAAAAAGAAAAGTGTCTTGGCCTAAATACTTTGAAAGAATAACAAGCTGGCACACTCAACATGTCGAATCAAAAACATTAATGCACATTCAAAAAATTATAACTTAGATCGAACTTCTTCATATCTGTTAGAACTTCATAATTAATTAAATATGGCCTTTTGTGACACGTGATGGAGTGAACGACTTGTCACAAGCAAGATCGGGGCATGTCAACGTCATGTGCTTTATCATAATCGTGTGAAGTTTATCTTTGGTGTGCATTATTCAACGTATCTGGTGTTCTGTTGCATGGATGGTCTTGTGAAGATGTTTTGCAGCTTGATCGCTGTGAAATCCTAAACCTAAGCCACAATATCTAATCCATGGAAAAGAATGTTCTTCCAGGAAGTGAAATTTTGGATGAACATTTTGATTTGTACTTGTGCCTGCAAAAAGTGCAGTTGTTTTGGATAGATTTTTGGATTGGTGGAAATGTTTCAGGGGAGACTGGATGACTCTGAGATATTAAGTTGTCAACTGTGGCATAAAGACCATTCAGCTTGTTCAATTTGTCGGCTAATGCTTCTCGATTCCAGATTTCTTTTTTGTGGTGTGCATCTTTTCACCTCTCTGGCCATTTCTTCCGTAATGTTGTGAAAGACAGTTGCTTTTAAATACTTTTTACAATGATTACGGCTTTCACACTTCTGGCAAATTTTTGCAGAGGGCCTAAAGTACTGTCATCTGATTCAATGTCTATTCCAAAATATAGGAGTAAGTCTTTGCGAAACAATGCACAGTCTCATGGTATTTTATTTACCTTCACATCAGCAGAGCTCCGTACACGGAGGCCACAAACATATTTACAAACATGGCAGAGTTTATTGATTAGGTCAGTGTGACTGACCAGTGTATGCTCCATGCTAACTGATTTTTTTTTTCTGAAAACCAAATAATGGGCATTCTGTTAAATGAAAGTAAAGGCTAGCTAAGCAAAATGTGAAATTGTTGAATGTATCAAAAACTGGGAGAGAGTAAGAGAAGGGTGAATGAAATAAAGAGATTGAGAGAGAGGGAATGTAAAACAATATGATGTTGTCTGCTTTTAATTATGTGTAAACTCCTACTAAGATAATCGGCTAACAAGATTTGTTCTAAGCTAAACTTAAAGTTAGGCTACCAACACTTCAATCAGCATCATGCATGTTTCTAGCAATCATATACATAATATTTATTGTGCAAAAGCTTGAAAATGCTGAAATGGAACTGACAACATAAGAAGACAACGAATTTGATGTTTGGACATTTGCACTGGGCTTAAATTGCCCTAAAAGTGGATGGGAAACAGAATGCTGAATTAAGTGCTAATTCTTGGATAATTGAGTTTATATGACTTACATGACTAAATCATCAGACGTCCTTAAACCTGGCCTTTTATGCAAAAATGATCAATAAGAATAGTAACAGTAGTGTCCTGTTTATGAATCTTATATCAGCATGTAGAACTATTTTTCGTGAATTTCTTCATCAACTTTCTGCCTGGATAGCTCTTCACAAACGCTCATAATATGCTGCCAAAGGATTCAAAATCAAACACGAAAATGACACAAAATTTTAATCCACTGCAGATCATCCACTGTGTGCGCTCAGGTAGAACGGTATCTAATTACCAGGTGGCCTGGTGGAGGTGACTGTAAACGGGCAATAAATCTATCAACCCACCCCGCCCATCTGCTCCGAACTGCTTTCCTGACTTGGTATAGTAGTGGATACCATGTGGTGTGTGTGTGTGCGCGCGTGTATGTGTGTGTGAGAATTTGGTACACAACGACCTATTCCCTGTATCTCCAAACCCATTAAAATAATTACGAGATACAGACTATGGTAAGTGCGCGCCTTTCTTCAATCTCGTTAATTGTTAATATAATACATGCACTACAACGAAATGATGATTTTTACATTGAGAATACATTTGTCGACTGTCACGTTTTTTTTCCTTCACTTTAAGCGCCAGTTATTGGTACATGTAATAGCCACGTTATTAAACGTTTATTAAACGTTTACCATTAAACTCTAGTAAACTAAACCTTTAGCGAGGTTCAAGCACGAACAATTGGCCGTGGACAGCAATGCATAACCGCGCAAACGATTTTAGCAAGATTCAAGCGCCGACATTCTCAAACCGGAGGTTTGTCGAGGTTGTAACACGGGCTTACATCGAATCGGTTTTCTCCACTTCTAAGCAGATTTTTTTTTTTCGCTTTTTCAAGTGCACTCATGTGTCTCGTGCTATAGCTGCTATTTTTGAAAAAAAAAAAAAATGAATTAACTTAACGATGTTCCAACAGCCGTCCGAAGTGATATACTCCTACCATCAGATGTTATCAAAGAGCCTAGATATCGGAATTTTGTAACTTGTTTGATTTGCTCTTCTTTGCTGACCAGATAACATTTCGGGTTGATTGTGTTTTTTTGGACACTTATTGTCAAGATCTGAGTTAGTACTGTAGATGCCGTGCTAGGCCCCGGGTTAAATTCAATGAGTTGTTTTTGCCTGGTCATAGTGTAGTGTCCTTCAGCCGTTCTCGTGGACAGCAAGCTGCAAGTAATGTTTTTTTTTTCGACATAGAAACTGTAGATGGAGAGAGGGAGTTAAGAAGGACAATAATATGTCGGTAAACTAGGGATGACAGAGCAGGTTGAGCCCGTGACTTAATAGCGTTGTGAGAGGGTGAGAGGGGGTTGTAATTGACTGTTGACCTTCAGTAGTTTGTGAAAGCACGAGTTGTTAATTTTTCGTGCAGTGTCAATTTAATAAGATTTTTGGATTTAATTATTATTAACCTAATTAAAGGACGACCTTGCTTTAGTTCAAGGCCGTAACTGACTTGCAGAAATATGTGAGTGTGCATGAGAAAACCCGGTATAAGTCGGCAGAGCTGATTTTGAGAAAAACGGCTTTGAAGTGAAAATATGGGTCCGACACAAATTTCCAACTTGGCTGTTGTTTAGGGGACCGTGGCATGTTACAGGGTAAACTGTAGACGAGCAGTGAACACTACTCACTATGATCTCTATAACGGCTTTGTAATTAGACTACGGTCTCCTAACGAGATCCAAAAACTTCCAACTTGGCTGTTGCTAGGGGACCGTGGCATGTTACAGGGTAAACTGTAGATGAGCAGTGAACACTACTCACTATGATCTCTATAATTGCTTAGTTATTAGAATACGGTCTCCTAACAGCAATCACTCCAATATTATTTGGTTAATTAGCTATTGCCACTTTTAGGATTAAATGTTTTCTCAAAATCTTGTTTTAGGGGGGTCATTGTCTTCAATTTATCAGAAATGTCTTGTCTTTTATTATATTTACAGAACTCAAAATGTCATATTACCAACTTATGCCGGGTTTTCTCATGCACGCTCACATATGTTAATACTGCGAGCTTAGCTCGCATGGCTGCACCAATCAAATCCAAGGATTTGGACTGTAGTTTTGCAGATAGCTAGCATAGTATAAAGGCAGGCATGTAATCTCTGTGACTTACCACATGGTAGATCGTGCCTCTCTCCGAAGTGGACGGCAGATTTTCTCCAGCCAGATAGGAGACTGTGAGGCAGTTGTGCAGTCCATACTCAATGAGTGAGGAGCCCATGTTAGTGCGAGTTCCAGAGCCATGAACGTACTGGACCCTAGTCCACTAACGCGAGAACCACAAGGCTCTCTGACCGAGGCAATGGTAAAGCATTCTGTACTACTGTTCTACCATTAATGCGGATATTCCAATCATTGTAGGGAAAGATACCAAGAGCCACAGCCAAGCAGCGCCGTCATTACAGCGTGATTGTCTGCTATAGTTTAATTGGCGTGTGTGAAGCAGTGAAGAGATATAGCATGCTTATTTATTAATTAAGAAGTGAGGAATGTAATTGTGAGTTAAATAACCCTCATAAATATTTAACCGACGAGTCATGTGACTGTGGGCGTTGAAGATAACTGATTATTTCCAAAGTGAGCATTGATTTTGTCATAGCAGTTTCATTCCATACCCCAATTATATTATATTATTTTTATATTATATATTAATACATATTGTGGCCCTGCAGGCCTGACAAAACTAATTCCTTGATGTATTTAGTATTTGAAGAGAGAAAGTTAGTGTGTCTGTCGAGTGTGGGTTTGGACCTATCAGATCAAGCAGTCGAATGCCATGACATACATCCTGACACTTATCATACATCCTGCCTTTTTCACGTTGAGAAACAGTCCCATTTTTTTTTTTTCACCTTCAATAACCACTGTGTCCAAGAGTCTCTGAAGTTGTTCTTCCGATGCTGCCATTCAAACTCTGTCATCTACATATCTAAGGTAGTTAAGATTTTCTACATTTACTTTAAGGCCGGGGACGTCTTCTAGGTTCCCGATGATCATCTTGGTGTATAGATTTAAAAGATCAAGTGACATCACTCATCCCTGTCTCACTCATGTTTAATTATTTTTTTGAATTCACTATGTTCTCCTTCGATTCTTATTGCTGCGCTTTGATCCCAGTAGAGATTTCGGATAGCCCTCATGTCTTTGCTGTCGATGTCTAGTTTTTTCCCAAATGTTGAATAGTTCTTCATGTTTGACTTTGTCAAAAGCCTTAGAGTAGTCAATGAAGCAGAGATGGACGTCTTTTTGCATTTCTAGGTATCTTTCCATGACCATTGATAATGTAAAGAATAATGTCAGCAGATGTCATTTGTCATGAAGTGGGATTTAGCATTTACTATGTTGTGTAAGGATATGTGTTCGGCTGCATTTTTGTATGTGTAAATGACTAAATTCACGCACAACCATACTAATTACTAAATAACATATTGGTAACTTTTAGGCAGACCTGCGGGGTCACAAACCATTTAATATTATTACGATAAGTTAAAATATATTATATGTGAATAAAACAATGTCCATAAAAATTCATATCAGATCTAAGTCTGAAACTATTCTATAATTTCATTCTATCTTAAATTATCTAAACTAATTCTAAATCAATTCCTTTCAATACTTTCATCCTTATAATCCCCCACTGAAACACTAACCCCTTAATTATTTTATATATATCATTATGCCCCAGGCTGAACAGTGTAGACGGTTACTTAAGTAATTCTACAGACTTGCCTAGCTCACTACGGAGACGTAGGCATATGATTATTTAGACTTGACGAAAAATCCTACAGGTAGGATAGTAGATCTACATTTAAATGACACTCATACCATCACAATAATTTCATATGGCATAGATCTAGGTCTTCTAGAGCTGTGATGAGCTGGTAATTCCCAGTCTCACCAAGTCCAAGACAGTTTTAAGTTTAAATACAAAATATAGATCTCAAAGAGATACATTCATCGTAAAGTTCATTCTTTCAAAACCTCTGTTTCACACTGTTAAATGTAAAGGCTACAATTAAATTCCATTCGTTCAAAAGATAGATATCTGAAGTGACGTCCTGCTCTAGATCTGGTTCTGGGATTTAGGCGTTAGGGTGGCATAACTTTGACATTTACCATTGGTTCTCAACCGACTGTACTCACAACAGATAGGTTGATAATAATCCATTCCAAGCTTTCATCACATTGCGCAAAGACACGCGAGCATTGTCCGCTCCTACGTTATGCACAAGATAGGTCGATATTCATTTACCGCTTTCCGTTCAAGGAGAAAAGGTTAAAGCCTGAGTTCCCACACGGCTGGATTGCTTGAGCATTCGTCTAGAACTGCCGGACTATGTCCCCGCCGCTGCATATATAATCGATCTCTTCTGCCCCTTTCTGATCACTACACTTACTCCCATTGGTCGTCAATTAAACTGTCCTAGGTCACAATATAATCAACCCGCCCCCCTCTTAGGTTTAAACTTACACGTCCCTTTTCATCAACGCCTGATATTCTTCTACTTTAAAGATGGAATCCCTCCCATTCTTTAAGTTAATTTAGATTCTCCTACCTAGTCTTAATGGTCTGCGATGTCTTGTTTACTGTTGTGGTTCCTCCGCTGCAGCCCCCCCCCCCTTGGTTAACACGACGTCACAAAAGCCCACTTTCTTGGCCTTCGTTGCTAGGCCACGGCTGACGTGGCACGCATGTTTTTTTTATTCTATTCGTATTAGTAAAACAAAAGCACCTCTTAGTTTGGCGAGCGGGTGCCATCTCAACAGGGGTCTTTAAACCTTGACATCCCCCACCCCAGTGGAAATTTTAATATAAATTTGCGCGATAAAATCTAAGAAACCCCAAAGTCATGAGAGTGACAGTCTGGTGGGGGTTTACGTAACTAAATTAGAAAGGCTTGCCCTAAGATGGAGAAAAAATTGATTAAAAACGTGCATAATGAATGGACACAAGTACATAAACATTATATCGTCGGTTGGCTGTTGGAACCTCCTTAAGTCCATTTTTGGGGAAATCGACTTTTTAAAAAAAAAAGGAATCTATAGCACGAGACGCGTCGGATGCACTTGAAAAAAAAGGGATGACGTAATTCCGTGTTATAACCTGCTTAACGTTCAGCTGGCCAAATGCCGGCGCTTGAACCTCGTTGAAATCGTTTTCGAAGTTATGCATCGGTGGCCAATGCCAATTATTGGCGCTTGAACCTCGATACACGTTTAGTTTAGTAACGTTTAATAGTGAACATTTAGTAAAGGCTTAATAGCGTGGCTATCACATGTATCAATTATTGGCGATGAAAAAGAAGAAAAAAAGTGAAAGTCGACAAATGTAGCCTCAATGTAAAAATCATTATTTTGTAGTAGCGCATGATTGTATCATGTTAAGAAATAACGAGACTGAAGAAGGGCAGTCATGTACCATAACCTGTAACTCATAATTATTTTAAAGATTTGGAGATATAGGGAATAGGTCGTTGTGTACAAAATTCACACACGCATGCACACACTCATGCACACAGAGTAATTAGATTTTACTAAGTTCGAAATGGCTTTTTTAAGATAACTTTATATAATTATAGTTATATGCCAGTAAAATCATTGAGTCTGGGGACGAATAAAACGTGGTCATTTTGAAATAGCCCAGATCTCAACCGGCACATATTTTGCGTCCGAAGTCAGAGATATTATCATTAATGTAATCGCCAATGGTAGGGTAAACTTGAATGAATAGATCAAAGGAAGGGGCGGCGGCGAGTTTACTGCCTTTGAAGTTGCCGCTCAATGGAGTGGACACCGTCTTTGAAGAAAGAAAGACAAGACCGGCGAATATGGGCGGATCAAATGTGATCAAATAAGGGAATGGTAAATATTATTTTGGTAAATATTTTGAGGTAATCGATCAATCTGTAATTAATCATGAGAATCTTCGCCCTACCCACACTTTAATAGCTATAAACACTGTCAGTCTCATATCAATCAGTGACCAGACAAAGTAAGGCGCCCCACTATGTGAAATTTTGAATCCAGTGCTTTGCAGTATGTAACACATAAGTCACTGTGCATTTCCATCTTGTTATTTTCAACGTTTCCTCTGAGCAGAGGACAATGCATGGTGCAATGAGCACTTTCAAAACCTGTTAGAGGAAGATGCCGATCGCAGGAGCCTTTAATTGACGTTGCACTCAAACCTTACTGGTGTGAAAGTAGATCTCTCAAAGACACACAGTGCAGCTCTCTCAGTGCACTAAACTGCAACCCTCTCTCAAAGAACTATGCTGAAACTCTCTCACAGAACCAAGTGCACAGCTCTCAAAGACCCTATGTGGAATTCTCTCAAAGAACAAACAAGTAACTCTCAAAGAATAAAAATGAAAATTACCCAAGGAACTGAAATGCAGCCAGCTCAAGGAGCAAACGTACAAATCTCTCTCTCTCTCTCTCTCTCTCTCTCTCTCTCTCTCTCTCTCTCTCTCTCTCTCTCTCTCAGAACCAGAGCGCCACATCTCAAAGTGCAAGGGGCAGCTCTCTCAAAGACCAGATTGCATCTCCCTAAATAAAGAACCAAAATGCAGCGCTCACACCCCTCCTTATCTCTCTCTCCCTCTCTCGCTCTCTCTTTGTGTGTGTGTGTGTGTGTGTGTCAAATAACAAGAGTGAATGTCTAACTCAAAGATCCAGTGTGCAGTTGTCTCTCAAAATCCCTTAGTGCAGTGTCTCTCATAGACCCAGAATGCAGATTTATACAAAAACTAGAGTGCACCTCTTTCAAGTTGGATCTCTCCCAAAGAACCAAAATGCAGCTCTCTCTCTCAATGGACTGGAGTGCATCTCTTTTAAATTGCATCTCTCGTAAAGAATCAAAATGCAGCCCTCTCTCAAAGAACTGGAGTGCACCTCTTTCAAGTTACATTTCTCTCAAAGAACCAAAATGCAGCTGTCTCTCTCTAAGAACGTGAGCACCTCTTTCAAATTGCATTTCTCTCGAAGAACCAAAATGCAACTCTCTCTCTCTCTCTTAAAGAACCAAAATGCAGCCATCTTTCAAAGAACTGGAGTGCACCTCTCTCAAAGAGAGAAAGAGAGCAGCAGGGGCAGGTGGTTGCGGGGGGGGGGGGCAGTGAGCAATGACATAACATAGACAAAGATAGATGGAGAGACAGGCAGATACAGAGAGAAGGGAAGGGAACATGGAGAGAGAGAGAGAGAGAGATAGTAGAAAGAGAGATTTAATGATGTATTTAATGTCTTTTGTAAACAAATGACATGTAATACTTTGTGTTACTAAAGAGTCAAGTGTGAATAAATAGTTTGGTTTAGGCTAGACAGTAAATCATACATTTATATTACATTCATTCGAACGGTGATTGTATGATACATAGGAAATAAACGGACTGAAATACTAAATTAAGAAGAATCATCATTCCTTGGTTTCGGGGGATAAATTTAAAACAGAACTAAAACTGCAAAGACAATAATAAATGCCCCTGAGGCACTTTTAAACATATTTTACTATGCCCAAAGAAAGGTAACGAGGTTATACGATCAGCCAAGCGGCGCGATGTGTGCGCTTGAACCTCGTTAAAGCTTTAGGCAGGTTCCAACAGCCGACTTCGGCGTGTTATAACCTGCTTAACTCTGGTTACGTAATTACAGTAGGGTTGTCGTCAAAATGCAATACACGGCACAACTACTGGTCAAGAACATAGGCTAGATACCAAGTTACAGCTCCCAATAATGAAAACTATACTCATGATCAAAAGAAACGCGAAAACTTTCATGATTATTTTCTCATAGAATAATGTAATCTGTCATAAAAATATCCTATTCATTCGACACCAGAGAGATCACTGCAACGTTTACAAGCAAAGGAATTTAGGTCACTCTCTAATTTTGAGAGTTATGCCCCTTGAAGTTTTGTTGACACAAAAGCACGTGGGAGTATGAACGTTGCGTGAAAAGTGCATAACAAAAGATGATTAGTACTCACTCAGACATGGGTATAAAAGGGAAACTCAAATTTGTAGTCTGTCTTTCTGAATTAAGCCACAACAACGATGCCTCGCCTAAGTGTGGAAAATCGAGAAAGAGCTATAGGGCGATTAGAGGCGGAAGATCGACCAGAGGTGGTTGCGACGGTCTTATGTGTCCATATCTCGACGATTTATCGCCTTCGAGAACGGTTTCAGCAAAATCACTCAAAAACAGACAGGCTGAGAAGTGGCAGCCCGGGGATAACGGCTGCACGTGCAGATCGCCAAATTATTCGCCGCCATGTGACCGATCGCTTTACTACTGCAGCAGAGACCGCTAGAAACCTGATTGGTGTGCATGGACAAGGCATCAGTCGACATATTGTGCGCCACCGACTCCGCAACCAGAATCTTCAATGTCAGCGACCATATGGAGGAGCTATTCCTCCGCAGCATCACCTGGATCGTCTTAACTGGGCACAAAGGCACATAAACTGGCGAATGAGAGAGTGGTCGAGAATCCTGTTCACCGATGAGAGCCTCTTTTGCATAGACAATGCAAACAACAGATTCCAAGTGTATCGTCGGACAGGTGAACGTTTCTTGCATGAGTTTGTTTTGGAAAGGGACAGATGGGGAGGATTTCGAGTGATGCTGTGGGGTGGAATTGCTCAAAACCAGATCATTGGGCCAGTATTCTTCCAAAATCAAGGCTAAGGACATTGAAATGGAGTCACTGCGCAGCGCTACATCAAAGAAATTCTGAGACCACACATCGTCCCTTTTTCCATCGACATGCAAAGTTCATTTTACAGCAAGGTAATGCACGGGCGCACACTGCAAGAGCTACGCAAGACTTTCTACAACGCCATGGAATCCCTCTTCTGCCTCATCCAGCCCGCAGCCCGGATTTGAATCCCATAGAACATCTTTGGGGTGAATTGGAAAGGCGCCTCAAGGGGAGACAACCACGGTATAGAAAACAAACTGGTTGTTCCCAGGTGTAAAACATCAAATTATGGAGATAGAGCTTTTAGTTGTTTTGGTCCCTGTGTGTGGAATTCTTTACCACAAGAGGTTCGAAATTCTGCATCTCTAAACATATTTAAAAACAGGTTAAAAACATTTCTTTTTAAAAACTGAATTTTATAGCTTGCTATGGATGTATAAAACTAGTTTGTCTGTGTGTGTGTAAGTTTATTTGAATGTGCTTTTATGATTTTTTACTGTGTACAGCGCCTAGAGCTTTTAATGTTTTAGTCCTGGCGCTATATAAATGTATATATTATTATTTATTATTATAGAACAGCCTAGGAGCTACAGGCAGCCCCCCTGGATGAATAGAGAAATGTTCCTAGGCACATCACTAACAATCTTGTGGCGTCTATGTACCAGAGATGCAACGCAGTCATCCAGGCAAATGGTGGTCACATACAATATTGACTTCCTGTATTGAGTGACACGTGAGTAGTTGGTTGGATTTAAAGAGGCGATAGTAAAACTAATCTACCTTTAATGCTCTTTACTTCACTGAATTTGTTTGCCAAAAGTTTGTCATGGAAAGATAGCCAGGGGCCTATAATGACACATGGCATTTACATGAAATATTATTTTCGCGTTTCTTTTGATCATGAGTATATTAAAGATAATCACTTTTTTTCCTTTTCCTGTAAAATTTTGATTTTGGACTTAAGCAGGTTCCAACAGCCAACCGACGATATGCAACGTTCTGTAGTAATACATCTATTCAATTATACTTTGATTTCCCACAATCACACTCATAATGTTTATGAAAAAAGTATGATAATAATTACTGAGATGTATACTTGAGAGTTAAAGCATAGTTATATTCACACATTCATACTCTTATGAAAAACTAACTTAATAATTATGTATGTGTGTGCAACATCAACAAACAACAGATAGTAACTAAGGAAATGTGGCATCCTATGGTTTGCCATGATTTCATCTCATTGACCCGCAGACAAAGACGTCAGGGTTGTCTGTAGCTCAGGTCACAGTATGGAATGACGCTGGTGGAAAGATGATATTCACAGAAATGAATGTAAAAATTGTTCATAAAAGAGTGAACAATATAATGTGAATCCACCCACCGTCCAGAAATGAGGCGGAAAAGCGCTATCCAACCCAAATACAAGACAGACTCTTTAGTGAAGTAATCATTTTTTTAAGTCCATCTTAACAATAAATTTCCATATACTGAAGCCTAAATAACTAAAGCGACGAGAAGTAAAATAGCCTAATGTTCTCATTCCAACTTCGCCTAGTGCTGCTCTTAATGCAACAATAGTATAGATTTTTTCAATTCAATAACATTATGATTTAGTTTATTTAATCTCAGTATCGAATCCAGTATAGATGAGATGCCACGAAACGATTGCGCGAGTAATTGAATGCGTTCCGTCTACGCAGGACACGCACACACGTCAAATCTTAGTGCCACAGTCATCTCGGTGTATAATCACAGTCGGTTGCATTCATTATTCATAATTAGCTAATCCACGGGCCCATGGAAAGCTAAAGACATAATCGGTTATACGATACTCATTGACCTAATCGGTTATGCAATACTTCTTATTGTATTTCACTAATTCTCATTACGCGACATGGCAGTGTCATCATTCTGTTACAACCACTGCAAAAAAAATGTCTTTCTCTCTCTCTCTCTCCCTCTCTCTCTCTCTCAATATGCCACGTGTCTATTGTACTGATATTACCTCAATACTGATACGGGCAGGTCCCCTGAGACAATAAACTCTTTGCTCCTCGGGCGGCCGCACCAGCCGAAAATAACACCAACATTCACCCACTCATCACTCACCCCTTACTCCACATAAGTCGCTTCCCATAAAATAGTCTTCCCACTGTCCTCTAGGGAACTCATCAATTTTAAGACGAAGTCGGTTATATTATCAATACTAACCTAGAACTGGCAGTATTAACTGCACGGGTTCCAATAATTCATTTAAAGTCAATATTCAAGCCGACAACGCCGTTGCTGTACCACATAGGAATATTAATAAATCACCTTTCTTCAAAAACAAATCAGATTACTTTTAGATCCGCTCAACATGTCAAAACACGTGAAATACCCAGGCATCATAATTATTTCAAAAGAAGAAATGTCAATATTAATATTGTAAAAGATATAAGGAAAAAAATGCACTGAACAGGACACTAGACTTACAAGACAAGACGACGATAACAGACCCCACAAGCCTGAACTTATTTATGGATAGCTAAGAAGAGGACAGGAGAGACGTCTTCCTAAATAACGTTAGGGAAAAAAGAACGCCACAATCTATACGAATAAACAGATCCCTACAGAACTATTCACGACACAGCAAATCATCTCGGGTTATGAAACACCACCGATGCAGGCAATCTGCACCCGTCTGGCAAAGGAGATGTGCTATGTCGCGAACCCACGCCAACCTTCCCGCTGATCTAAGCAAAACATGCAGAAAAGATAAAAAGCCTGAGTTCCCACACGGCTGGATTGCTTGAGCATTCGTCTAGAACTGCCGGACTATGTCCCCGCCGCTGCATATATAATCGATCTCTTCTGCCCCTCTCTGATCACTCCACCTACTCCCATTGGTCGTCAATTTAACCGGCCTAGGTCACGGTATAATCCCCCCCCCTCCCCTTAGGTTTAAACCTACACGTCCCTTTTCATCAACGCCTGATATTCTTCTACTTTAAAGATGGAATCCCTCCCATTCTTTAAGTTAATTTAGATTATCCTACCTAGTCTTAATGGTCAGGGCACTTTATCTTTAATAGAGATGTAGAGTTTACAGCGTAGACAACACACATGGAAGGCATGGAGTTTCCTCTCCTAGTGTGCCTTGAGTGTCGATCTCTAACTGACATACAGAACTGTACTCACAAAACGGGCCTTGTACAATTGGACTTTGGTGTGCTCAGTGGATTTATTGTTGGTCCACAGTTTTTTGGGCAGTTTTGCGAGGGTGGCAGAAGCTTTTACAATCTTTCTATTGAGCTTTGTCTCCGTAGACAAGAGTGTCCGAGGAGACCGTGCCAGAGCATGTGAATTCATTTACATATAACTATAGTATTATACAATTTTGCGATTTACCAAGTACACTGGAACAGAGCATGTTATAGGGCAACACTCTCATAAGAACATTTTTTTCTCATGCAGTTGAAAAGTATTAATAGGTCACGAAGATGCTGACAGATGGCAGCAAAAAACGTCCATCTGACCCTAACAGTGATAAGACGTTACAAAATTAATTTGCATATACTTACTCTCGTCGATAGTGATTGTCTTGTAAGCAAGATAAGCATGATAATCGCAATCAGTAGGCAATTCGTTTCCGGGCATGCTCATTGTACAGGTGATGTTCTGCTGTCCTGTGAATTCTCCAACAAATGTTTCATTGCCATAGGAGGTATAGTTGCCCTGTAGATAGAAATACATTGTTGACCATTAGCTAATTCGTTTCTGAGTACGAAATAAGTTTTTGTTGTTCAAGGAACAAGGAGACGGTTACTGTTCTCCATTTCTGACTTATCTTTAATAATCTAATTACATATTTTCTCGTTCTCTATTTTTGACATTAGCTTAGTGTTGTAAAGGTTGGAAGCAGCTGCCTTACAAATTGTTTAATTGTTTATATATATATATATATAATGTGTTTAAATCATATTAATCACGCCGTCAACATCGACTGACTTGTTTGAAAAAGTAAAGAAATGTATGAAAGGTCCCATATTATCTTGTGCTCGTCATGGCCACAATCAACTGAAATGATCAACTGCAAAATATTCAAGCTTTTCTGTGCTCTTGCCAGGTAAGGCCGAATCCGAAGGTAAGAAGGAGGAGTGACACCTTGAAAAGACTCAACATTTTAGACGTAGCTCTGAACGAAAACTAGATTGTAAGCGGGATTGTCTGGGTGAGAAGACAATTTTAATCCGTACAGAAGAGAGAGTTTGTCTCTTATGTCTGTCGGGGACGCTTCGTTTGCCTCCACGTACAGACGTTCGTCTGGAGGGGTGCGGAAAGCACCTAGAGCAAGACGTAACCATTGGTGGTGCACAGGGTCTAGCATTTTCAGGCATGACGGGTTCGGTCTTCCACAGACAATGTAACTGTAATCCACTTTGGATCTGTTCAGGGAGCGATAGAGATGTGGCATAGAGACTTTATCCTCATCTCACTCAGTTCTTGAGATGGTATGGTCTTCAGGATGTTAAGAGCTGTATGACAATAGAGTTTAGGTGTTTAAAATGAGGGATAAAAGTTCATTTTTGTCGAATATAAATCTTAGAAGAAGAGGTCCGGGTCTCTGTGAAATTTCCTTATTGCACATATTATAAAAGTGGATGGCGACAGTTTTCTTGAGGGGAAATTTAAATCCGTTTGTATCTGCCCACATCCGGGCGGTGTTAAGTTGCAGTTGCCGTTTCCGCTCTATTCCATCTACCCTGGGGCTCTTGTAGCAGACAAGAAAGTCGTCAAAGTCCAAGGAGCAGTCAATGTTCTGTAGAAAGCGTTTCATTAATTAAATCTATTTTGATAACAAAAATGGTGGGAGTTATGAGAGAGCCTCCAGGGACTCCTTGCTCTTGATCAATGCTTCAGAACGGGTTTAGTTCACCACCACCTGAAAAGAACGGTCACTAAGGAAATTCCGGACAAAGACCGGTGGGTTGCCCCTTAGTCCAAATCCATTAATATATACCGTGCCTCCAGGTAGTGTCTAAGGCTTTTTCCGGGTCAAAGAAAACCGAAACCACGTCCTGCTTAGAAGCAAAGGCTTCTCGGATGAATGTTTCCAAACGGACGAAATGGCCCGTCGTGGATCCCTTTACGCCGGAAATCCGCCTTGAAGAGGGAAGAGGGAGTGGCTGCTTTCCAGTATCCAATTGAGACGTTTGGTCACCGTAAGTTCCATCACCTTGCTAAGACAGCTGGTGAGAGCTAAAGCGACGTAATTTTTTGGATCCGAGTGATCGTTCCCGGGGTTTGGGATGGGGACAATGTTAGCCTTCCTCCAGGATGGAGGAAAATCTCCGGAAGTCCAGATTTGGTTGAATAGGCTTCGTTCGGAGCAGAGTGTAATAAGGGGTGTGTAGCGTGCTAGTCTGACGGGCAAACAATGTTGTCCGCGGCCCTCGGCGACCTCATGTGTGCTAGATTTTTTTTGCTTCTCCTTGATGTCTCGCTGTGTGACGTATTTGTTGCATCGAGAACGTACTATATCATTCATGTTGGGGTAGTTGCGCTAGATTGGCCTTGGAGTCACGTAATTCTGTGACGTGTCAAAGTGCGATTAGGTGACCTTCTAGTTTCTGGATTTCCCGTTCGTGAACGTTCTATCTGGATGGGTATATAAGGATGGCAAGCGAGTGAGGGTGTGTGTGTGCAAGACCATGTCTAGGTTTTTGTAGGTAGACCTGTGTTCCTTCCCCGTAAGTTGTGAGATATCCAGCGTTCATCTACAATTATTAAAAGTTAATGTTAACCGTTCATCGGATCTTGTTTCACTAATTTCTACTACAGTTCGAGTCAGCTTCGTTTTTTAAAGGGTAGCAGATCAGATCATCTAACTCTCCCTATCATAACGTGCTGAAATTTACATCAACTGTTACAGAGTAGGTGTTTTAGAATTTCGCTTTGTATCTGAGCCAGGTGCTGTGTGACTGGCTTCGCTCAGACTGGATGTCAGTTCTTTGGTTGTTTGTTGGTGGGGAAGGAATCGGGGGTTGAGAAATCAGGGGCTTTTTTTTTTCAGCTTTGGTTTTGAACTTTTGGAAAGGGGCCGAGTAATTAATAATTGCTGGACGAGTTAGCCGCAGACGATGAAGCAAATTCGTTTGCGACATCCTTTTCCTCTTCCGGGAGAGAGCCGCCTTGTTTTTTTAGCTGCCCGATACCAGAGGTGGTAGCAGAGCCTCTAATTTTCTTGATCGTTTTCCAGATTTTCCTAATTACAGTGCGACTACAGATCTGGGATGTAAAGTTTCTCCATGAATTTTTCTTGCTTTCCCTGATCATCTTACGAGCTTTCGGTTTTTTCTTTTTTAAATTTCGTCATCCTCTGGGTGTTTGGGTTGCGTTTAGATTCGCGGAAAGTTGTTTCGCGTGCCTCAATAGCTGGCATAGAGCCCTCAGTGAACCACGGTTTGTCTTTACGTTGAACCGCTTAGGTCTTGGGGATGCAGGTCTGAGCAATCTCTAGGAGAAACTCTTGGAGATGCTCGACTGTGTCCGCTGTGTTGGGAATAACTAACTGCTTGAACTTTAGGTTCGGGTAAGGTTCCACCGGATCGGATGGACTGCTGGCTGTGGTTGGTTGGATGTGAGAAAGATTGGGAAGTGGTCTGATGTATGAAGGGTGTTCCAGACAGACCACAAGTAATCTAAGGAGAGTGTCGGATGGACTATATTGAGGTATATTTTGGTTACATTGTCTGTAGATTGATGAAGACAAGTTGGGGTTTTGTCATTTGGAAGTAAAATGCCTATATCCGAAAGGAGCTTCTCCACAACCTTACCTCGGAGTTTTTTTTACGTGGCGAATTCTGTTGTCTTCCCTTTGCAGGAGGAGAGGGGTCTGAGGGAAAGGTTGGGAATTTGGTGTCTTCGGACGGAGATTTGGAGGGGGAGAGAGGTGTGGGTGTGTGGGAACGGGGAGAAGGGAAGGATGCATACATGGTTGCATCTTTGTCCTCCCCATTTGCCAGGGGTCCAAACCTGTTCGGAGTTCCTGCTGCAGAGGAAAAAATCCTGGCTTTTGTCGCGTTATTTCTGCTGGACTCATTCTTCAGCTTGCTCGTTTTCGTCTTTGTTACTGCAGCTTTGACAGTGGAACTTGCTGGCGTGGAGCTTCTGCTGCTGCTATAAAAGAGCCAGTTTCACGTCGACCAAATAGAAACTCGCACGCATTAAGAGAAAAACAATGTGTAACAACACTGCATTGGTTAAATTGGGTCGTTTTCACAGCGAAATAAAAATAAAATCAAGCAATAGGAAAAAATTATGCTGCTCTCCCTTTAGCTGAATTTGTTAATCTGCGTGTCTCTCTCCCCCTCTCTCTATATAATTATATACGTTGGTTGTAAAACGTGCCGAGAAGCCCCAGATAGCTACAAAGCCTATAAATATACGGTTGTCACCTCAGTTAGTTTTTAAAAATGTAGTTTGTGATCAAGGAATTACATAGGGTACGGTCCATTCATAAAAATGGTATACCATGCTGAATGAAGACAGTTTTCAATTTTGAGTTCTACCTTTTGCGAGACGGACTATTTAATATTTCGGCCTCTTCCTGCCCCTGCCTTTGCTGCGTATGGTGCGTGAAATTGTGTAAGTACTAAAATGAGAGAATCAGAAGTGCACAGACCCCAGTGATGGGTGTAGATATGACTATGCTTTGTTGCATACCCATAGAAAAGGGCCGGGTGGGCTCTGAAGATCTGAGGTTAAGTTGTAGAATCATAATCCAGTAACAGATTTATCCGGAGTCACGACTTGGACCTCAGCTAGTCATTGTTTAAAATCATAATCCAGCAACAGATTTATCCCGAGCCACGCCTGAGATATCAGCTAGTAATTATGTATAATCATAACCCGGTAACATATTTATCCCGAATCACGCCAGGGATCTCAGCTAGTGATTATATAAAATCATAATCCAGTAAAAACTTTATCACTTGGGAACGCCAGGGATCTCAACTAGTGATTATATAAAAGTGAGTTAGAAAACTTGCGCCAAGAACTCCAAGGTAATCACAAAACTTTAAAAATGAATAATTTTCATCTATATTTTGCTGCTTAGGAGGTTAAAACTGCTTGTCACAACACGTGTCTAAAAGTGACAGAAATGCACAGATTTCTGTCGGCAGTTAAGTATGTGTTGTGATAGTTTGATTGTAGTTTAGAAAGCAGCAATTACATTACTGTGAAAGTAGGCTATAGAACACACAATGTGGGGAAGATCTGAAGTGCACTCCTAGCACTAACAACAATAATTATTAATCCAGAAACGGGCATCTCCCGAGAAACGCCCGGTACCCGAGTTGATACAGTTTAAAACAAAGATAATTGTTCCTTTGCACCATCTGTAATGGGCTCATTGTCTTTTGGAGGCTAAGGAAGCCAAGAGAACGAGACAAAAAACAACAACTAAAAAAAAAAAGAACAAAAAGAAATAGAACAAGAAAAAAAAAAAAAGAAAGAAAAGAAATGTACAGGTCAAGGTCAGAGGTCACCCAGAAACACACACACACATACACACACACACACACACACTTCAGCTGTAATAATTTCATTCACATTAAAATAAAATTGGTTTATGCTTACCTCTGTGTTGTTGGTAGAACAGCCGCAGTAAACGTATACAGAATACACCCTACTGGGAGAGTAAATGAAGCAGGTCATGCGTAGTTCTATGTCATCGGTCAGGCTGTTGTTCACCACATATATCTCATCAGACCAGTTAACCGTTGGCTGTTCTGGTAAGTAGAGGAGAAGAACACAAGACGGTATAATCGTGCCACGTTCCTGCGGGGAGGGGTTGGGGAGAATGTGCTGGAACGTTAAATCTATGTGCTATTTTTCATCAGCAACAAAAGGAAAAGTCCTATCACTTGTCTCATTCAGAGAAATTTTCCAAATCCCAAAGTCCTTCGAAAAAAATAAAAAGGTTACATGGCTTTCAATATACTTTATTAGTCATACCACGATGTTCAGGGAAAAAAAGCTGTGCCATTCATTCCTGCTATTTGACATCTGTTTGTTTGTCTGCCAGTGGAAATGAGATAAAGACCAACATGACCCTTCCAAACTGACATATCACTAGCATTCATCCCAGAGATTCACTCCCTTCGGGACTACCTGAGCAGATTTTTTTGGGAATGCGTTCCGCTACTCTGTGGTGGGGAGTCGTTAGCCGCCAGCGGTTGTGATACACTGGAAAAAGAAGGTCGAGCCCCGTGTCAAGTGCGACGACTTTGCATTTTTTAAACGGCCTGGGGCAGTATAACCATATTTTTCAATATTTTACACACTTGTAAAAGACATTATGCTGTGATCGTCTCTAAACAAGGATTTTCACCATCAAACTGACACCCCTGACGTCTTTATTTGCCAATTGGTCAAAAGAACAGTTGACGACTTAAACGAATTCAGATGTATTGGCTTTTTTTGACTAGTTATTTTTGCTACAAAAAATGAAACATTTTGACACGGGTTACCAAGTGCTAGGCTAAAGTTTGGCCAAGAGCTGGGAGTGTAACGGTAATAATAATGTGTAGAGCAGGACCAATGTCGCTTATAGAGCCTGAATTTTCGTGAAATTTTACAAATGGCTTTCTTTTGACGTGTAGAAGATTTCTTTTCAGACTTCAGAGCTTGAAATGGTGGGGAAGTCTTATTTTGAGTTTGCTTTGTGTCGCAAATTCCCCCCCCCCCCCCAGCTCCAAGCTATCCGTTCTTTTCAACGGACGGATAAGCCCGTGGCGTATCATCACTATCTACACCTAGACCATGAACAACGAGTCAACATGCCTTAGAGCACGCACATTATGCGGACCTTTCTCATTCGCTACAGAATAGACCACACCCCCTCCTCAATGGTTGGCATGGGCAAGCGAGGTGATTGGGGAGGAGCGAAACCTAACATTTTCTGTTGATTCCTTTGTGTTCTTTGTCAGTTACCGATTGCAGAACGGGACAGTTTGTGAAATAAACAACCCGATGAGCAGATTGCTGCTCTTTCATCACAAGCTTCGCCTCAAAATTTGATTTTGATTTTTTTCTTCAGCATTTAATGCGGACTGGATGAGTCGGGCATTAACACGCATTAGACTGATCTAAAAGGAAACAAAATTAATAAAGAACAAGGGAGAAAACTTAAAAGAAGGGGCAAAATTAAGCAGATCCACAATAATCACTGAGAACTGAAAACAGATTTATCCTGGGTAACGTCGGGATCTCAGCCTGTAATAATCATACTCATAATACTGTACATTCACATTTATACAGGAGACATTACCTAATTACAGTGGCCTCTTGCTGCTCTTCAAATTACAAATAAATAATCATGGTTAAAACACAACGGTAAAAAAAAAATCATTTACTTCAAACAGATTTACTGTACAATTTCAGTTTCAAAAAAGGATTGGTTTTTAGTTCAACTGTCAAAGAGTTCAAAGTGTCATCATTCTTCTTTAATTATCCGCTAAAGGTCCAAAAATGAGAAATGGCTTTGTTGCTAGCTCCCAATCGCACTCTTGGTACCCACTAAAAAGGAATGGTGACTAGACGACCTCAGTGTGCAAGATGGAGAGCAATTTTAACTATTTTAGACAAGTACGAAGGAACGATTTCATGGAAGCAAAGATATACAAATATTGCAGATTTAAAACAATTAACCAATGTAAAGATGGTAGCCAAGGTGACACAATACTTCTACTGCGCGTCTAAAAAATCACAATGACTGGATGGTTTTCCTTTATATTGATTTTCACAGCCTAAAGAAATTAAAACTGGAAAGCCGCATTTAAGTCTTAACGGACATCATCTACTTCCACTGCAAAGAAACTGTCGGAATCAAAAGTAACGTCCCATAGCCACGACCTCACAAAAACCGCAGAAAACAAGAAATGAATAACTCAGAAATCAAAAGGAACAACTATGCAAACAAATGAAAAAACGCGACAGAATTTGAGATGAAGATCTCAAAGAAATGTGGAACCACATAAAATCTAGACACGGTGCATTGAATAAAGCAGAACGAGAGAGAATGACAAAGCTGAAAGCTGGCCAGAACAGCAAAAGACAATAACCCTTTCCAATTTGCAAGAAGTCTCTTCAGGGACAAACAGTCCGGTGTCCTCAGCGTTAGTTCATGATGAACCAGAAGAGCATTTGTAGAAAACATACGCAGACCCAAGAAGGTAAGAAGTGCTTGACAACACTGACCGATTGGTTTGGGCTACCATTCTTGGTAAGGATCAAAAGGAAGACCAGCCCACTAAGCCAAAAATTGGAAGTGTAGTCACTAACTTAAGGCCAAAAGCAAATTTGCACCTGGTCCACATACTTAGTGTACAAGAAATGTCCCAAGGTGCTCAAATTACTCAACTAGGTTCTATTCCAACACAAGCATGTTTTGGGAAGCCATTCAGAAAGCGAAATCAAGAAAGCTAAACCTGCGTGTAATTTAGCTAGACCTTGCTAACGCGTACGGATAAATCCCTCACTACTTGCTGTGATTGGCACCAAGGATGTACCATGTTCCAGACCACATAGGAAACTTCCTCAAGGAATACTTTGAGAGCTTTAGAATGAGATTTGTAACGAGAGAATATAGCCAATACTGGATACAGTTGCAAGCAGGCATTGGTATGGGTTATACAGTTTATCCAATTCCCGTACTGTATTTGGTGGGAAACCACATCACAGCACATTCTTTCTGGGTGCAAGGTTGTTTAGCTGGTGGATGATACACCTGGCGACACAATCGTGTCCTTGAAATTCTGGCAACGACCATTACACCAGTAGAAGAATAGGCAGAGAAGAAGTCTGACAAACCCCAAACAAAGACATTCATCCAGGCATCCAGCAATACCCGCACCAACATACTTTGCAATTCTTCTGCACCCGGGTTACTGGACGAAGCCACTGACTGGAACGTGGCTACAGTCTTGGAAGGATGGAACGAATATCGTGAGCTGGTAAGAACCTCCGGTATGAAACCACAGATAGTACCCAGCTCAACGGAAGCTCAAACATACGTCCTAATCGAGCTAACGGCCCCGTATAAAACAAACATGGAGGAGCATCAGAAGTACAAGGTAGCTAAATACCATTATCTCCTAAGGAATGCTGGGATGAAGTCAAGTATATTGGCGGTTGAATTAGGAGCATGGGGATTTGTGTTTAACAAAATAAGTCATGGGTGGAGTGTGAGCTGTTGTGTGTTGTTGTGCATTGGACTGCTACACTCTCACCTCGGACAAAAAACAAACGACAAACCAGAAGGAACTGCTTTGGCAAGCTTGCAGAGCCGTACAATCTAAATTAGGTTACTATTTTATTATACTGCACTATATATAGTATACATGTTAATTACAATATGACGTATAAGATGTATAACTGCAAGGTATTACGATACATAATGCAATCGTTTACATTACTATATCGTAGGCAGTCTAACTGCGCGTGTGGGTTATTCATTTTTACTGGCAGTAATACTTTTCTTATAATGGTAGGCTCAATCAAGTACAGTAATATGGGCATAATAATATTCACAATACTTGCTTTAAGAACTGACTTCTCATACAAAGGGCAGTATGATGTCCTGCCCAAAAACAGAAATAAGTAATACTAATTCAAGCTATCAACTCCTACAGCTCAATACATAGTAATAACTCACTACATCAACATGATCATGAGAAATCCACTATATGTAGGACGGCCCGTCCTGTCTGAGGGTGCTCACAGATCAGCTTCTGGGACGACAGTCTACATTGACGCCCATCATGAAATATGGACGGCAGACAAATAGCGCATGTGGACCTTCTGTTCCTTGACATGACCTAGGCTGTGGTCTCTCTCTCTCTCTCTCTCTCTCTCTCTCTCTCTCTCTCTCTCTCTCTCTTTATCTCTCTCTATCTCTCTCTCTATCTCTCTCTCTCTCTCTCTCTCTCTCTCTCTCTCTCTCTCTGACCCCACGGCCTGTCGTCAGTACGTTTTATAGCTTTCTATCTTCAACTAACGGCCTCACTCTGGCGGGGCAGCGCCGAACCTCTCCGTGAGGGGATACTAGCTATCACTTGCAATTTAACATGAGACTGATTACACAGGTCCGTCCGTGTTCTTCTATAATTATGCTGGGCTAACTGCACAGTCATGCGAAGCTGCGCATGACGGAAGGTGAAGTCTAACCCCACCCTGCACGCTTTAATCACCCACCCCAGTGTCGGCGCTCAAACAACAACATCGTGAATGTTTTAGACTCATACTCTGCACGCCCTATTCGCTACTCAGCAGCCAAGACTCCTAATAACAATACTACCCTCGTGAGCAGGGTGTTGACACACGTGTGGGGCCAAAGTCGAGACGTGACAGTATACTCTATTCTGAAGAAATTCAATCAAAGTGACAGGAAAATTAAAAGTACCCCTTAGGAAATAGCAACAGCAGTGGAAAATGCTGCCTGTTGGATTTGGTGCCCAAGAAGTGAACATTAAATTCACAAAGCCTAAAGTTATACCACATAACCAGGGGCAGTATTGGCCGAACGAATAAGGCACCTGCACCAGGAACAAGCTGCACAGGTTCAAACCCAAAGAAAAGCCTGGCGACGAAAAAAAAAAAGGGGCGCCGAACACTGAGAGATGAAGTCGGTGTGCTCGGGGTTCTAGAAGATGTCAGGAAGTTAAAAGACGTAACATTTAATGAAAAAAAAAAAACAATCTTTCTCTGAACATCGTCATCTGCATCGCTCTACCTAACGATTGTTTTACCACTTTATTTATTTATTTTTTTGTTTATTTATTTCGAGATGGCACGCTCCTATTTGTGTCTCTCAGTAACTACTTTATTGGTATAGGAGACATTTTTTGCCAGAGTCTCTACCTCCTTCCGGCTGGTCTCACTTCATTAATGAGTTGTCGGAAAAATACGGCCATGTCCGCTAGAGGTGTCCAGAACGGGATGGCAGCCAGCAGCTGCGATGAGCCAGCCCTTATTGCTCGGCCTGTCTTGTGCATTTCCACTGGAAAAACCCGATTTCCAAAGACACAAAATTCAAATGTCAAACATTTTTGATTTGTTCAAAAAGAGCAGGTCAAGTTGGGGTATTCCCTAATCTGCGTTTTAAGGCGAAAGGGGCTATTCGACGGTCATTTATTAACTCAATAGTACACACATTTCCACTGAGAAACTTTTTTACCAGTGACATAAATTATTTTCTTTCGCCACGCTGGCGAATTTTTTGTGAATGAGGATATGAGCCCCAAACTGACAAGCTATCTTTTTCTTTTTTCTGCCTTTACTAAGTAAAGAGGGGGTGCTGTCAAAGCCAGTGAAAGCATGAAAGAACAGTAAGACAGCTGTTTGGCGGTTGTGTGCACTGAAATGTACTAGAAATTCTTCCTGTTGCAAAAGCAACTCAAAATATTTCCAGTTGTCCAAAGTGGGTAATAGACGGAATGACAACAGCTGTATGTACAGTCCTGACATTTTTCTTATGACCTCCATGAAAGGCACTTAAGGCATGAGGCCACATTCTTGTGTCAGCATCTTCCTGCGCACAACAGAGAAACGGCAGAACTTACAAAATAGCTTGAAATTGCCCTGTCATTTATTTTTGCAACATCCAAAACAGGTTGCACAAACTCGCGTAATTTCTTAAGTCTGAAAAGATCGGGTCTCTTGTCAGGGTTTTACAGAAAATCTTTCCAATTCCCCGGTATGCTTCTTGGAAGCAGGAATAACTCTTTTTTGGATCCTAGCTCCAAGTTTCACACGGTCCTTTAAGTTGACATCAGGATAATATGTCAAAAACGACACCCATAGGAGCAATCGAAACCCTTGCCCTCTCCCCTATTTCTGTAAAGATATGATAAAATGACATTATTTTTAGTAAGCACAAAACGTTTTGCTGCCACTTGAAAAGATTATCTGAACAACAGCTGAACTCTTGGCAATCAAGCAAATAATTTTAAAAAAAAAAAAAAAAATGTTTTTTTCGCTTGGTGGAATTAGTCCTCGTAGACATCACAGCAGTTTGGATTTGTAATCACACTTCAGGCTCCGGAGTTCAGCTGCTAAGGAAGGAGGGTAGGCTTGATTTTCGTTCGCTCTTCAGCTCCAGCATGTTTTGCATTTTGAAGCTGTGCTCCAGCTCCAGGATTTCTTTGCTTCGTGCGTCTTCCCCAAGAGCCGACAGTAATTCTATTCTAGTGGTTCACAAAAGTTTGTTGTCTTGACTGTGACTTCATTCTCTCATCAGCATATCGAATGCAATGCTGTCCTCTTTGCTTTGTCGACTTTCTTGAATGTTTTACTATTTGACATGGTGGAATGGCCCCAGCAGCGATGTTAATGAGGCCTTGTTTTGCTATTTTTTGGAAGCAGATTTCTGAATTCTTCAACATTGCTTTAAGATTGTTCACGCAGTACGGTTTTTGCAATATGAAGGACGGACCCTTTCATCCGCTCCAAACATCTCCACGATATTTTCATGACGCTACTCCAAATGTGCAATGTCGTGCAGCGTGTAGGCTTAGCGGTGTTCCTGTTTTACGCATTGGCCCACAACAAAATTTATGTCAACTTCCAACAGTTCTTTACGGAGTGGTTCTATATCACATTCTATATATTTTGAAGTAATCTATTTACACCCCAGGTTTGTTGCCTTACCATAATGTGCACAATTCATATAGAAAAAAAAAAAAAAACACCCTAAAACTATTGTTCCCAAAGTGTTATCCTTTAAACCAAAAGTGCAGGCTTTATCGGCGTAGCCATTTCAATACATGCCGTTACAAGATTTTTTTTTTTTTTGGTTGGCAAAGAGCAAACAAAAAAGGGGAGGGGGTGGGGGAGGGTCCTTTGTCTTATCATTTCATTTAGAGGTCAAGGCCTTGTCTAGACATTCTACAGTGATAGGCAGAGATATAGCGGGTTTTATGTGCAAAATGAGCCCTTCTGAACAATAATTATATATGTATACCCTTGCTGTTGAAACTAATTAGCACTGTTGTAAAAATCCTGTAATTATGTTGAAGCAGCACAGTACCAGATTGATTGAGTGACATTTGTTTTCTGAATAGCTTGTGAAATCAATGTGGAATTCTGAGTCTAAGAGATATCGGCCCATCCTTACCTTCTATTAGAAACTGTGTATCTCCTTGTCGCTGGCAGTCATTTTCATAAGACATTTGAAGCTTCTGGCCAACTAGGGAATTGAAGAAACTCGCGGAAAACGCTTTGTTCTGTGCTAGTGATGAGTCAGGCGTATCCGAATCTCCAATATAAAATGTGTAATTTGCATGAGCTGAACGATCCAAAGGAAAAATTAAAAAGACAAATGAATCGGGAGAGAGTTGTCCGATAAGTTTCCACTGGCTGTTTTCTGTCTGTACCCGGAAGTTTTGTCTTGCAAACATGCTGATGGCAACGTCATTTGTAGGACCTGAAATACAGAATTAGAGAATGTTTCCTCGCTCTGTAAATTTTTCTCCTTTTTCCTCTACTCCATCTGCTTGTTCTTCCCCATCGTTTTCTCCTTTTTGCACGCTCGCTGTTGTTCATTTGCCTAAATCTCCACATAACAATACAGATATTCACATTGTAAAGACAAGTTAAGAGTAATTTAACATTCTAAACTATTTACAGAGATGCGATATTTAAACGTAAAGCCATGGACTATGATTAATACAGATGTATCTGGGATACCGCAGAAATAAATCAAAATATTGTTTGCAGCATCATCACAGAAAATCTGTTTTCCTCTATCACAGTAGATTTTAAGAGAAAACTAAGTGTGTGTGTGTGGTGGGGGGAGGGGGTGCAGAAAGTTTGTGGCGTCAAATGAAGAAGATCAATATCGAACACCGACGGAAAGAGTGATAGTGAAAATCAAGTTTGAATGTTTTGTGCAGTTGGTGAACATTTCAACAGTTTTATCGTACTGGAGTTTTCAGATCTATATCAGCACACACAGGTTTTTAGTGGCCAACCTCAGAAACTCAGTTGGTGCATTTAATATACGACCAGAATTTTATCTATGCTGGAGGTCATGTAGTTTTGTGTTCCTTATTACCACTGGGTGATTGTTGACACATTCAAGAATAGTTAAGGCACACATGAGTGAGTGCTTTTCAGGGGGGTCGTTCAGTAGTGCTGGTGTCTTCAATCGCCTGCATGGCCTTCAGCATTCGATAAAAATATGATTGTATGCTGATTCCATATTGGAAAATTGAAGTAGACGCAAGGCAGTCCGTTCAATAGAGTGCCTACAAGGCACAATTAATGTGCCCTGCAAAGGCGCCACGAAATCTCTTAGATGACTGCCTTCGCCTCTAGGCAGTGGTTTCATTTATGCTAATTATAATGAATCCGTTCCTTCAACGGTGTGTAGATTTTTCTGGTAAAAACGAGAAAAAAAATGATTCCGATCCCCACAGTAAGCTGCAATCATGTCGAAAGACAGTTTTTTTCCCCCTCCAAATCATGCAGTCTAATTGCTCATCTTTTCCCATTAATGCTCTACACATTCCGTCAGTGCTCGAATTGGCGATTGCCACATTATAGAAGTAGTAAAACCAATAAAGTCATTATTCGCAAGGATATCTTGTAGTAATTTAAACCAACTGACGAGTCAGCCTACCAGTCTCATCCTTTTACACACCTTCAACACCTCACCCTGCTATACCACCTACCACGTCATTGCTCTTTAGGAATAAAAATAAGAGGGGGGGGTGGAGGGTGGAGAACAATACATTGTGGGTGAAATATCATAAAAACCACAGAAAAACTGTGGGGTCGCAGTGGGTGAAAGTAAAGCTACAACAGAGTGAGCACGGGTCAATTTGTTTAGTGAGCACACCGTAAGGTGCGAATGGTGTTTATGATACGTTTATACTTGACATTATTTTCTATCAAGTGATCCATTGAATGTATCGTATCGAATATATTCATCTTGACGCAGTTACAAATATTTCCCCAGGGGTAAATTTATTTAAGATATTGTAGTTTCACGATCTCTTCCTCGCAATAATTGTTGTTTTTAATGTCCACTAGACGTGATTTCTCATCTTCATCTTTGAACAAGTTATATTTGAAAACGCTTGTGTTGACGAACGAAATCTAAGTGTGTGTGTGCGCGGGGGTGGGGAGGGGGGGGGGAATTGAAACATATTGCGAAAACTTCAGCTCAGTCAGTGAAGTAAGCGATAACTTTTTACTTTAAGTTATATTTTTAGTAGCACCATTTAGAGTGATATCAGTTTTCAAAGTCAGTGAGTACAATGAATTAAAAGTGGATGAGATCTGATAGTCAAAACACATGCATTTACCTAGAATTCTCCAATGTCCCGCATGTGCCCCTTCTCTGTCATTTAGGTTAGGAATATAGCCAGTGAAGGTAGACAACTGTCCGATCCATTTCACTCGCATGTCACCAACAATTACACCGGCAGGAGTGGCTGTCATGTTGAAGACTACATAGTAGACATCGTCAACCTTTCTGTCACAGTAACCACATGCAGTTGTCTCCCCACGGCATCCATCTTGCTCAATGTTGAGTTCACACAGAGTAACGACGTAGTCCGGGATAACCTGAAATCAAAATCTTGTTTCTATCAGGAGACATTAATTAAAATGCCCAGTGTTTGGTAACCAGAAATGTTCCGTTGATGTGTGTGCATGTGTAGGTGTGTGTACACGGGGAAGGGGGTGGGGGGGGGGTGGGGTTGATTGCACATTTAAAAAAAAAAGGAAAAAATAAAACAAAAATGCAGGAAACGTTAATTTCCAGGTTTTTCGAAATTTTACCCATTTCTTCATCAGCTGTCATTATTCAGACCACACGCCACAGTTTGAACCAGCACATTTAACCCCGCCCTCCCCGTTCACTTGATTTTGTCCCAGTAGTTTTATTCCGTTTCTTTTGTTTGTTTTTTGTCCTATCTCCAACAGAACCTCACGAGACACAACTCTGACACAGAGGACAACATCATACCAGCATTTAAATCTTGGCGTCTGACTTTTGAATATTATGGAGCTCAACCAGGAAGGCATTTAGAAGTCATAAAATTATAGATATAGAGCTTGAGAAGTTTTTTTGTTCTTTGTTTTATTGGGGCGGGGGGGGGGGGCTGGATACAATGGAACATTCCAATAGGTGTTTGGCAAGTGTGATAGTTTTATCATTATAGCAGACATGTATGACGACAGTTCCTTACCAGCAGAATCTAAAAATATTGAAGTTACTATCATTGCAAGGGGCAAATTTTTAATGTTTACACCAACTGTTCACTGTTTTAGACATTTTTATCTGGTGCATAGAATGGAGCATTTTCTGATTATCTAGGTCTGCATAAATTATTGTTTTTCAAATTTCCTAGGGTTGAATTTGAACTGAGGCCTTGACGCCAAAGACTGTGTTTAAACTTTGACAAGTGTGAGATGTTTAAGTTTCAGGTCAGAAAAAAAAACAACAGTTGTACATCGAAAAGTTGGATTTTCACAAAGTTTTAATCGACCTGTCATATTGTGTTTGCATTTCTGAAACTAATGCTGATTCGCCAGAGTGGTTTAATACGTTAGCAATTGGCATGTGCACTTTTATTATCTGTGTCTAGTATTGTGTAATACACAGAGGATGTTCTTTGTCTAATGGCTCATTTTGCTGAAATTATTTCCTCTTAATCCGATAGGGGGCGCGCAATAACTGGAGGTAAACAAACCGCAGCCGATCCCGGAAGTGACCGCTTGATTTGCCCTATACTGATGCTCCATGAAGTGACGGCTGCGCATAATAAACTGTAGTTTTCTCTCAAAAATGCCAGATTATTGCATTGTTCCCTTTTGCAAAAATCACGGTGGTTATCGGCATTGCCGCGATCCGTTCTTATTCCACTGTAGCTCAGCACCAAAATAAAATAACTTAAAATGCCACATACCAATAATACCATTGAAAATAACACCTCTTTCAAATGTTATTTTTCAATTCCATGAAATTACTGTTATAACTTTAATATTATGAGCCCAAAGTAGTCACTATCGGACATTTTAACGGCCAAAAATCGCTAATCTGCGGGAGCTGAGTAGCACCCATATATCGTTTCAAGATGGATCTGATCACAGAGACTCAAAATTACAATTTACTGATATTTGGATTACATTGAATAACTAACCTTTATTTTGGTATATTTTTGCCTGGGCTACGGAAAGTCACTTGTCGTATGTGTATGTCAATTTTATGTTTGTATGGAGTTTTAAAATTTGCGAAATTACGCATTTTTTTCTCCTAAATTAAGCTTCAATATGGCTGTTGATTTCGAAAATAACCATTTCGTTTATCCTTCTGTGGATAGGCCTTCGAATAACCAACACAATGATGTGTTTCTTACTTCTGCAAGTCAATCTGTTAATGTGTTATGATGACAGTGAAAACTGATAAATTTTGACATTTTTGTCTTCCTTGTCAAAAAGTGAAATTTGATGTGGAGGCATCTTTGATTCAAATAAAAGACCACTTATTAATAGTTTAAACCCTTGAAAAAATTTAGGCTTGTTGTCTGTACTAAATAGAATGTGTTTACACTTTGGCATGTTTGCAGTGATAACGCACCGGTGGTGTTTTCATGAAAATTCAGATGATCATAACTTTGTCAAATATTGAGATATAGAGACAAATTTGGTATCAAAATTCTTAGGAAAGTAAGTTCTTTCAATTGGAAAACTCAATTAAAGTGTCTATATAGCGACTTTCAAAAATCATTTAATCTCCATCCCTGCCTGGTTTCAGATTTCCCACCTAATTTGTTTGTGTTATATTATTGCTTCTGTCAGTAAATATGTTTCGTTAATATCAATATCACATTAAGTAATTGGTTAACATTTAAGTCGGATGATTCATACAAATCACAACATAAAATAAGTTTTCATAGTAAACACTAAGAAAACACACCCACTGTTCACTGGAGTATAATTTATTTCACTGCCAATCAGGATTAGAGTATAGAAAGGCGACAGGTTATCGGGGAATTGCAAGCATAAAAAAGAATTTTTTTTGGAAAAGTATTTCAATTTCAGGTACCTAGGGCTACAACTCCGTCTTTACAATCAAGAAATCGCTTTGCATGGGAATATCATCCATAAGCTCATTTGATGAGATAATGGCTGATGCCTAAAATCACATGATAAACACATTTTTTAAAATAAAGATATGCACGGTATATGCAGTAATTTGCATCATAAGGCAAGAAAACACCATAGCTGAACCTAATGTTGATCAAATCATGCTCAAGAATCCAAACCGATTTAAATAAATCCTTCTTGTAACGTTCGCCACATTGATAACATCGAGTCGGATAAAGCGAAAGTGCTTGAAAGTATACCTCCACTTGTGGAGCGCCACCTATGGTATTACTGCACTTTGTGTTTGAGGAAAATGAGCCATTGTCAAACTGTTAAAATATACACAGGGCAAAACTGGTTAAGAATTTTGACAACGGCAACAAAATTTGTTTCAGAACACGTTGGTTGAAATGCCTTGATAATTTCAGTGATGCATTTTGCATCATCAATTCAACAATAAGGTCATCATGAAATATCCAAAAATGACAGACTAGTGGCGATTACATGTATTAAAATGTTTGATACAGTGATTTTACTTACAGTTGTTATGATCAGGTCTATGTCTGCTTCCAGTACAATATGTGACACCGGCCAGAGATTTGCGTCCACACCTGCGCCATTCAAAACAGCTTCAACAACATAACGCTCGCCTTCCAACATCTCGTCAGGATCTGTACATGCCGAATCCAATTTATACGCATGTGTCATGCTGATGTTCTGAGTAAATCCACCTGGAAAAGTAACGGGTAAAAAGGCGATAAACATTTACTAATTATAATTATGAAATGTACAATTGAAACTTTATGCCAAAATAAAGCGTAGCTGAGAACAGCTTTGGCCACAATGAATGCATTGCATGTGAAAATGAAGTCTATAAAAGTCTCTGTGGTCATTGAGATAGCGTAATGCCCGAAACGGTGAACATGAATTGTTAATGGGAGGGAGATTTGAGCTGGAAATGCTTGAAAGCGACAGGAGACAGAGAATTGGAAGATAAACAAAAAAAAAAGAGATCGCGTCAGACAAAAGGTAAAACATACTAAAAGGTCAAAGTGAGAAATCTCCAACAAACCTGGTTGTACTGAGATTGTCCATCAGACTGAACACGTTCACGCCCCAAACCTCCAGCCTCCCACGATGTTTATGTGTTTGATTTTTGCTTTTATACCACAAGCGAGAACAAGGAGAAAATAGACAACCAGATTTGTTGGAGAACTCTTACTTCGGCGGTTGGCTACAGTTTTAAATGCTCAACAGGAGTATATTCTATTATGAGATCAAGATCCCTGTAGTCAAAGTAGCATACATTTAGGCCTTGGGGTATCTTGGTGTCTGGCCTAATTACATGTAAACAAGGACTATATATTGCAAACGTACACAGAAGCGACAGCAATGTTTGTATTTCCTTCAGTTTATGGACCCTGAAAGGCGAAATTCAAATACATGTGAACGATTTTACAAACACTTTAAGGATATGACTGTATTACAACCCCAATATTCGCGTTTCTTCAACGGCTGAATCAAAATCAACAGAAATCAGCACGGGGCTGATGGTTCGCCGACATGGGGGCAGATTTCAGGAACACAATGTTTTTTGAACAATAACGTAGAAAGAAGACACGTATTTGTTTAGACACGGTATCGAGAAAAATAGACACCAACTTTCCTTCCGTCTATCTCAATGATTCTTCCAAGTGGACACAAAGCAAAATATCGAATACCGTGTCTTACTTCACTCATGTGTCACAAAACCTCTACGGTTGCTAGGGAAATAAATGAAAGTGTCAAGTTCATCTGATCGGTTCTCAAGTTTCATAAAAAAGCGAGGTCATTTTCTCCGTCAAATCGATGTGTACACACATTGCTCGCTGTTGTGCTTACACAGTGGGTAGGTCATCTTGAACCAGTTCTGATCCGATCGCATAGTTTGGTCATAATTTTTTTTTTAACAGACTCGATTGACCCGACCGCCGAAGTTATCGGCAACATGCGAACGATCGGCTGACTGGCCACTGGCTCTACCGGCGCGCATCACTGAAATCTGCAGTACGCTTCTGACGTCACGCTTGGAATTCCTCTCTGCATGCCCCATTGACCTAACAAGGCCAGGAGTGCAGCCTTCCGGATTGCATTCCGGTCTTCAGTGTGGAACCGAACTGGCGACAAGCATTGGATACCACGAGGAAAGGTTGCAAAGCAGACGTGCAGTGCTTTTGTCTGTTCTGGTGTGCTACTTTGTGACATACTGCATCATCTCAACAATGTGGCTTCCTGATGCAGTACGCATAAACCGTCCGATGTGAACTTTTTCGTTCGAATCACGGACACATGCAGAAGTTAATCCCCCTCGCCCCCCCCCACCCCCCCCCTTTCTTGCCAAGTTACAAAGTTTAATGCAGTGTCTTGAACATGAACTATCACCTATTTGGGCCTATAAGTATTTGTGATAATTCGTGAAATGCTTTATTTCCTTTATGCTGGAAGGGGCCCGAGGTGGCAACGAAGTAGTCGAAGGAAATCAAAAATGTTCTGCGTAATATGAAAATGAATAGTTAAGGGAGCTCATTGGTTCTGCACTCCAGTGTTCCATGCGCACTGCATTGAGTACATGTACGCTCTCTGACGGCAGCATGTGAAAATATAGAGCAAAATGTCAACTGCCCCATTAGTGAGTTTTATGTGTGTGTGTCCCTTGGTTGGTTAGACAATGTTTGTGTGCGTAAGGTCAGAATAGCTTATGTTGTTGATCAGCCTTGGCTGGCTGAGTGGCTGGTTGCATTACTAATTAAACCGGTCATGTATTTATCTGAACTTAACGAAGGTGTCTTTACGTAGACGTAGACATGACACACGTCTGTTTTCTGACTTAATTACCGTATGCCTGGGACTGTTTGCCAATCCATACTGAATTTGAAAAATGAAAAGAAGTTCAATTATTTCAATATAAACATTAAAAATAAAAATACCCAATGGACAACTCACCAGGAATAAACAAAAGTGGCAGAAACAGCAAGAGAAACACGGACTTGGTCAACATTTCCAGTGGTAAAAACTTTCCAACCAAGCAAAGTCAAGTTTGTCAGACCAAGTGCTTTCCTTGAAAGCTGCAGTGTCTTGACTTGTCCTATTCACTTGAGATTGGCAGCTTACGAACTCCTCGAATCTAATACGCAACTGAGCTCAACCTGTCCGTTATGTTTATTATAATATCATTCTAGACCCATTGGCGGTATTAAAGATCTCTTCTAGAAATTATTTCATATCCTAGATGGTTTGCTTTCGCTTGTATCAACGTACCGGTCTTCTCCTTTCCTTTTGCACGGTTCGGCTGATTTACCTCCAATGAAAGGAGGCATAACCAGAAAGTCTGTAACTTTCAGGAGTCGTCAATACCCCGGCCGTGTCTGATTCAACATGTGTTCATTGCTGTTATTGAACGGTTTATGAATGTTTTAATATCTTGGGTGGGGAGGGGGGGGGGGGAGGAGAAGGTGGGGAGGGGCGAGTCCTGAAATCCAAAATTTTTGTCAAAATAATCAATTTTCTTTTTTTGCGCTATTCTGCAACAACAACCATTTCTACACGTTTCCACCGAGATTTTACCTGATCCGACATTATTTCTGTCAAAAAAATGTGTTTATTGAATGTAGGGGGGTAAGAAAATGTTGGAAAAATGAGTTGAAATACATAGTTTTTGCCATTGAATTACACCTATAAATCCGATTAAACGCCCGTATTGGTAATTGCTTATGCCCTCAATTTTCCAACTAAGATGTACCGGTATTAGTTGTCACCATTCTGTTTGTTCGAAAGACTCAAAAGAGTGAAATTTTCTGTGCTAACGGCAGCAGCCGATTAGAGCATTCATTTGGGCCTCATGCTGTTCCAGCATCAATAGGGTATCCAGCCTCCAAGAATCCTCTGTTTGGACGGAATTATTGAATGACCAGACAAGGGAAATGCCTCTGGAAAAGTACCCAGATGGCACAGAAGAGGAAACAGAAGAGAAACACAATGCCTCCAAGCCAAAAAGAAAGAGCGACTACAGAAAAAAGATGTGAAGGTGGTCTCGCTTGCCAGGCTGGAATGTTTTGTGGTTTCCCCTAAATGTTCACTCAGTTTTCAGCTATTACAACTTTCAGACACATTTTTCTCAAAACTTGATTTCTCATCACAAAATTTCTGTCTCCTTTCCTATTTATTGACCGATCGAAAAAAGCTTTGTCACACATCACTTCTATAGGTATACAATAAAGCTAATGGTGAGAAATTTGGAAAATGTGTTTAGTGTTCTTGAAATTATTGTTTAGGGGTCAATATTGGGAGAAAAACGAATTGTCCTTATATGTACATTTCCTACATATTTATATATATAAATAAATATAAAGCAGATATTACAAAAAACGCTATTTCATGACAAGGCAGCTGCGTCGGAATGGTTTAGAGAAAATTCCAAACAAATAGGATAATTTTTGAGGGAGAAGGTAACTTTTGAAATTGGCAAACTTTGAGCTGATACATTTAATATGGCCCTTGTTTCCATAAACAAGGGCCATATTAAATATTTCATATAAACAAATCTTTATTTTTTTTATTGCTTTCCCCTTATTTTAACATGCTGAATCCAATAGTACTGAATAAAAGGGGATGTGCATGAGAGTGTTTAGAAAATCATCTTCAGGAGCGGCCAATTATCCCTTAAGTAGTGTTGAAGTTTCAAATCTCTTTATAGATAAATGACGGACAAGAAGGTTTACATCAGTAATAATTATGAAATATTTCTTTTGAATGTTACAATCGAGCCAGCCAGTTACAAAACTCTACACAGACACGGCCGTGCCAACTCCGCTGCATGTTCTTTAACGACAAATTTGCGAAATAGGATAGAAGATGAAATGTGAAGGTAGCAGTCTAAGGTATTTGATGAGATGAATAATTGTCTTAACATGTGAGAATCAAAACCTGTAGTCACGGGAAATTGTGTATTGACGTCATCGAAAACACGAAAATATAATTGTTTTCCTTAGCTCTGCTTTCTTCTCTCATGACAGTTTTGTCAGCATGAGAGTTTGTGCAGACTTTTACTCAAAAAAATCAAACCTTTTATTTGAAGATGTTTAAGTCATCAGATGGACGTCAGTTATATTGTGTATATTGCTTTTCTCTTTATTCATATTTCTGTACACGCATTATATTGTTGTAACATAATACATCTTATGTGTCTTCATTTATTCTTTGAAAGAAATACATGTGCACATCCTGGTACAAGAAGAATAAACTTCTCATAATTTCTGAAATTCTCAGACATTCTCCTTTATCTCTCTTGCTTCAAGCTTTGATTTGAATCAGGCTGTGAGCCGTCGGTGACGTCATTCCTTTGCTGCTCATCTTATACAATAATTATCTTTTGAGGACACAATTTTGTCCATGCCCGTCTCCGTGTTACCTTGTTATTAAACAACTGCACTGCAAGCCACGGTGTAACTAACAGAACTTGGTCCACAAGGACTGATTTGGCCAGGTAGCAGACACCAACAGTTCTAAATAGGAACATGATTGTGTCATACTTTACATTCAGGCTACAAGTCATAGAATGAGATTGAAAAGATCTTATGAAATCCATTCTACAGCGTCTTTTTGTCACATATTGATTTTTTTCTTCCACTCGCTACACCTTCATGTGTCGTTTTTGAATTTTAATTTTTATGGGTGTTTTCACTGCCCTGGATTTCTGTGGAGGACTTGTTGAAAACGTTCGATTATTGTTTGGTTGTGGCTTCATGTATAAAATTCTATTGCGCTTTGAGCGTCTTTCTTTCTGCTGTCGCATAGACCTCCGTCAGTCAACAGTGCTTTTGTGTAAGGATAATGAATGTTTGCTTTAGGCCGAATGAACCCTGTACTAAACTGTATTAGGGTATAGTCCGACTCAGAACGTGGCATTAATATGTAGATCTAAGTTTGCGTTGCCAATTTGTACCCCACACTTTATAAAATGGCGTGATCCAAGATAAATCCGGCCAGGCCATATGAAACCACCAGCTCCAAAACATGACCAACATTATGTCTTGTAGTTTTTCAAGAGCCGTTTATTTGATGAATACGTAGTCTTTAATGTGTGGGTTCCTTCTTTTTTGAAGATAACTGACAAATACATTAGTGGGAGGTGGCTTTCCATTGTTTACTGCAGTTGTAATGATCTGCATCAGCAGGTTTTTCTCATTCTATTGATTACTTTCAATCGCAAGCATGGTGTTACTTTCTGTATCCATTGTGATTCTTTGATTCTTTTTTAATGTTACGACTAATTAGCAGATGTATTTATAAAAGTAATATAGGAAATGAACATCTGTATTTGCATACTACTACACGAAATATATAAACGAAATCTATGTTAAATAAGTAGAAGTCTTGGCCAGAAACACGTTGAAGGCTGTGATAATGTCAATGTTGATCATTTTCAATATTGATACAAATAGGTAATGTCTCCCTAGTTCAAACCACATTTCTGGCCTGCAGCGGAATGACGTTTTTCGTCAGACCGGACTAGGGAATACGATTTACAACATGTCACCTAAACCCTCTCTCAAGTTAAATTAACACTTTACTTAATTGCGTATGTTGCGGACTCCTCGGGTGACGCCTACTTGTTTGACCTTGTATGGCCAGGAACATCCACCAGCACATTTCATTTCTTCATGTCGACTTTCAAAAAAAGATTCTCCCAGTAGTTTCGACTGTTTTGAATTTAAAAAAATGATTTGTTTTGTTTTGTTTTTGTATTTCAGGCATTCTAGATGGTATTTTTAACAGTGTCCTGCGAAGTAGAGTCTGTAGATTGTGCTGTGTAAACTCAGTTCAAAACAAGAATTTAAGTATGATAAATTCTCTTCTTTGTAACAGTTATTCACACAATTATGTACTTCGTACAGTCTTCGAATCCGTTTCGCCAAGGTTGAATGAGTGGATTGGGGGCCACGGTACACTGACGCGCTTATTGGAGCGTTGGCATCTGACGAAAAAAACAACAACAAACTGTTAGCATGTTTGGAGGTTCACAGGTGGGGAGAGCGAAAAAAAAAAGGTGTTTGCATGCAAGGACACTCACAAGTAGGGACAGCGAAAGAAAATGTTACCACGTTAGAGAAATCACAAGCAGGGACAACGAGAAAACTTGTCAGCATATTGAAGACTCGTAAAATTTAATAGTGACAACAAAAAGCAAACCGCTGTGAAAATCTGAAATTTTTGATCGAATGCATCGCCTTGATGTAATTGTAAATAAGACGAATTATTGTCACATGTTCTTGTCTGTCAGCCTGCCTATTTGCCTGTCCGTCTGTGTTTCTATTTGTCTGCATGTCTGTCGGCCTGTCTGTCTGTCTGGCTGTCTGTCTTGCTGTTGTCTCTGCCCCCCCCCCTCTCTCGATCTATCTACTCGTCAATCTACATGACGTAACTATACATCTCGTTCTCTCTCTCTCTCTCTCCTCATCAATCTACATGACGTATTTATACATCTCGCTCTCTCTGTGTGTGTCTCTCTCTCTCTCTGTCTGTCTGTCTGTCTCTCTCTCTCTCTCTCTCTCTCTCTGTCTCTCTCTCTCTCTCTCTGTCTCTCTCTCTCTCTCTCTGTCTCTGTCTCTCTCTCTCTCTCTCCCTGTCTCTCTCTCTCTCTCTCTCTCTCTCCCTGGCCATCTGATCACATGCATTCTATGGTCTTTCACGAAGAACGAAGAAGCGTAAGAATCCACGGAATTTATATCATATAGCACTCCACCCTTTTTGAGACCTTCATTGTATTTTATTTCTTCAGTACTTATTTCATTCTTACACACACGCACACACACACACACTCACACATACACACACCACGTTTGTTTTGGTTCTTGTGTGATCATGACATGAGTTCTGTCGGTGGAATGGACGGGATGGGATGGATTATATATCACGTAAGGCCACACATTTAACCCCAACGTTTCACACATAATCACGTATTTTGTGTCCAGGACTGGGTTGTTGTCTATCGGCCGCAGTTGCTCTCGTACAGATGGCCTGAACAGCGTCAAGTACGAGCTGCTGGATTTGCAACTGTTCCCGCTGTACACTTGGGTTTTTGTCAGGATCCACCAGACACAGGTGATGGAAGCTCACAGACATCACATCAACAAGCTCAGGAAACAATGACGTCATGGAAGATCTTTGTTTCTCCAGGCCATCAGTCTCAGCCCAGGCGTCCATCAGCAGGTTTTGATGGATCAAGTAGGTGAATGGTGACGTCATGACATTGAGTTTCAATGAGACCTCGCCCATCCAGTCAATGTAGTTTTGACTTCACTAGAACTCAATGTCGTGATCTCACCATCCAACTAGAGGCCCATCAGAATCGGTTAGTGCATACCTACCCAGTCATCAAACCTGTGTCATTCCAACATAGATTTGCATAGGACTGGTAGGATTATTCTTGGGGTGGATCCTACATCATTCCGATGTCGACGCAATGTCATAACAGCTGATCTACATAAGAGATGTCAGTCCTGTGAACAAACCTGACGTTCAGCCTATGCGTCAGATTTCCGTAAGATAGCTGGCTGGGTGGGCGAACATTGTTCTTGATTTGTCTTTCATGTTTCTGCTATCCTGTGAGTACAGCGCTTGCCGTCAGTCTCTCCACAGTTGTAGATGTCAGAGACTGACAAAAAATGTGGGGAGAGAAAGTGAAGAAGGAGAAATGTCATATTTATTGAGGAGGGGGGGGGGGGACAAACCTTGTTTCTCTTTCAAGTCCAGGCACATTCCAGAGTCGATTCCATTGTTAAAAGATTCAATAATAATTTTATTTACATTTCATGAAAAAGTCACCAGGTGACTGCGAGCTCTGTGACCTGGATGTTGCTTGACTGCATAAAGACCAAGATATTGCTTGACTGCATAGACAGTCATGATTTTTACTCAGGTATCATCTGCCAGTATAGACTGACAGCCTGGGTGGGACAGGTGTCTAGGGAGTTTTAAACATTGATAACTTGGATGAAACAATAACATAATGGTTGTGAGTATTGAGATATCAAAATGTTGTTGAAGACTGTGAGAATGTTTTTGAAGTGAGTGAGAATGCCTGAAATGAATGAATAAGGGAGAAGAAAATCACTTGACCCCTCTGTTTTACGATTATTTTCATATATTTTTTGTACACACTGTATAATATTTACACAATCTTTCTATTGAGCTCTGTCTCCAGAGACAAGGCGTCCGTGATGATGGAGCCAAAGCATGATAATTCATTTACATATTATGTATATATCAATAGATGGTTCTTTTTTTTTTTTTTGCCTAATTGTAAAGGGAGTCGAGTGATGAGTGTCACTGTCGTGTGGAAAATCAGGAGACAGATTTTACTTTGGGTGATAAAAACAATTTACTTATTAAGTCATTTATTTATTTATTTATCTTTAAAATGTATTTATTTGTTCATTCAATTAATGACTTATTTATTCAATGATTTATTTTATTGGAATATTTGTATTTCGCCTGTCTGAATTTATTAGCATTAATTTTTTTCATATTTTTTTTTAATTGAGAAGGACTGCAAGAAGTGACTTTGCTTATAGCCCTGCTGCGACCCCACAGTTTTTCTGTGGTTTTTATGATATTGCGTGAATTTTTTACTACTGGTCGCATACTTTTTGTGCTGTATTGTGCTTCTCTGTTTCCTTTTATTTTGATAGTTGTACATTTTTATCGGTTTATCTTCCTATATCTATATTTCTTTCACATCATGCCCTCCACTAAGAAAGTTAAGGATCAGCTCCGTCGGTCGGTGCTTCATTCATTTTCCTTTCTCCCCCCTATACTCCGAGATATTGCGAAACCTTTCACAATTTCTACTTTGGATAAGACTGTTCTTACTAGTCACTTAAATTTTTTGCAAAACTGTACACGATTACATCTTGTTCCTAAAGGGTTCTACTCCAAGTTTCACCCAGCCATTGGACACCTTACTCCCAAGGAGATTGATGCATTTCACAAGATAGAGACTTCAGTAGCTAGTAAACGAATGACAACTACCATCCATGTCCTTCGGTTTCATATTGCCAGTATCTCCAAAAAACGACACATCCATGCAGAACTTCTAAAGTGTACTATTTCAGGCCCCATTTTTCAATTTATCCACGGGGTCACATATAACACCAACAAGACCCTTTATAATTTATTGACATCGGCTAAGAAGAGAAAACTCAGCAACTTAAAATCAAATCGCAAGGTAGTTCTTGAAGAACACATTCCTGTTCCTGAACCATCTACAAATCACGTCAATAAAGTGGTATGCATTCCGGAGGACCTTCATTTGACGGAAGATCAAATGCATGTCCTCACCAAAGGACTCAAATTTATTCCTGTCCAACAGAAATATGACAAATACCAATCACTTAGAGATGTGCAATCTTACTTCCGCCGCCTTCGATTGCAATACCATTTCATGAATCATGGCTCACAACGTCATGATGATGATATGTTTACAAAATATGCTACGCGGAAGTCTGACTGGACCCCCAACACAGGTGAATCTCCAGTTCTTGACTTGTACGTCAATAAATGTTGGAATGACATCAAACGCCTACCACAACGCAAAATTCGTCGTTTCAATTTAACAGCATCTGAGAGACGTGCTTTACAAGAATTGAAAAACAGAGAGGACATCATCATAAAACCGGCTGACAAAGGTGGAGCTGTTGTTGTCTGGCGTAAAGACCTATATATCCAGGAAGGGGAGAAACAACTTCAAAATCTTACTTTTTACGCCAGGCGTGCCAATGACGGCACGTTACCTTACAATGACATGGTCAAACATACACTCACTGATCTAGTTCACCAGAAAGAACTGCCCCGTTCTGCCCTCCACCTTTCATTTTTTCCTAGCCAGTTGGGTTCGCCCACATTCTACTTGCTTCCAAAAATTCACAAGATTGGTAATCCAGGAAGATCCATTGTTTCGGCCTGTTCTTGCCCCACCGAAAAGATTTCTCAATTCCTGGATAGTGTATTCCAGCCTCTTGTCACACAACTTCCTACATATGTTAAGGACACTAATGATGCTCTTAACATATTTCAGCAAACGCATTTCACTGACACCACTACTAAACTTCTTTTCCTGATGGATGTCAGTTCTCTGTATACTTCCATATCTCATGTTGATGGACTGAGAGCCGTTCAGTATTTTCTGGACCGTAGGCTTGACAAATATCCTAGTACCCACACCCTCCTCCGACTCACGGAACTTGTACTTACCCTTAACTCTTTTGAGTTTAATGGGGAATTCTTTGATCAAATCAGTGGTGTCGCCATGGGTACAAAAATGGGCCCTAGTTATGCTCGCCTGTTTATGGGGTACCTGGAATCTCTTATCAAGAGTGCTTACACTGGCCGTCAACCAGAGGTGTATATGAGATACATTGACGATGGTTTTGGAGTGACCTCTATGTCCCAATCTGAATTAGAGGCTCATTTGTCCTTTGTCAATGAATTTCATCCATCCATCAAATACACCTCCCATATTTCTACCGATTCCATCGACTTTTTGGACATCAAGGTCTCATTGACACCCACGGGACTGTCCACATCGGTGCATTATAAGGACACGGACAGCCATACGTACTTACATTATGGTTCTTCTCACCCGCGTTCTTGCAAGGATGCCATTCCCTTTTCGCAATTGCTCCGTTTGCGTCGTCTTTGCCAATCGGATGCAGACTTTGCCACTTAGGGCAAGAGGATGTTAGAATTTTTTCGTCTTAGAGGTTATCCAGAACATGAGGATGCCCTCAGTCCCAGACAAAGGAGGGAAGATAATCGTATCAAACTAGTTTTCACTTATCACCCCCAGTCTTTTCTTATTAAGCAAGTCCTCCTTAGAAGTCTCTCTATCTTGAAGGCTGACCAGAGCCTCAATGACATGCTTGATGCAACACATCCGCTGCTGGTATATAGACGATCCAAAAACTTAAAAAACATTTTGGTCTGGAGCAGGCTCATTCACACTGATCGTTGCGGTACTAAACCGTGTGGCAATTCTCGTTGCAAGACATGCACACATGTCCTTCAAGCGCCTTCCATCGAGTGCCCTTTGTCGACGTTCAGCATTAAGGAAGGCTTCACTTGCCATAGTCGCAATCTGGTGTATGGTATCCGCTGTGCCAGGTGTCATATGTTTCACCAATGTACAACAGCATCTGAGAGACATGCTTCACACTCGGTTTCGGGAGCAACTCCGTGACATTGAAAATCGAGATGGAAAGCCTGTTTCTGTCCATTTTAATCGACCAGACCATGAGCCATCCAACGACATTCAAATTATGGGGCTCAAATCTTGTCACGCAGGCGCTGATGTACGCTTTGAGACCGAACAACGATTAATTTTCCAGCTCGGCACTATCACTCCCCATGGCATCAATGTCCAACATTGCCTTCGATAATTCCACTGTTGCTAATATCAATATATATATATATAAACACTTCTTTATTATTTTATTATTTTTTTTTAAATCTCTTTTTCTTTTTCTTTTCATTTACTGCGACCCCTGACATTGCGCACCATCCCTGTCTTGTGCTCTGAGGCACTTTTTGGCGCCTTCATCTTGGTTACTAACCAATTGCGTCACTTCCTGCTTCCATGCTCTTGGCGGACGGACGTGCTTTGGTGCTGCTAACGAAGCAAGAACTCGCAGCTAAGTAAACTGGTTCACTTCGTTCCTGTTGAAGTCTTTTATTGTTCGTTTTTTTCACTTGACAAAGGCGAAAGCCGAAAATTTGTGTATTTTTTGTCTTCTCTTTAGTTTGCTTTGTATTGTTTGGGTTTTATTTCTCACGCGGGGCTTTGCAACATACAACCTTTTCTTTTTGCTCAATTTTGACTTTGCTTATAGCCCTGCTGCGACCCCACAGTTTTTCTGTGGTTTTTATGATAATCATCACTATTGTATTCTTATTTTATTTTATTTTATTTATTTCAAAAATATAAACAATGAGGGACATGGTTGTATCTTGTTTCGATGACACTAACATTCATTTCAAATTGACCCGACCCCACCCCATCCCCCCACAAAAAAAAAACACTTCTAAATTTTAGTTATTTCATAATTTTTCTCCTTCTCTGTATACACTCGCTTGCCTTGAGCCACTTTCTCCAATTTTCAACTATGATTGTCTCAGTACGTTTTGTTCAGTCAGCAATGTGTTATTTACTGTTTTTTTGTGTGTGTTTTTTTCATATATAAAAATTTGAGATGAATTTTCTCACAACTGAGAATTGATTATGTTTGGAACCAAGCCATACAAACATTCACATGGAAAGATATTTAATTTTGTTCTGTTTTTTTAGTTAATTTTAGATTTTAGAACGAAATGTAAAGGTTTCTGAAAAGCATGCATGGTAATGTGAATATTGTAAAATTTATTAAAATAAAATTGATAACTGTCGCGATGTGGGTTAGATGGGGCAAATTCGACTGACACTCTTTCGAGGTCCGCTCCCACAATCGATGAACACACAAAAAAAATACTTGCACTCTAAAAACTAAATAAATCAATTGGCAGTTTAATTACATGTAATTAATGTAATAAACATAAATATAAATATAAATATCAATTCAAGGCAAATGAATCTAAATAACGAAACTATAGCTTTCTATAAAAATTAACTTATTCTAACTATTTTCAGCTCATATGAAGTTAAATGCCAAATGGAATCCTCGCACGTGGCGACGGATATAACAATTTAAATTCTATTATTCCAACGAGACATATTATGATATTAACATTTCCTCTATACACGCCATGGAGAATGCTTGTACAACCATGCGTTGTCTGGCGGTAGCTCTGAAACTGTCTTCAAAAGTAGGTGGAACGTTTCACTTCCATTATTACAAATTAGTTTTTGACTCTCACCATGCGGCTCTCACTGGGAGTGAGAGCGCTGGATGTAATCGCTGTGGGTTCATATATCACACCAAGTAGCTTAGGCTCTGGAGCTTCAAAGAATCACGCTCCTCACAATATGGACTGCTCACTGCGTCTCTATGTCTCTCATCTGGCTGAGGACTATCGCCGTCCACTTCGTAAATGGATTGTCTACATGTGGCAACTATGTAAGCTCTGTACGGGTTTAAATACTAAAGCTACATCTCGACCTTCCGTCCAGATTAATACATTTGATTGGTGCAGCCACTCGGGCTAAGCCTGCAGTATTAATTTGTTCTCGTCACGGCCTTGCGCCAAAATCAAGGTCAATTTTACCCAGACAATAAAATTTAAAATGTGAAACACTGTAACAAATCCCAGATTGGGAGATGTTCTATTTGACAGTAACAGTCACGAACAGACAAGTATAACAATTAACAAAACAATCAAACAGGCTCACACATTTATTATAACATTAATAACGACAATCCAATAAGTACAACATCTCACTCGTTCCCTTAAGCAGTCATTCCCCTTACGTTCCTCTCTAGGATAATCACTCCTTTACAATATGATAGTTGGCCTCAGCCTAACAATACGTCAATGGCTGCACTGCCTTGTAGCACGACATCTCACTGCCCGTACTCAACCTCACATCAATATCTTAATCTCACATCAATATCTTAATATATATAGTTCCTGAATGTGGCCAGACTGCCACGGATAATGTGCCCTCATTGTCCTGCGGGTGGCCTCACTGCCCAACCCATGCACCTCACTTATGCTGGCCTGCGGGTGGCCTCACTGCCCAACCCATGCACCTCATGTATGCTGGCCTGCGGGTGGCCTCACTGCCCAACCCATGCACGTCATTTATGCTGGCCTGTCCCCGGCACCTATAAAGAATAACATCACATCTCTATAATACTATGTACCTACTACCCACTTCACCACTCACTACGAACCATCAAGCGTACACACAACATTCCACAGTTCACCCACCATACAGCTGCACCTCTCTACTGTAGCATACCCCCACAGTATTACGCAGCACTCCGACTAGGCTAGGAATCCCTGCTCCTAACATACATATCTCGCTCATCGTTCACATCTATTTACACAGTAACAAATGACTTGCACACTCCTTAAGTCCTCGCATATAACTTATTTGCATCATTGTCATCATCAGAACATAGTAGATCTATCACCACAATTATCAATCCTTATAATTCAACCTACCAGTCTTCACTGGAATACACTACAAACTCCCGACTGCTCTCTTTCACGTCTGTCCTCTTGGACTTCTTAACTTGCAGTAACTTTTCACTACACAAGCTTTACCTCATCGCCTCCAACTTTACTCATGTCCTGCACGCTTCCAAATTAACTGTCTGCTTCACAATCCGTGAGTTAATCTCACAATTCCATACCCACTTCCCCGTAATCCTTTGAATCTCGCTCACTCCACTTGTGACAAACACTAACTACCAAAATCTTTAAATGCCGTGCTTTCTACTCTTATGCGCGAATTTCTGAACGCCAACTAAGCGTCTAAATAAAATAACTTTACTCGCCCCTTCTCTGTGTTAATCAAAATCGCGGGATCGAGAACTGCTCTGTCATTCCTAGCTATACATTTATTCTGTCTCGCACCTCCTTCTCTCCATCTATGAGAAAAAAGGTGTTTCAAAACAAACTGTTCACGAGAACAGCTCAAGGACAAATTACGCTGGTTATAATTAACAGCATCGTAAAAATTAACTCACTGAAGTCGTGACCTAGCACGGCATTTATGATCCTAATGTGATCATGACAATAACATGCACACAAATTTCCTTTTCTTTCATTTTATTACAATTTACGTCAGTCTAATGTACCTCTTAACCCCCGTTGATATGGATGGATTTTATATTTCTAAAAAAGGAACATAACGGCAAAGCTAATACATGTATATCAAATTGAGATGTCAGGGAAAAGTAACTGCAATAAATACATCTGATTATAATAATATTTTGTTATTGTCAAAACAAAAAAAATCATGTTCATGATATAAAGGTCAAATCCTAAGTTTTACAGAAGACAACAATGTGATGTAATATACAAAATAATTATCTGTGAAAGCAACTGCTATATAAAGTCGAAAAGGGCAACAGTTTTAATAGAAGATTATAAGCCGAGAGTTTTGGCGACAGCTATACGAAATATATAGGTGATGAACGAAACCAGACTGCAACACCTGTATGTTGATCAGTATCTCCCTCGAAAATCGTGTAGGAATAAATGATCCCAATTTTACAGAACGGTTATAAAGGCACCAGTTAGCAGAGAAAGCAAATACATATCACAGCATGTGGCTAATTAAAATTGGTTGCAGGGCAAGAACCATCAAACAATAATAAAGAATTATAAGCTTACAACAAATAGCATAAATAATAATAATAATAATTTAAAAATTTCATCAGACCTGAATTTCTGTAACTAAGTTCACATCATTAAACATAATCTCAGTTTGTGCTCTTGTGCTGCAAACATTTTAACTATCCAGATATTTTAACGTATGAGCAGCTCAGATTATATGTGAACAAATTATTTTCAATCAAATATAAGCAATTAAAAACAACATATGTTCATGCACATATTTTCGGAATAAACTGATATAGGCTAAATGTTTAGGCCAGCACAGTTTAGAGGTCTTTTGAAAAAACGATCGGTTTATATGGCATACTCTAAAATCTCTTACTGTACACGTAACAGTGTAGATGACACCAAGCATCGTGGGTCTGTACCTACCAAATCTATATTTATACGTGACTTCGTGTGTAACAGTTAATACATGACACATTGTCTATTTGTTATGTTTTGTAGGGGAGACATGGATGACAATGTGCGGAATTGGTACTTCTTCAAACATTGTTTTAATAGAAGTGGATTAGCAAGACGTGATACTTTTCTGTTGGTTGCTTTGGTCACCTGAAAGCAGCGGAGAGCGTATGAGAAAACGATGTGCTGGCACCAATAACAGCGCACTTGCACTTTGAAACCTTATTTATTTATTTATTTATTTATTGACGAAATGTAATTGGCACTGGGGGAATAACTTCTCACAAGAAAATGAAGCAAGCATTTTTTATTGTCAGTGATTTCGTTATTGCATTAAAACAACATCCTGTCTTTTCTTCTCATGCATACAGATGTGTATGTCTATCGCAGCCTCAATACAAAAATATGAGAATAACATCAAACAATAACAACAATAAAAACAATTATAGTAATTCTCAGAAACAAAAGATTGCTGTTTTCAGATTTGTATCAAGCGCAGATCTTCAGACGCAAGTTTCATTCATCATTGATAAAATATCTCTCACTGTTTGAACCTTGAGTGACCAGTGGGCTGCGAGGTGGTACTGAGCGAGTCATGAGAAAAATGTTTTGTTATTTTTTTGCCTTTTTTCTTTATTGCTTTCAAAGAATTCACAGACACTTTTGTGCATTTATGATGGGTCTTGTCACACAAAGTAGGAAACTAATTCAGTCTCCAGAGAGATTTAAAACAAAAACAAAATGACAGTCCACGCGCTCTGTATTAAAAAGACAAAAATATTCAGTTAATTGCAATATACCTGAGCGAGAAGAGAGTTTTGTTTCTTAAACAGCTGTCAAAATGTCGTATGTTGAACAATTGTCCTTTAATTTGTCTGTGTAAATGAATTTCAAATTAAAACGAGAAAGTCTGTAAGTCTGTAATCCAATGTCTCAAAGATAATGAGTCCAGAATGCACAAAACTGAGAGATGGATGGTAACCATAAACACATGTTTGAAATGCCAGAGGATGTACAGACTAACTCTCGATTTGAGTATTTTGTTCTGTGTGTTGATGTAGAGATGTCGGAACATGCACTTCTTTGTAGTGACACGATGAAGTTGTTGGGGACTGCTGCCCAGTGTGCAAATTACAACCATTTCATGACATGTTTCATCTCCAATGCTGATGGAGTGTGCATGGCATGAACGTGCAAGGGGAATCCAGTAAGTTTTTTTAAAATTTAAATCCAAGCGAAGAAATAACAACGTAATAAACCTGTAGGAACGGGCAATGAAAAACAGACCCAAAATAATCTTCTAGAATTGAAAGTTGGGAACAATTTATCCTGGACAAAACCAGAACCTCAAATAGTAATAAAAAGAAAAATCAGACCACTGGAATAAGATCAGACGCTTAAAACCACTCTGAGCAGTGACAGGGTGACAAAGTGAGCTCTATTTGTTTGTGACAATTAATATAAAATAACAAACCCAGGCGCTACTTCTGGCCTTTCTTTCATCTTCAGTAAAATATTGGTGTCAGTGAAGGGAGGACACTAGAAGTAAGATATAATTTTTTTAGAACGTTCAACTTCTCAATCAAAAGTTAAAAATAATACTAAAAATACCTCAAGTTCACGCCAGAAACAACACTATTAAAGGATCATGTTCAGAGGAAAATATATGACATATGGACAGTTTCAAGAAAATGCGAACAATACTAATTGTTTGAGCTAATCTTTCACCACCATTAACACCTACTCCTTCTTTGTTCTGTAATTAATACTCATAATAAAGTCCAGTGTAGAAGTTAAAAAGGATAAGGAAATAAAAATCTAGCCCCAGAATTGTAAACACATAAATGAAGAAATTTTTTTTTTTTTTTTTAATGAGTTCTCGGCCAAGCATAATTTTTCTTCTTTCTCGATCACAGTAAAATTGAGGCGAAACGATTGGCTGAAAATATAATGTAGCTGAGTCTCAGTCATGACAACTGGTTAAACAACTGTTTAACTTTTCTGTGATCTGATCAGAAATCTCAAGGTAAATCATATATAGCATCATGATTTCATAACCAGAAATTTTCCATGCAGGCTCGGCAAGCGTAACTCCGTCCTGGCTTAGTAATCTGAAGATGGGTAGGTTACATACTCATAGGGTGGGTAGACTGTGTCGTGCACAGAAATAGGGGTAACGTAATCGAAATCTGATTGGTTGTCCTCAGGAATGCTGGGTAATGGAGTTGGTGGTAGGCGTGATGGTACTGGTGGCTGGTGGCAACTTGTCCTTTCCTGTGACGTGCCTCTCGTAGCTGTGGAAACGTAGGTTACAAACAAAAATGATGAATTGCGATGCGTTTATTCTTGGTTTCTGACATACAAAAAATTAATTGATCAATAGAGCATAATTATCATGCCGGGACTTGTCATCAGACCCGGATCTACAGGAGGAAAACGGGGCAACAATAGTCATGGGCATCAAGTCACATTGGTGGCTCTCTCCATACAAGTTTAGTTTATTATAGGCCTGGCGGCCAATTCAAAAACACACAAGAATCAAGTGAACAATCTTAGAAAACATTAAACAAACAAACAAACAGACAAAATGCATAGTCGTTCACTCTCTCCGCTCCCTGCAGCATTTATACACTTACTTATTATAGTATACAATCAAATACAGCTTGTAATTGCCAGTAACAGTCATCATTTTCAATTCCCCCCCCCCCCTACATAACCGATCTTTACTCACCTTTATCTGTAGTAAATTTACTAAAATTGAAAATATCACTATAATTTATTCTTTCACTCGAAGGTGAATTTAGTTTTCAGACTTCGCCAGGAGAAGTCACAAAGCGACATTATTGTATTCGTTTAGAACCTTATGGCAAAACACTGCAAACGAATGTAGTTCTCTATCGTGCATCGACGACAGAAAATGTATAAGCTTAAACCTGCTTGGTCTAACAAGTAGCCAAGACGGTAAAAACTGTTTCCTTATATCTTTGAATTGTTTGCAAGTTAGTAACACTTGAAATTCGTCCTCCAATTCATTACAGGTCTCACATAATATCATAACATACTCCAGTTTAGGCCTCTGCCACCTTCGCCTCTCCACCATAAAGTTGTGAGAGCCCAATCTTATCATTGCTATGGCTATCCTTAAATGCTTCTGCTTTAATTCATGTAAGTAATTTTCTGAGTAAAATTCAACAGCTAAATGTCTATATAGCCGATTCTCACTTAAATGCTCTATGTCACTTCGACATGTTTGTTGAAAATTGTCACGTAGACGTTGTTCAAATTCAGATAAAAACAACGAAGTTTGATCAACCGTTTGGCTTTCCCAGATGTATCCAAATCCAGATTTCTCCAGTTTTTTCTTTGACAGTGAAGCCCAGTTAGTTGTGCTTGTGTTGTTTTCTGTGGCTGATAATAATCTGCTATAAACTTTTTTAACGGTACTATTGTCGTCTAAGCCTAATATTTTAACCCAGAATTTCATTAGTCTAACCTGACGGTCAATTTTTAGAGGATAAACTGCCAATTCAAAATATATAAAAGCATTAAAAATGGGGTTGTTTTTCTTACACATAGAATAGACTTCAGAAATGTGAGATGTACTCGTTCAATGGGCCAAGCTTCAGCAAATCCCCAGATTTCACAAGCATATATATAAAAGTATAGGCTTTATTAAGGTATTGAATAGGCGTAGCTGTAACAAAGGACTCAGCTCTGGATTTTTATGCAAATAAGCCTTCAAACCAAATAAAGCTCTCTGTGCTTGATCCACTAGCGCCTGAATACCTTTAGAAAATTTACCTGTACTACTAAATATAAACCCAAGATACTTGAAGGAACTAACGGTCTCCAGAGTTATAATATATCATTGTACATCCATCTATCCCGCACGCCAGACTTCCCTCCCTTGCTGAAAACCACACACTTTGTCTTAACAGTATTCACAGTCAAACACCACCCATTACAATATCCATTCAGAGCATTCAAACCTTGTTGTAGTCCTTGGCTACTATCGCTAAATAAGACCATGTCATCTGCAAACATCAGTATCATTATCAAACATTCTTCTATATGTACACCCTTGACATTTTTTGCAGACAACCAATCATGCAAGTCATTAATAAACATCGAGAATAAAAATAGCGACCAAGATTCAACCTGAAATAGTCCTACATTTGACGAAAAGAAACAGGTATCAGTTGCTTCACTCACACTGCTGGCATCCCTCACACATAACCTGATTTTACTATACATGTTTTTCAATAAATTAGTCATTTGTTTTAGTTATTCCCCTTTGCACCAGTTTAAACCATAGTGCTCTTCTATTTATGTTGTCGAACGCCCGTTCAAAGTCAACAAAAGCACCATACAAACTTTTTGACTTCTCTTGAAATAATTATATCAAACTATGCAATATAAACATACAGTCTGTTGTGCCCTTGTTATTACGGAAACCAAAATGGTTATCACAGAAAACATTATTACATTCTTCCCAGTGTGTGAGACGATTATTTAGAATATTAGTTAAAAGTTTACCCAGGCAGCTCAAAAGAGTTATTCCTCGATAATTTTTGGGATCATCTTTGTGACCACCTTTATAAATTGGAACGATTTCCCCTACTGCCCACGATTTCGGAAAAACAACATAATTTTAAAATAGCATTAAATAATTTTACTAAAACGACTTTAACAAGGTAACCATTATATTTAATGAATTCATTAACGATATCGTCGTAACCTGCGGCTTTGTTACTTTTCAAACTATTAATAGCCCACTCTAATTCATCCACTGATATTTCTTCATCAAGTAGTTGGTCATAATGTTGATCCTCATTCCCCTCCCACCGACTAATTTCTTCTTCTTCCCCTTCCCACAACATTGATAACCTGTTATTTAGGGTTTGGAAATAGTCTACAAAATCGTACTTTCCTATTACCTGAGTTTTGTTGGTTTTTAGTTTTCTCCAAAAACTCCTTGGGTCAGAACGGCTAAGCTCGAATAATTTATCTGCCGATAATATTTTCTCCTTCCTCCTTTTCTTACGACAACACTTTCTATACTCTTTTCTTGCAGTGCACATACTCTCCCGTTCTTCCACACTGACGGTCATGCGAAATTTTCTCTCAGCACACTTAAATATTTCACGTTTTTCTTTGCATTCGTTATCATGCCATAGCTCACGACTTCTTACACTCTGGCCCAACCCTGATTGACCTACTTTCACTCGATGGGATTTCCCCGCACATAATAATATATCCCCTAGTTTATGTACAGACTCATCATCATCATCATTGCCTTTCTCACCCTGGATCAGGGTATAGGCCACCAACAAACACTTTCCATCCCTCTCTATCATGGGCCAGCCTCTTTACATTATTCCAAGTCTTTCCGCTTCGTTGCACATCATTTTCTCTTGCTCTTCTCCACGTTCCGCGCGGCCTTCCTCTTGATCTCTTGCCCTGGGGATTCCAATCCAATACCTTCTTCGTGATGCTGTTTCCTGGCCTCCTGAGAGTGTGGCCGATCCATCTCCATCGCCTCCTACCGATTTCCTCTCTGACTGGGCTCTGTCTTGTTCTTTTCCATACAATTTCATTGCTGACCTTGTCTGTCCATCTGATCTTAAGTAGCTTCCTCAAACATCTGTTGATGAAAACTTGGATTCTCTTTATGCAGGCCTGGGACGCATTCCAAGTCTCACATCCATACAACAGGACTGACTTCACGTTCGAGTTGAATATCCTCAGCTTTGTTTTTAGAGATATATCCTTGGTTCTCCAAATCTTGCTTAAGGACGTGAAAGCTGCCTGTGCCTTTCCAATTCGTGCTTTGACTTCTGCCTCTGTTCCTCCCCTATTGTCAATGATACTACCAAGATAGCAGAAGGACTCTACATCTTCCAGTGGTTGATCTCCTACTCTGACTTGTTCGCTTGGGGGTGCAACAATTTTTAGGACCTTCGACTTCGCAGGATGTATCCTCAATCCAATAGATTCTGAAATTTTGTTTAGAGCTGTAGTCTTTGCTTGCATCTGGTCGTGTGTGTCCGACAATAGTGCCAAGTCATCTGCAAAATCTAGATCGTCCAGCTGTGTCCATGGGGTCCATTGTATGCCATTTCTTCCTCCACTGGTGGTTTCTTTCATAAGCCAATCAATCACCAGGACAAACAGAAATGGGGTACTGCTCTATCAAAATCTCGTTCGGACAATCACTGTTCAACATGTCAACAATTTCATGCAGCCTGTCTACGTACTCGGCGTTGGAAATGTCAACAAATTCACCACGTTTTCTTTCTTTCCATTTCACTTTCGTTCTCATCTGCTGAACAATGTCTTCAAATTCTTCCACCACATTTACAATGTTGCTTACAAATCTGAAGCTAACAGGGACATGATCAGAAAATTCACTCAAAGCGCCCACCTCAAAATCAGATAACATATACAAAGCAGATTTTGAGCATAAAACATAATCTATAACACTTTGCCCGTTTTTGTTACAAAACGTCAATTTTCCCACTGCTTTGTCCTTTCCCGCTCTTCCATTCCAAATCAGTAGATCACTCATTTTACATAATCTGATTAGTCTATGACCATATTCATTCACTCTTTTGTCTTCACTAACCCTATGCACTAACAGGTTACAATTAATGATATCAACTTCATCGATTCCACGCCAATTGTTTAAAATATCAGTTTCATCAATATTGTCACATAAACTTAAATCATTTAACAATCCTGTTCTTGCGTTCAGATCTACAACTACAACAATACTACCATAAAAATGCAATAATGACTTTAACTTTGTTGAGTAAATTGCTGAGTCAGCCATTGTTAACTTTGGAAAAGCACAATAAGTCTACACATCACAATAGCTACATTCTTTGAAATTCAGCGTACCCTAGTCTACTTTCATTTTTTGTTGCCATGTACAATTATATATTTGCACGTATAGATGTGTTTGTTTCAGGTATAATTCATTTACCCGTGCATGTATAATGTGTCAGATCGAATGCATGCAAAAAAGGAACATGAGAGTTTGAATCGGGTGTATTTGAATTATATATTAAAATTGTTATTCATAGAGACGTTCAAAGAGTCTTGAGTGCCCCCCATCCCCTCCCCATCCGGGTCTAAAATCCGACACTACTGCATGTCAATCGTAAACTGCATTGAGTCCACACATTCAAGCATCAAGTATTTCAATCGCCTCAATAAAGGGGACAATACCCTTCCGTTACTCTCACTGACATAAACTCTGCAACATTTACCTCCCTCGATGAATGCTACTGAAATATATTACCTCCCTACCAGCTAATCTGCCTCACTCACCTTACACATTCCAGCCCTATAATCAGTTCAGTTCTATTCATTCCTCTTTTCTCAATGTCTCAATAATGATATTATTAATAATAATAATACGAAAGTGACGATATTGAATTACCTTTTGTACTCGAGGAGTGGACTTGCTGAGTGACTGCGCACATGATTTCCTGAACTATGAGGTGTTATTATTGCATACCATGGCTGTCTTATACAGAATATATACAAAAATAACATCAAAATGACATGTTTAGGAGTTCATACATTTGTATACAGTTCCATGGCATGGCGGCTGCATGGAATCCATCAGTGTGACGTACAGCAATAGTGCCAAGTTTCATGTTTTAATGTGTTTTTTTTTTTTTTTTTAATAATTAAGAGAGAGAGAGAGAGAAAGAAAGAGCGATTGATTGAGAGAAAGAGAGAGAGAGAGAGAGAGAGAACAATGCTGAAAACTTCTCAAGACTTGTCACTTACCATCCCAAGCATTAATTCTTCCAAGATCTGTCTTCCCCGTGACGAAAGTCCACGTTGTCATGGCCGTCTCGCTCCCTTTGCCTGACCATTCTTGCTCTTTTCCTCTTCACCCAATAGATGACAGCGGCAATGAGGAGGATGACCACAACACCACCGCCCACCCCTACACCAATGTACAGCCAGGGTGTGTCATCTGAAGATTGAATGGCAAAACTTTCAATAAACTTGATTATAAATTATTATGAGTATCAGAAACACACTGCTGATTTAGGATTCCTAAAAAAATGTATGGCAGTGCTACTAAATTCCTAAAGATCATTTGAGTATTTAATTGCTCATACTGTCACCATCAAACTCGGACAAAAATAAAATAGAGAGAGAACAAAACAACTTTCTGTCAATCTGCGGATCTCCTTGTGTAATTCCTTGATATAAACGAACGGATATGACAGGGTGAAAAAAACAATATTTACGTGAACTTTAAGTGAACACAGCTTTTCTACCTGTGCTGTTCTCCTCCATTTCTCTCATGACTACAAAAAACTTGAACTCTATGCTTATTCCATCAGAATTCCCGATGCTCAACACAAAAGTGGTCGTGCTCTGGGTGGTCTCATCAAATATTTTTAAGGTAACCTGTCCAAAAGGTGGCACGAGTCTTGTGTAGGTCACTGAGTACTTATCCTTGCTGACTTCGGTGGAGACAGAGCCTTGCACAACCTTTAGGACATACTCTGTAGGTTCTGGATAACCATAAATCTCAATAGTGATCTCAATGTCATCAACCACGTCAAATGTGTATTTGGGAGGTTTCTCCAGCATTGTCGCATCCTTTAGTTTTGGAGGACCTGAGGAAATAACGAAAGCAACAACAGAACATTATGTACCTCCTGGTCTAGCTGGACTTTGACTTTCAAATAAAAAGTATACAGGGAGTTCAATGTTTACCCAGATTATCACAATCGTTCTCATGAGTATGTCTAAATCTTGACGAGTCACCGTTGTGTGACTTTGAGCTGACAGATCTCATCTCTACTTCTTGTTGCCTCTGACTTAAAGTACCCGTGCATTTTATAATTAGTATAAATGTTTTTTAACTGAAGGATTGCTGCAAATTAGGCTCTATAAAGTATACATATGTGCGTGTGTGTCTTTGTGCTTGTGAGTGAAAAAAGGAGAGAAATCAAAGTAAATTAAAAGAAAACAGCAAAACATTGATGAACTTTCGTCTTCGAAGTCAAATCCAAGAAATGGAAGAAAATGTGGAAAACTCACACACAACGTTCACATCCACAGCTTTTTCTAACTCTGTCGGTGTCGACTCGTTTCCTCTGACGCCTTTACATGTGTATCTGTCGGCATCCTGGCAGGTCACGTTGGTCAATGTCCAGTTCAACAGGTCAGTGTTTGCCACATATTCCTGTACCTGTCTCCGTCCACTGCCCATCAGTACAGCTTGGGCAGGAGGGTCATCATCGACCTGACATGTGAAGGTGACGTCTTCCCCATTCTTAACTACCACAGACTGAGAACCGTTGACATGGAAGTTTGTGACTTCTGTTGAAAACGAGGTAAAGTAACAGATTTTAGATTCCCTACCACTAACTTGCAATGTCGGAAATAAAAATTGTCGGCTTTAAATCAAACTAGAACAGTGACAGTCTTGTTATTTTTGTACAAATCACAACTAAAACTGTGTATTTCAGTTGTACGGGTCAGCACTTGGACCACGAGGGCCCACATGAATATAGACACACACACACAAAGAGAAAAAGAGTCCACTTTGAAATGAAATACTGCAGCATCAAAATAAGGAATGCACAATTATTAATGTTAATGTGTGTTTTGTTAAAGAAAAAAGCAAATTCCAGCAACAGTTGTAGGTATACCTATTAAATCTGTCCTGAACTTCTCTTCTCTAGGATTGCCTGGTCCTGCCTCATTGACAGCTGACACAACCATTGTATATTCACGGTCAGGGTTCAGATCAGATAAAACCTGAGTAAATTTGCTGCCGGCTGTGTTTAAATATATAAAAGTTTGGCCAATGCCTGGCTTGTCTTTCTCTTTGCAAATGGACTGGGAAGTCACGGGCTGAAATACAAAGATTGGGCATTCTTATCAAACTCTCTACAGACTTTTTACACAGATAATTGACAACATTTTTGTCCTGGACCCTTCAGCCACATCATGATGGAGAGTGACCACATTTTTTGTCCTGCTCCCTTCAGCCATATTTCATTCGTCACCCCTCGTGTACGGAATAACACGAGATCTCTTGCGCATGCTCACAAGTCATTCACGCTCTTGCGTTCAATATGGTTGCAAGTCATTTTTATTCTTACTGAAAAAATCTGCGATTTCACGGAAATTGTGGGGATTTTTTGTGAGTAAGACCTGTTTCTCCCATAGAGAAAGATGGGACAAATGGTTTGGTAGTGGTTTGTTTCCACTTTAGGTGCAATTCATACAGAATTCGATGAATTGCGGTGCATTGGTTGAGAACACGTGAGAACCGGAAGGTTTGTTTGTTTACATTCGTGTAGGCCTAGATCTAGATCTACCCTACGAGCTGCGGTTATGGCTGTTGGCTTTAGATCTCTCGATCTAGATTACAATCTCGATGTTCATATATCACATGGTGATAGTTTTAGATTTATGACTAGGCTCTAGTACAGGTAGAGCTAGGAACGAAGCGAGTCCAGATCTTTAATATGCTTTGCATAAGGGGCCAAATTAAAGGTGAAGTGAAGGTTTGGACGAGGTCCAGATCTTTCACGATTCTGTTTTGGGAAGTTAGGTGAGGTAGCTGCTGGACTAGACATCGCATTAGATCTAGTTACCTCTCATGTCAATCAGAATCAAATTCACCAAGGCTTCATAAAGTAGATCTGGCATATGATTTGCAGAATCTATATAGAGTCTTAAATTAAATGAAGACCTAATAATTCTGGATCCACCTAGTAGAGTATCTAGACTGTGGTCAGACTCTATGGGCTGGTTTTTACTATGCCTATTACCATAACTAGAAGAAATCTAGGTTCATATGTAGATTCTATGATACATGGTATTAGAATCTGGACAATGGTTTGTAATTAATTTGTTTCGGTTCTGTATGTTCCATAGTGACAGACCCAATTGTCGACGTAATGGCTTAGCAGAGCAGTCAAAGTCAAACTTCTATTACAGAATTCCTAAATCCAGAAGTTGAAGATTCAATAAGGAAAGGGAATTGTGGTAGATCTACATATGGTGAAGATGAGGGAAAAAACAAACACAATGAAAAAACTCGAACTAATTTAAAAGAAATGGATGTCGATCTCGCATCTTCTTTAAGAATGCTGGCACAGCGTTTGAATAATATCGAGTCAAAACTCGAAAGCAAAGAAACTGCGTCGTCTTCGAAAGATCGAGGCTTAGAGTCGGGGTCTGAAGACTGTAGATAAAGATGATCGAGTAGATCTAGGGAAATCTAAAGGAGATGACAGTACAAAGGTCAGCAAAACAAGGAAAAGAGGTGGAGATGAAGACAGTGGTTGCAGTAAAAGTGTCAGTGAGAAAGTGCCTATTATAAAGAGACAGAAACAAAAGGTTAGGTTAGAGGAAGAGGAAGAAGGTGAAATTTCTTCTGACAATAAAGAAAAAGGATCTTTGTTTGACATGTTATCTGAATCAGAAGAAGATTCGACGAATGATAACAAGGAGGATGAGGAAAGTGAAAGTTTAGAAACGTTTTTTAAGACGCAGGAAGATGTGGGAGAAGAGGTTTCGGGCAATCTAGCACATATCATTGATTTAGGATTGTGCAGTGACATGGATGAATCAAAAATTAAACAATTGTGTGGAAACATAAAAAGACCCAAAAATTGCAACAATTTGGTCGTGCCCAAAACAAATCAACATGCATGGAAAAATCTTACTTTAGCCATGAAAGGAAAAGACAAAAAATTGCAAAAGACACAAATGTTCACAGTCATGTTATTCCTACTCAGGGTGACTCATGAAATTAGAATTAAACTACAGACGTTTTACACAGATAATTGACAACATTCTTATCCTGCTCCCTACAAAAATTTTATGAATGCAAGTGACGACATTTTTAACCTGCTCCCTACAAACATTATTTTTATAATGGTAAGTGACGACATTTTTATCCTGCTCTCTATACACATTAAATTTATAAATTCAAGTGACGAAATTTTTATCCTGCTCCCTCAAACATTAAATTTATAAATGCACGTGGCGACATGTTTATACTGCTTCCTACAAACATTTTATAATGGCAAGTGACATTTTGATCCTTCTCCCTACACACATTAAATTTATAAATGCAGGTGACGACATTTTTATTCTGCTCCCTACAAACATTTTATAATGGCAAGTGACGACATTTTTATCCTGCTCACTACAGACATTTTACAATGATAATTGACAACACTCTTTTCCAGCTCCCTGCCGACATTTTACACACCCAAATGACATCATTTTTATCATGAATGCTTTTCTTCGAATCAAGTTTAGAAAATTTAGGTTTCCCTTAGGCTGTTTAATCAATGAGGATAACAATGTTTTCTGTTAGCATCTGTAGTTATTCATAACTGCTTTTATCCTTTCCTGTTTCAAAAAAAAAATAAAATCATTCATCTCGATTCTTCATTCTCTGTTAGCACCAGAAGGGCAGGTGGTCTAGGGTTTGGTCTTTGTAAGGGTTGACGAAATGCCAATAATTATTGTGACTGCCAGCCTAGCCAGCTCCGTACTAAGAAATGATGTTCAGGTCTCTCGGTCTAGACATTGTGAAATACTGGTAAAATTTTCTCCCCCGTGTAGCTATTATTTCGAAATTTTGTATATTATGTCCTTGAGGTAATTTGTCATATTGACATTGTTATTATTATTATTATTATTTTTCAGCGTGATCCGCTGAGCGCGAGATTTTTTTCTATTTTCCTTTAAGATATACAGTAACCTCTCTGCCCACATTGTTTGAAAGTTTTACAAAAAAAATATTGTTGAAAACCTCTCATCGCTTGTGAATTTTCGCTCACTAAAAATAATAGATGAAGGCATTTCTAAAATTGCCCCAGCTTGCAATGAAAACTCATCTCCGTCCAAAAACAATGCGCCCACAGTAACTGCCACGTTCACAATAATTATGTGCTATAAACCTCCAAAAAAATGAGAATAGAGGAATAACTAAAACACAGTATTCTTTTTGAATCTTTTTTTTTTTTCACCATTGTCATGCCACGTATAAAATTTACAGAAAACATGTTAAAAGTATATAAATAATTCCTGAAAATGTTTTTCTTCTTTTCCCATGAAACAAACTACAGCATTATATTTTGTCCAGGCTGGTATTTGTAACACAACCATGCTGCTGATGTGATGTGATAATGATGTATCATGTAATTTCAAATTACATGCACAGGTAATTATAATGCATTCAAACTCTTTTGTCCAGTAATTTCCTATTTTTGATATATTGAAAACCACACTGTGTCCATATTGCCAGGTTTTTAAACAAATACGAAATAATACTGATCAAGCCTATTATTTAGTTTATAAGGTCACTCAATGTTAAAAACAGTCAAAGAAAGAATCCAAAACGTTGAGGAAAAAAAAATAACAACACCGAAACAAAAACAAAACAACAACAACAACAACAACAACAACAACAACAACAGCAACAGCAACAGCAGCAGCAGCAGCAACAACAGCAACAACAACAACAGTAACAGCAACTACAACAACAACAGCAACAACAACAACAACAACAACAACAGCAACAACAACAACAGCAACAACAACTAATTGTGTCAGGAATATTTTTTTTTAAAAATGAACGACTGTTCATGTGTGTGAACGTTTGCCATGGAGAATGATAACGCAAAAAGTTATTTGCATTTCTGATGATAGATTAGCATTTCCGGGTTCTCCAGAATCTCAAAAGCAAATACAGATACATGTAAATGAATGCCTTAGTCTGGAGAAAACCTCGGCAATACAGCATCATAATTTAAGCAATTTGCAGTAATATGGTATGTTATTCCCCCACTCAATGAGACTGAGTGTTGGCCTGTAACAACACATCAGAGGAGACAGTCATGTCTTATGTCACCAGGAATTTCCTATTCCGGCGCCATTCGGGCTAATATAGGTCGAGTGTGTATAGTCTTTTGACACTTCCAATGCAATCAATAAAACATTCGGGGGTACGGATGGAAGGAGGGAAAGAGGTCACATCCACTAATTCATAGATGCTTTAGGCATCACCCAAACAATCCTAGGATGCAATCGTCTTTCGCTGTTTAATTGTCACAATAGGTCACGACTGGTTAATCTTTCTAGTATCAAGCATTATTTTTTACGAACATTCCTTCCAAATATAAAACAAATCGCAGGCGCCCAAGGTTGGTTTTTTTATTATGAAGTAGAATGAAATGTAAGTTAGGTAGACCTGGAATGTGTATAATTTAAATAGCACACTGAGGGAGTTATGGGAAGTAAAGAAACGTTTTATTTGACTGGGCTTTGACATAATCTTTATCGAGGAAAAACCCATAGGCTTAAATCAATCAACATTTATTTAGTTGCGTATTTAAAGAAAGCAAAACCTTTGTTACATGGAACGACTGACATTCCTATAATAATAATAATAATAATGTATAGCATTTATATAGCGCATATCCATTTAAAATGCTCTATGCGCTTTACAGAAACAACATGTCAACCACAGAGCAGAATGGAGCTGCCTGCGAAGCGCTCAACACACTGCACTGCTTCTTTCTCTCTCCCTGTCTCGCTCACTCTCTCTCTCTATCTCAGAGCAAATTGTAACGCAGCCTGTTAGGCGCAGTTCACAACTCACAACAGTTCACAGCTCACAGCAGTTCACAACTCACATCAGTTCACAACTCACATCAGTTCACACAACACACAACTCAAATAATATTTGAATATTTATTAATAACAATATAAAAAAAAATATTTAATAATGAATAATAAATTCTATAATATGACAATTCTGTTAGATTTGATTTCTCCAATGAAAGTTTTCAGTGAGCGAACTCGATCAAACAAATTAAAAAAAAAAAATGACATTACCAGCTGTTCACCACAGTCTGTGCAGGACAGTTTTATCTGATACAGACAGTCTTGATTCTCCTTCACCTCCACTAGATACCCAGTAATGTTACCAGTTGGATACAGCGGTGTCTGCGATGTTATTGTAGCACTGTATTGTGTGGCTGAAGTCACACTTAGTAAATAAACTGGACCGGATTCTGTGTAGAGAAATGGAAAAAAAAATCCCAAAGGAGTTCCAAGGATTAATGTACATGTATAAGCAAAACACATTAGTCAATGTTCACTCAGTGGTTTCTTAGTTCATGGTTGGGCATCTTGCAAGGTAAGGTGATATACGAAAAAATATACGCAGTCTACCATCCCACTTCAACTAGATCTATTCAATTAACACGAAGTGCTGCTAATTCAGGGAGAGTGAATACATTGATACACACGCACATACACACAAACACACACAATATGGACTTTTCAATCTCCTGACCTCCGTGAACCATCGCGCGATTCTAAAGGTAGCCACACAAAGGTCACCGAATTCGGTCACCGAGCCACTAGGCGCTTCAGGGGAGAAGAATTGCACTATATAAACGGACCGAATCTAGGTGGGCTCTACGTGCAGTTGTTGAAATTATATAGTGCAATTCTTCTCACCTAAAGCACCTAGTGGCTCGGTGACCGAATTCGGTGGCCTTTGTGTGGCTACCCTTATGCTCCCCGCCCAAATGCTTTCCAACAAACAAAAAAGAGAACACATTATTCTCACCCCCGCCCCCTCTCGTTTTTGCTTTCTTTCTCTCTCTCTCTCTCTCTCTCTCTCTCTCTCTCTCTTTCTTTTTCGTTTTCTCTTTCGCTGTCTCTCTCTTTTTCCCTGTCTCTCCCCCTTACTCTTTGTCTCTCTTTTCTACTGTCTCTCCTAGTCAGTCTGTCTTTCTGTCTTTACATGTACACATAAATGCATCGGTTATAAAGACAGTGAGATACGGACATAAGGAGAGAATTTTAAAAAACCTCACAAAGAGAGAAGAACAGATATAAAGACAGGGCCAGTGAGAGAGGCAGATAGAAAAGAGAGAAAGAGAGGAGGGAGAGAGAGAGAGAGAGAGAGAGAGAGAGAAAGAGAAAGAGAAAGAGAGATACTGTGGGAGGGAGGCGGAGGAAAAGAAAGAGAGAGAGAGAGAGAGAGAGAGAGAGAGAGAGAGAGAGATGTTTGGAATTCACTATTTTCTGTTCAACCCCCTACCCTTCCCCCGGCCCGAAGTCCCCCCTTTCCGCTTGAAAGCCCCTTGCCGGAATGGTAAAGTTCAGAATAGAAAGAAAAACAATCATTGTACACTGAAATAATTTGACTCTCGTTCTTTCTGTCTGTCTGTCTCACTCTCTCTCTCTTTTCTCTCCCCCTCTCTCTTCTCTTTCTCCCTCCCTCTCCCTCTGTGTATTTGTGTGTTTTAATGTGAATTTCCTAGAATTCATTCGTTTCATCTGAAAATGCTGATAACAAAATGTCAAGCTTTCTATTTTGGGGTTGTGATACAGGAGATTATCAATAATTATACTTTATAGAATCCATTGGTTCATGTTGCAAAATTTTAGAATATGGTTAATGGACAATATGATTAATAGGTCACGAAAAATCTCACAGGTCGGAACTTGATAGTTATAAAAGGTTACAAAATTACTTTGCATATATACTTACTCTCGTCAATAGCGATTGCCTTGTAAGTAAGAAAAACATAATAATGGCACTCAGTAACCAGTCCATTTCCGGGCATGCTCACTGTACAGCTGATGTTCCGCTGTCCGGTGTATCCTTCAAGAGCTGTTTGGTTCTCATACTTGTTCTCATATTCGTCCTGTAGATAGAAATGCAGTGTTGTCTATCGGCTAGGTTGTTTCTGACCACGAAAGAAGTGTTTGTGTACAAATGGAGAGTTCTAAACTGTAAACGTCAGATAATGACATCAAGCCTGACCAAACCACAAACAGCCGCATCACCAACACCAATGAGATTTTACCCGTCGTCACAGAGCAAGTACCAATAATTATTCAGTTTCTTGTTTGATGTAAGGGCGACTGCGACAGAAAAGCATCTCTTTCAACAAAACATAAAATTTGGCTGTTTATACAGGAGTAATGTACTACATTGGGCCATATTAGATGTCATAATACCATCATATTCATATTTTATTGCTCTGTTTCATGTTGTCCTGGCAAACTCACATTATTTAGTGGAGACATCTTACTATAATTGAGCTAGAGGGTCAACCTGTAAGCAATTAAAAGTTAACGACTATGCAGTCAAAAATTATGAAACTTGGTGAACTGCATCGATTTTTGAAGAAACGTTGCTTGGGCACATTCATTTTAAACAAAAAATCAGTCTTTACTTAATAATTATGTTAACATTATTTTTTTTAAACCGCAAAAACAGAGAGGCATTTTCATCGAGTACCGGTGGAATCAACAAGTGTGATCAAAAATTTCTCTCTCTGCCTACTTTCCCCCCTCTTCGTTCTTCGCCTTTCTTAAAACTTTCTTCACACAATGCTGGTCGAGAATCAACTTTAAACATCATATCCATGTATTTTGTAAGGATTCGTAGTGTGAAAATAAGTTTTATTAGTGTTTGCATCGAATCCAAGTTTCATTATTAACGTGACCTAGATCTAGATCTACATTATTTTGGGTTCAAGCAACCTGCGTGTTGTGTAGTGCACGTAAAATGATGATTGTGATATCAAAACAAGAACGTGTTCAAGTTGTTTGAAGAAGTTAATGTCTTAATGCCGTTTGAAAATTGCAACAACTTTGTCAAGTCGCCTAAGCTTGGGGAAACTATGATTACATCTGGCCATAGAGAATTATGTCAGAGAGAGGGGAAGGGGAGGGGAGATGGGCGAGATGGATGGATATTGTGGAGAAAGAGGGAGGGTGGAAAGAGGGGCGAGATGGGTGGATATTGTGGAGAAAGAGGGAGGATGGAAAGAGGGGAGATGGGCGAGATGGGTGGATATTGTGGAGAAAGAGGGACGAGGGAAAGAGGGGAGATGGGCGAGATGGGTGGATATTGTGGAGAAAGAGGAAGGAGGGAAAGAGGGGAGATGGGCGAGATGGGTGGATATTGTGGAGAAAGAGGGAGGATGGAAAGAGGGGAGATGGGTGAGATGGGTGGATATTGTGGAGAAAGAGGAAGGAGGGAAAGAGGGGAGATGGGCGAGATGGGTGGATATTGTGGAGAAAGAGGGACGAGGGAAAGAGGGGAGATGGGCGAGATGGGTGGATATTGTGGAGAAAGAGGAAGGAGGGAAAGAGGGGAGATGGGCGAGATGGGTGGATATTGTGGAGAAAGAGGAAGGAGGGAAAGAGGGGAGATGGGCGAGATGGGTGGATATTGTGGAGAAAGAGGAAGGAGGGAAAGAGGGGAGATGGGCGAGATGGGTGGATATTGTGGAGAAAGAGGAAAGAGGGAAAGAGGGGAGATGGGCGAGATGGGTGGATATTGTGGAGAAAGAGGAAGGAGGGAAAGAGGGGAGATGGGCGAGATGGGTGGATATTGTGGAGAAAGAGGAAGGAGGGAAAGAGGGGAGATGGGGGAGAAAATAAGGTAAAGGGAGGGAAGAGAGATAGAAATAGATTGGGGGGGGGGGGCGGAAAGGGAGAAATTGGTTGGGGGAGGGTGGTGGGATTGGAAGGGGGAAGGTGGGGGGGGGGGTCTGGAGTGGGAAGGAGGGGGGATCGGGAGAGGGAAGGAGAACTGAGTCATTGTTATCTCTCGGCAAAGCCTCATCTAGACATACACAGCTTATGTCAAATCATTATGTCCCTAGTACCGTTCCTAGAACGGGCCCTTGGACTGGTATAGAAGTGTAATTAAAATGATAATTTTCAAACGAGTATAAATCAGGAAAGAGACAAGATTCCATATTTTTGTTTTCACCGGCATTTATTGAGCTTACCAAACTGGATCATGGACGCACTTTTCTTGTTTAAGGGGTTGAAAAGTTCATGTGTAATACAATATTTAATATAAAATGCTCAAATAAATAAAGACAAATAAATACGTATAGAATTCCCCCAAGACTGCAGGACAAAGTAATGGGACGAGCATTGTTCTATAGATTTGAGAACGTTTATATCAATTGAGTACGAAACGACAAAGTTATTTTTAAAAATTTGCCGAAACAAATCGCCATTTCAACAAAATAGGTTTTGAAAACAGCAAAGACTGTTTCAAACTATTTTAGAATGAAATGTATTTATAGCCACTACAAAGACCACTATATAGCTATTCATCATATTATTATCTGATGCACATAAGAAATTTGCAGCCATGTCCGAGTGAAATGAACGAGTTTTCCGGCGTAAACCATACGTGAAACAAAAATGGTGTAAATAGCTTAAATAACTCGTATTTTCTAGTGCGAGGCCAGTAGTCGGGTCGTCACACTGGAGGGGGGGGGGGGGGAGGCATTGGAGACGAAATCATGGGGTCCCGGTGTAACATTCCAAAAATCTCCCCCGCCAGACTATACCTGGGCCAGTTTATACCCCGGGGTATACTTTGGGTTGGACCAGACTATACCCCACCAGTCCAGATTATACCCTTACATTCAGACCCGCAAAATATTCAAAATTCAGCGTTTATTTTCTGTCACACGCGTGAAGGAACACAGTAGTAATCCGATTGGATTGCCAACGTCGGAACGATGCCAGTTGTTCTGTTCCAACACCGTTCCAGTGATGTGCCTCTGTAGTTGTTGCAGTCTCCTCTGTCGCCATTGTTCCTGTACAGGGTTATTATGTTGGCATCTCTCATGTCGTGTGGTATTTCCCCCTGTCTCCGGCAGACAATTAAGAGCTTGTGCAGGTAAGGAAGGAGGAGCCCTTTGTTTTCTTTCATTATTTCTGCTGGTATTTGGTCTTTTCCAGGAGTCTTTCCTCCCTGTAGATCGTCGATTGCCCGAACCAGTTCTTCTTATGTTGGTTGCTCATCCACTTCAGGCACTTACGCCAAGAACTCCAAGATAATCACAAAACTTAAACAAATGGACGAATTTCATATAAATGTTCTTCTACATGGGAGGTTAAACCTGCCTGTTGGCTGAAGAAACTACCCAGTGCGCATAACGCGTATCTATAATTTACAGAAGTGCACAGACTCCTATGATGGCAGTAAAGTATGTGATAGTTTGTTTGTAGTTTAGAAAGCAGCAATTACACTACCAGGCAAATATAGATCTCCCAAGAAAGGGAAGATCTGAAGTACATTCGTGATATGACAATTATCCAGTAACTTGTATCTCCCGACCAACGCCCGGTACCCGAGTTGATACAGTTTAAAACAAAGACATTCTTTTGCACCATCTGTAATGGATTCATCATCTTATGGAGGCCAAGAAAGCCAAGGGAACAAGAGAAAGAACAAAAACAAGAACAAAAAGAAATAGAACCAAAAAAAAAAAAAAATTTGCACATGCCAAAGTCAGGAATTCTCCAGAAACACACACACACACACACACCTACACACACACATCAGCTGTAATAATTTCATTCACTTGTTCAAATAAATTAATTTTGTTTATGCTTACCCATATGTTGGTAAAACATCTGCAGTAAAATCGTAAATAATACACCCTGCTAGGTGAGTAAGTGGAGCAGGTCATGCTGAGTTCTATGTCATCGGTCAGGCTGTTGTTCATCACAGATATCTCATCAGAGCAGTTTATCGTGGACAGTTCTGGCCGGTATTGGAAAAGAATATAATACAAGAAGGCATAATCGTGTCACTTTCCTGCTGGGAGGGGTTACAACGTTAAAGCTATGTGCAATTTTTCATCAACTATATATCAGGAAAATTCCAATCAGTTGTTTCAATCAAAGAAATGTTCCAAATGATTTACTACCAAACAGTCCTTCTAACAAAAAAAGGTAATATGAGTTTCAGTATAATTTATTAGCCATACCTCGATGTTCAGGCAAAAAAGCTGTGCCATTCATTCCCGCTATTTCGTGTAACATTGTTTGTTTGCCAATGGAAACATGATCAAGCCCGACGTGAACTTTGCAAACTGACATGTCACTCTCATGCAGTTCAGAGATTCACTCCCTTCGGGGCCACCTGAACAGGTTTTAGGGATGGGTTCCGCTACACCGTGGCGGGGAGCCGTTGACCGCCAGCGGTGATGATACAATGGAAAAAGGAGGATCAGCCCCGTGTCAAGTGCAACTGGGGACAAGGTGGTCTAGAGGCAAGGTGCTCGCCTCTCATGCCAAGGGTCCCGGGTTCTAAACCCGGGCAGTGCAGGCATGTTGGAAAGTGGATTTTTCTCATATTTTCAAGTCCCTGGTCCTATTGGGGGGTAGGATCGAGTAGTTCTTGGAAATTGGATTTTTCTCATATTTTCAAGTCCCTGGTCCTATTGGGGGGTAGGATCGAGTACCTAGTCTTCTCGGATAAGGACGAAAAAATTCGGAGGGCCCGTGTGCACGTTGCGCACGTTAAAGATACCTTGGCAGTTGGAAATCGTAAAGAGCATGCCGAAAGGCCGCTGCCCGGGCAAAATTGAAATTAATAGATTAAAATTTAACCATATCATCTCCCCCCCCCCCCCCCCCGCGCCAGAACAAGAAATAATAAAACAAGTAAAGTGAGGTGTAAATGCCAAGGGCAGCGAACCTCCTAAAATAAAGACCTCAAATCAAGTGTCAAGTGCAACGACTCTGCACTGTGACGTGCCCTGGAGCATTATAAGCATACGTTTCCTTATTTGACAAACGTGGAAAGGATATAACGCAATGATCGACTCTAAACAAGGATTTACACCATCAAACTGACACCCCGGACGTCTTTTTAAATGTCAATTGGACACAAGGACATGCTGATCGCACAGCTGATGACTTAACTGAATAAAGATGTTTTGACCCATTTTTGACTGTTTGGTTTGCTACAAACATGAAACATTTTGATCCCTGAAACTAAGGATTTGGCTGAAGTTTGGCCAATCGCTGGGCAAAAATAGGTATATCTAATCTTTATAACAAGATCAACCTTCGCTTATACAGCCTGGATTTGAATGAGATTTTACAAATGGCTTCCTTTTGACCAGTATAAGATTTGTTTTTAGTCGTCTTGGTATGAAACGGTGGAGAAATATTATTCTGAGTATATTTTGCATCGCTAATGCCCCCCAACAATCCGTTCTTTTCAACGGTCGGGTCCGGAGAAGCCCATGGCATCATCACTTTCTGCCCCTGGACCATCAACACCGAGTCAACATGCCTTCGAGCACACACACTAGGCCTATTTTATCTCATTCTATAGAACAGACCACCAGGTCCTCCTGAATGGTTGGTACGCACAAGAGAGGTGACGGAGGAGGAGCTAAACCAAGGAGCTTACAACAAATGGAGGGCGGACTCGGGCACGTGACCGTGAGAATTTTATCACCTCTCGCGCCATTGCACTGGGGCTTCGGTTTGTTTACGTTAGATACGGTACAATGGTGAATACTTGCGTTGTTTTTGGCTGGTGATAACAAGGACCAGGAATGTCCACGATGCTGTTAGCACTCAAGTTTTTCCCAATATCTGGGAGCATAGTATGGCAATTACAAATATAAATACTGAAACAGACGCCAGCCATGTCAATGGATGTCACCCAAATCATTAAATTAAAGAAGCCTGTAAGATTTTCTTTAACATTCTTGTTCATCATCATGAAAGAGCGACAGGTTATATCGTTAAAGACAGGGAAACGCAAAGGCACAAACTTAGAGAAACAGTTCTTTTCCTGCACCAATAGTTTGTTTTTCATTTTATTGGTTTATATTGCAGTTTACCATAAAGGTATTTTTCTGCTTGATTACTGGAATTTACATTGTTTTGTTTGATTAATGAAGTTTACCATGAACATTTTTCTGCTTGATTATTGGACGTTTTACCGTAAAAGAATATTTCTATTTGATAATTGAGCTTAACAGCCCAGCTAGTTATCAAGGGATTCACCTCCTTAGGTGGAGGGGAGGAGGACGGATGGTGTCTAGATGTTGTCTGTCAGTGGAGAGAGACAGAGAGAAATTAAACATCGGAGCAGAAACCTGTTGAGCTCACTACGTGGATGTGAATGACAAGGAATGTTCCAGCGATCATGTTCAGCCCTCTCCATTTTGACAGTCAGTGTTGTGACACTTTTGGGTTATACCAGGAAGTATTTTTTTTGTTTGATTATGGAGACAGGCATTGATATAGCCTATTGCTTGGATCGTCTGTGATCACTACGCTACCTGCTTTAGGAATGATACCATGACAGCATCAACCTGATTATGTTCCACAGGCGACATCAAGGAGCTACATCATCTTAAACAAAGCTCTGGCAGAGGGAAAGTTATTCGATCTAAGTTAATGTTTTGTATTCAGTGCCTAATGTCTATTTTCTTTGCTATACAATCACACACGTCTATGACTAACAATGCATCTATCAATACTTGTCATTACTTGTAATTATTATTAACAACCATACCATCAGTATTTATCAACATTTAAATCTTGCATTATACTTAGAACACAATGACAAGTCTCCTAGCGGTTTTAATTAGATATCTACTGGAGTATTCTATCAGTGGGCTGTCATTTCGCTCTGCGGTGTTTTCTTACCCTTGCTTGGTAATTTTTGTAGGAAGACCTGTGTGCCTTCCCCGTAAGTAAAAGTTATGAGATAACCAGCGTTCATCTACAGTTATTAAAAGTTAATGTTAATCGTTCATCGGATCCTGTTTTCATTTATTTCTACGACAGTTCGAGACAGTTTCGTTTTTAAAGGGTAGCAGTTCAGATCACCTGACTCTCCCTATCATAACGTGCTGAAATTTACATCAACTGTTACAGTTTCTTGGTCTTACGTGGTCAAAGTTGGCACACACAGTACAGTAAAGGCGTGGGGCTTGTACACCAACATATGGAAGTGAGAACATAACGTAGTTCACCACAAAACAAAGGAAGTCTCGGTTTTAGATTAGTGGCGCTACATTACCCCCTTCCCAGCGGACTTTCTACGTAGCGAATTGTCACAAAATGAAAGAATATGACTGTCAACGAAATCTTGCTGGTAACCGTCATAATATGCGACAAGAGCTTTCTGATGTTTCACTGGTAATGATTGTGGAATAGTCTTTGAATAGTCCAATTTCCTCTATCGTCCCGTCCAGATGTGTTTTGGTCGGTAGAAAATCGCCCAGCTCGCCGTAAATGAGTATGACTCATCACACCTTCCTATCGCCCGACGGTCTTGCCCGTCACCGTGGGTATCTTTCGGCGCAATAAAATGTATTTTGAATTCCGATTTTAAAAAAAGCCAGCACCTACGGTGCCAAAACGGACCGAACATAGTGAGCTCTATGTGCAGTTGTTGAAATTATGTAGTACAATTCTTCTCACCTGGAGCGTCTAGTGGCATGGTGACAGAATTCGATGGCCTTTCTGTCGGTACCCATAGAGGTTGAGTGGCACATGAGTGAAGTTAAGACACGAGATTTGGTCATTTGTTGTGTGTTCACTTTGAAGGTTAATTGAGATCGACAGAAGGAAAGTTGATCTTCATTTCTATAGATACCACGTCCAAATAAGTACACCTGTCTTCTTTCTACGCTATTTTAAATGCAGATAAAACATTGCCCCCATGTCGGCAAACCATCGGCCCCCTGCTCGCTGCTGAGTCGCTCGGTTGCGCCGAGAGTGACTGAACAGGGATTCCCCAGTAATGTGTATTCTATTTATAGTGTCAGAGCTGCCTAATTTAAGAACCAATGAAATGTCCCGACTTGTCCTATCGATCGATAGAAATGCCACGGCCGCGCGGATTGGGATGACTGCCACACGAGCCGAGCATATTAACAGGCCTGCCAGCCGAATCTAGGTCACCAATGTAATGGGCCATCGCTCGGCCGGTCGCTCTAGGCTCAGCGGAGTGGTCAACTCAAGTCATCCAGATCGAGCAATACAATATTAAAATGGTCATGCAAACAAACACAGAAAATGAAGAAGAAGAAAAGGGATTGTCAACTTTAGATGTAGTGAAGTAAGTAACATTAACTTTAAGGATATCATAGCAAATATAAAAATTCAGTGCAATGTATTAATTTAAAAACAATTCATATGCTCGCCTCGCTGCCACACAATCACCCTAGAAACTCCACCAGCCCAGATCCACAGCTAGTACTGTACCAGTCCCCAAATGGTCACACCCTAAATAAAAGGCGTAGGGCTTATACACCAACATACGGAAGTGGCGACATAACACAGTTAACAACAAAACAAGGGAAGCCTGGGCTGTAGATTTGTGTTCCCTGGTCGGTTCAAAGAAGAAGGCGCTACAACCTAATCTTCTTTCTTCGTCTTTGCATGTACCTTGAGGAGAGGCTTAGGTACACCAACACTGGTGTGTCTGGCGTTCATTGAACCTGTGCAGAGGAAACTGATTATAGAGGGTATGGAACGGAGAGGTCAATCAGTTACCATTCTGAATTATAGTGTCGGGGGGGGGGGCCTACCCCAAAACTTATTATTGGAAATGTAGCCATATCTGTCTCCAATAGTGAGATAGAGTGAGATAGAGTGAAATAGAGTGAGATGGAGTGAGATAGAGTGAGATGGAGTGAGATAGAGTGAGATGGAATGAGATAGAGTGAGATGGAGTGAGATAGAGTGAGATAGAGTGAGATAGAGTGAGATGGAGTGAGATAGAGTGAGATAGAGTGAGATAGAGTGAGATGGAGTGAGATAGAGTGAGATGGAGTGAGATAGAGTGAGATGGAGTGAGATAGAGTGAGATGGAGTGAGATAGAGTGAGATAGAGTGAGATAGAGTGAGATGGAGTGAGATAGAGTGAGATAGAGTGAGATAGAGTGAGATGGAGTGAGATAGAATGAGATGGAGTGAGATATAGTGAGATGGAGTGAGATAGAGTGAGATGGAGTGAGATAGAGTGAGATGGATTGAGATAGAGTGAGATGGAGTGAGATAGAGTGAGATAGAGTGAGATAGAGTGAGATAGAGTGAGATAGAGTGAGATGGAGTGAGATAGAGTGAGATGGAGTGAGATAGAGTGAGATAGAGTGAGATAGAGTGAGATAGAGTGCGCGCTAAAGAAGCTAGGGGTGACCACCACATCGGACATAAAAGGCGAAAACTACTGGGATGACCGGGGGGGGGGGGGTTGATTAACTAGATTCAATACGAAGAGGAGATTTTTATTATTGACCTTCCCGCATCCCAAAACTGCTAAAGTAAGGACACACTTTCTGGCATTCCTGTACAACAGGGAGCAAAGTAAAGAGGTGGCCAAGACAAAAAACAAGAGGATTCAAGAGCACAAGATCAGGTGGAGGTGGATGTGATGTTTCCACTTTCTCTCACTAACTTTCTTCTGACACCAGCCGTGATGGGCACGGCACAAACACACTAAATAATCGACTATCTCTCTTCTATAAGTTATAACAAACGATATCTGTATTGCTTACATATATACAATAATTATTAATTCATTCAATAATAATAGGAACATAGGTCATACAATTTCATGTGAATTTCGATGGAATGAAGTTGATGCAAATCAGTACATGCTAATTAAATGGCTTCGTAATATTCAATCTCTAGCACATTTTATAAAACACATGGGAACATTCAGCATAAGGAAACCTCTCCTTTAGGGGTGTATGGCGCTATCTGGGCACTGGTCCTTCCTCTCTACCCTGGCTTGACTGCGCAGTTAGATCAACAGGTATCGGCAGGTACCAATAGGTCGGGAAGCCAAGAAGACACGATGTCGTTAATCAAAGTACAAGAAGTTGAGAAGCCAAGAAGGTGTTGTTCTTCCTCCTCTGTAGAAAAACAATCGCAAAGTCCTAATCTACTGCTGGAAGGCATGACTTCCATACTTACTCCATGACGGATATTCATCATTAACACTTTTAACCGCTGACACTGTTATAAGTCAGGCTGCAGCTCCCATACTCCATAGGCTCCCATATAGGCAATAGAATAAACGATCAATACAGTTTTAATGATATTTACACGTTCCCCACGAGGAATAACGCTCTCTCTAAAGGACCCCATCCTATAAGGTTTCGTAACATATATATAACGGCGTTTCCGTGACTCTCTCAGAGGCAGTAGTTATACCAAAGTAAACCCACTAGATTTAGGTTCTACAATCATGAACATTAAGTAAAATACACATACATCGTACAATTAACTTACCACTCAGCAACAGCCCAAATGCCGACAAGATACCAAAGATACCACGCTCTGACAAAGGATGTTTGCGGGTTCCCTGACCTTCCCCACTCACAAGACTAGTACAAAGTTACAGTTGCGGTTGTGGTCTCCTCTTCGGCACGAAGCTGGTGAGTGCTCTCAGCGGTCTGAAGTTGGAAGGAGCGTTCGGGGATTTATACCCAGTCAGGTAGCGTCCCAAGACGCTCACCGAGTGTACATTAGTTATCCTAATAGCCACCCCCGTCGACTCCACGTCAAATACTATTGAAACAGCTCTACCCCCCAAGCAATTCCCAGGTGATCTGATCGACAAGTACGGCGGTCAAGTAAACACTACCCTTTTCGGGTGTCAAAGCGCTTCAGTTGCCTCGGCTACTTTCCCCCTCTGGCCTACAATAACTCTGTCTCCCCGCCGTTAGCTATCTTCCCACGCTAGCTATACCTTGCCTGTCTGTCGCCCTGTTACAATCGCCCCCACTTAAGTCGATTTTCCCTGGCAAAATCGGCTAATAAAATTATTAATCTACCGGTAATCTAGATAGAGTGTCGGCCCATAGAGCGTCTCGCCCCCTGATGTTGCTGACTCGAAAGTTATATGGTTGCAGCGCCAGGTTCCATCTAGTTACCCTCGCGTTCTTCTGGTCTTTAGTTCGCATCCAAGTTAGAGGTCGGTGGTCCGTCTCCAACACGAAGTTTCTCCCATACAGATACGCCTGCAACTTACTAACGGCGAAAACTATGGCCAGGCATTCCTTTTCAATTGTTGAGTAGTTCTTCTCCGCAGGTTTCAACTTTCTGCTAACATATACAACTGGATACTTCGTACCCTCGTCTTCTTGAAGTAGGCAGCCACTCACTCCAAGGTTAGATGCGTCTGTCTGGAGAATCAGTTCCTTGTTCCAGTCTGGCATCCGTAGTATCGGCTCGGAACTCAAACAAATTTTTAGGGCATTGAACGCGTTCTCCTGCGCGTGTCCCCACGCGAACTTTGTGCCCTGGGACTTCTTTGTGAGGTCTGACAACGGCGCCGAGATTGCACTGTAATTTGGTACAAACTTCCGATAGTACCCCGTTAGCCCCAGGAAACTCCTCACTTGTGTCTTGGTCGTCGGTCGGTCACAGTCGACAATGGCTCGCACCTTACTCTCCTGCGGTCTTACAGTCCCCTGTCCCAGCTTATGGCCTAAGTACTCGACTTCTGTCATCCCTATTAGCGTCTTGGTAGGTCTAGCTTTTAAATTTGCCCGTCTCAGTCGCTCGAAGACATTCCGACAACGTTCCAAGTGGTCAGGCCAATTTGCACTGTGTATAAGACAGTCGTCTACAAATGCATCTACCCCTTCGCCAGCATCTTTTAATACTTTCCTCATGAGCCTGTTAAATGTGGCGGGGGATCCCTTCAACCCGAACGGCATGACCCTGTACTGGTATAGCCCAAACGGTGTGGCGAACGCCGTCAGGTGTTTATCTTCCTCGGCCATCGGAACTTGATAAAAGCCCTTTGTCAAGTCCAGCTTGGTGAAATATTTTGCCTCCGCTAGATTGGAAATAATGGCTTCTACCTCAGGCATCGGTTCGGCGTCATCGGCAGTCACAACATTTAGCCGCCTGTAGTCGTTGCAGAAACGATGTTGACCATCGGGCTTCTTAACTAATACAATTGGACTATTGTACGGGGACTCGGACGGTTCGATGATTCTGGCCGCAAGCATCTTGCCTACCTCAGCATTGACAGCTTCTCTAGTTGAGTACGGTAGTTGGTAGGGTCTTACCTTCACAGGTTTTTGATCTAGCAATGGGATTTTGTGCTTGATCAGGTCAGTGAGCCCCGGTACATCGGTAAATATATCTTTGTATTCTTCCATGAGCTCTTGCATCTGTTCTCTCTGATCCTGATCTAGCGTGTCCCCTAACTGTACATCCCTGTAGGTTTCGGTCTGTTCTAGCTTAGGCATGACTGTCTCCAGAGGCATCGAAGTCGCTTCCTCTCCTTCATCGGTCTCGTCAATTATAGCTGCAGCTATTGTCTCTGTGTTTTCCTGTTCGTCTTCCCTCTCAATATACTTCTTCAGCATATTCGCGTGATACAATCGTCTCTTCCCCTTGACGTTCACCATGTAGTTCACTGACCCCCTCTGCTCTTCTACTTTGTAAGGCCCTTTCCAAGTCATCTGTAGTTTCGATCCGTCACTTGGGAGAAGTATGAGGACGGAATCGCCCACTTGGAATTTCCTCTGTTTGGCCCCCCTATCGTAGTATTTCTTCTGCCTGTGTTTTTCGACGCTGCTGTTCTCGGCTACGACTTTCATGGCATCCTCCAATCGTTCCCTCATATCTACCACGTATTCGTACGATGACCTCGTTTCTGACTCCGCTTCCCCAGTCCACAGATTCTTCAGTATTGCAAGTGGTCCTCTCACAGGGTGACCGAACACTAGTTCAAACGGCGAAAAACCTGTACTGGCCTGTGGGGTTTCGCGATACGCGAACAGCAGTGGACACAACATTCTGTCCCAGTCCTTGGGTCTGTCATGAGCTACTCGGCGAAGCATATTCTTCAGCACTCCGTTAAATCTTTCACACAGACCATTGGCCATCGCGTGGTAGGGCGAGCAGAATATCTGTTTCGTTTTGAGAAGTGCACTGACCTCTCTCATCAGCTCACCGGTAAACTGTGATCCCCTATCTGAAACTATTTCCTTTGGTATGCCTAACCGAGAAAATATTTCCATTAACGCTTCACTGACCTGCTCAGCTGATATCCCCCTTAAGGCTACGGCATCCGGGAAACGCGTGGCATAATCTACTAGCGTCAAAATATAACGCGATCTCCCATGTTCCGTACGCGGAAGTGGACCAACCAAATCTATGGCGACGCGCGAAAAGGGCGTGTCGATCAGGGGTGTCGGCACTAGGGGTACCTTTGTCACCCTACCTTTATTGGATGTCCTTTGACACGCGTCACACGATCGACAGAAACGACCTACGTCCGCACCTATCCCAGGCCAAAAGAACGACTGCATTATTCTGTCCTGTGTGCGCGAAATTCCTAAGTGTCCCCCGAACACTCCTTCGTGAGCTATCTTCATCAGCTCACTTCGGTACTGCTTAGGTACCAACAACTGCTCCACATCAGCACGTCCAGCCCCGGCCTTCTTTACCCGATAGTAAATTCCCTTACTCTCCTTTATGTGAGTACCTACCTCAGCCGATTGCTCCAACGTGGCTCTCTCCCTTAAAACTCTCAAAGTTTCGTCCTCTCTCTGGGCCCGGGCTATCTCACCTGGTGTGAGTTCCCCTATCTTGGCCCCTACCCTTACCTCCTCCGTTGAGTTGCCCTTGGCCTCCTCATTATCTGTGGTCTGACTCACTTTCGCACTCGCATTCTCACACTCATGCTCTTCCTTGTCAATCTCCACCTTGCGAGATCGCGTGAGTACCACACTTATCTTCTCAAGAGACGCCCCCTTTATGTTTCCTATAATCAAATCGGCCACTGGGTCTTCCACTACTAGCGCTTTGAGAAGCCCAGTATAAAATGGGGTTTCTACCCACATTTCCGCGACAGGAGCAGACCTTCTCGTCCCGTCCATCAGGACATAACTCCTGTTCTTCCCAGTTAAGCTGTTAGGAGGCAGTTTGTCCCTTTTTATAATCGCACACGTGCATCCCGTGTCACGAAGGATAGTAATCTCTTTATCCCCTATCCTCCCCTTCTCCAAAAATGGAGCGGATAAATCATTCTCCGGAACATCGTCTTCGGGCTCATGTTCTGTCGAACCTTCTAACTCAATACTCTTACCTTCCGTCTCCCAAGAAATGAAGGTCTGTGGCCCAACACTCTGCTCAGCCCCTGGTTGAGTATTCGCCCTGCCCGATGACTCCCACTGACTGTCATCGGCTTCCTCATCGCTGGTTAGTACGACTGCGGTCGTCTCTTTCTGTCTCTTCCTACAGAATCTCGCAATATGGAGAAGTGACCCACACACAAAACAACCACGCCCACTCTCACGCTGGGACTTACCTCGGTTGTCCTCGACAGTGGCAGCAGCACCCTTCTTCGTCCTGCCCTGGTCACACTGCCTACTCAGGTGATTGGGAGAGCCACAGTTGAAGCATACCGGTTTACTCACTCCTAAACCCTTACTTCTGCTCTCCTCAACCCTCTTACCTGACTTCTGCTGTTGCTCCAGCCCTCGCTTCGACTGATGAGCCTCACTATACAAGTCCGCCATCTCAACTAACTCATGCACGGACTTGGGGTCCCTCTCTTTCAAATATATGGAAAGATTACAGTCGACAATCTTCAACATCTGCTCCCTGACTAACAGATCCGTAATCCCTTCCATAGTTCTCTCTGCCTCTGAGAGGTCTACCCACCTCTCAAAATATCTCTGCAATCTCACGGACAGCTGCGTATAAGTTTCGTCCTTATCTAGACGACTCTCCCTAAACTTACGCCTATAACCCTCTGCCGTGAGATGATACTTCTTGAACAACACCTTCTTTACCTTCTCGTAATCCCTACTGTCTTCATCGCTGAGACCGGAATAAACATCTAACGCCCTGCCAGTTAACAATGCCCCTAACATGTCTGCCCAGGTGTCTTCTTCCCAATCATTTGCCTGCGCGAGTCTTTCAAATCTTTTCAAATACGAGTCGAGATCCTCGCGCGAGTCATCAAAAATGGCAATTTTGGGTACCTTCGGGGCAGCAGATTTTCCACTCCCTTTACCATTGTGACACCCGTTTTTGGCTAGTTCCCGTTCGCATTCCATTCTCTCCCTTTCAAATTGTCTTTCCTTCTCCTTTTCTTCTCGTTCGATCGCCCTTTGTTCTCGGTTTTGGGCTTTCTCTTCGTCCCACCTAATTTTGAATTCCTCATCACTAATGCCTTCTTGTCTGGCAAGCTTCAGTGCGCCCAGATAGTCCATCAGCAATTGGCCTGTAAACAAAGCTAACAATAAAGCGTGGATCGTAACTGTGAAGTTAACAACAATATTCCTGCAATAGCAAACAACAATTTTCTCTGTGACAAAAGATAAAATTGAACAGTCAATGCACAGGTAAAATCAGAGCATGTCGCAGGCACTAAATGTCAATCTCTCTCACTCGCCCCAGGGCAGATGACCTGTCCACACAATCACACAATAGCCCCTTGACACGACCCAGATCAAAATTAAATGTTATTTACTAGCAGGATCCCACTTCTGACACCATTGTGATGTTTCCACTTTCTCTCACTAACTTTCTTCTGACACCAGCCGTGATGGGCACGGCACAAACACACTAAATAATCGACTATCTCTCTTCTATAAGTTATAACAAACGATATCTGTATTGCTTACATATATACAATAATTATTAATTCATTCAATAATAATAGGAACATAGGTCATACAATTTCATGTGAATTTCGATGGAATGAAGTTGATGCAAATCAGTACATGCTAATTAAATGGCTTCGTAATATTCAATCTCTAGCACATTTTATAAAACACATGGGAACATTCAGCATAAGGAAACCTCTCCTTTAGGGGTGTATGGCGCTATCTGGGCACTGGTCCTTCCTCTCTACCCTGGCTTGACTGCGCAGTTAGATCAACAGGTATCGGCAGGTACCAATAGGTCGGGAAGCCAAGAAGACACGATGTCGTTAATCAAAGTACAAGAAGTTGAGAAGCCAAGAAGGTGTTGTTCTTCCTCCTCTGTAGAAAAACAATCGCAAAGTCCTAATCTACTGCTGGAAGGCATGACTTCCATACTTACTCCATGACGGATATTCATCATTAACACTTTTAACCGCTGACACTGTTATAAGTCAGGCTGCAGCTCCCATACTCCATAGGCTCCCATATAGGCAATAGAATAAACGATCAATACAGTTTTAATGATATTTACACGTTCCCCACGAGGAATAACGCTCTCTCTAAAGGACCCCATCCTATAAGGTTTCGTAACATATATATAACGGCGTTTCCGTGACTCTCTCAGAGGCAGTAGTTATACCAAAGTAAACCCACTAGATTTAGGTTCTACAATCATGAACATTAAGTAAAATACACATACATCGTACAATTAACTTACCACTCAGCAACAGCCCAAATGCCGACAAGATACCAAAGATACCACGCTCTGACAAAGGATGTTTGCGGGTTCCCTGACCTTCCCCACTCACAAGACTAGTACAAAGTTACAGTTGCGGTTGTGGTCTCCTCTTCGGCACGAAGCTGGTGAGTGCTCTCAGCGGTCTGAAGTTGGAAGGAGCGTTCGGGGATTTATACCCAGTCAGGTAGCGTCCCAAGACGCTCACCGAGTGTACATTAGTTATCCTAATAGCCACCCCCGTCGACTCCACGTCAAATACTATTGAAACAGCTCTACCCCCCAAGCAATTCCCAGGTGATCTGATCGACAAGTACGGCGGTCAAGTAAACACTACCCTTTTCGGGTGTCAAAGCGCTTCAGTTGCCTCGGCTACTTTCCCCCTCTGGCCTACAATAACTCTGTCTCCCCGCCGTTAGCTATCTTCCCACGCTAGCTATACCTTGCCTGTCTGTCGCCCTGTTACAGTGGACAAAACACAAAGGGAAGAGAACAGACATAGACCAAAAGAAAACAATGCACAGTGTCGCGATGTGGGTTAGATGGGGATATTTCGACTGACACTCTTTCGAGGTCCGCTCCCACAATCGACGAACACACAAAAATAAATACTTGCACTCTAAAAACTAAATAAATCAATTGCTTTCAATTTTAGCAGAACTGTGGGGCAGTTTAATTACAGGAATTAATGTAACAAATATAATTATAAATATAAATATCAATTCAAAGGCAACTGAATCTAACTAATGGAACTACAGCTTTTATAAAGACTAACGTATTCAATCTAACTACTTGCAGGTCATATGAGTTATATGGCAAAAAGAATCCGCGCACGTGGCGACGGATCTAACAGTTTAAATTCTATTAATTCAATGAGACATGTTAGGATATGGACATTTCCTCTAGACACGCCATGGAGAATGCTTGTACAACCATGCGTTGTCTGGCGGTAGCTCTGAAACTGTCTTCAAAAGTAAGTAGAACGGTTCACTTTCATCATTACAAATTAGTATGGACTCTCACCATGCGGCCCTCACTAGGAGTGAGAGCGCTGGATGTAAACGCTGTGGGTTTATATCAAACCAAGTAGCTTAGGCTCTGGAGCTTTAAATCAGGCTCCTCACAATGGACTGCTCAACTGCGTCTCTATGTCTCTCATCTGGCTGAGGACTATCGCCGACCACCTCGTAAATGGATTGTCTACATGTGGCCCAGAACTAAGTTCTGTATGGCCTTAAATACTGGACTGCATCTGCAGCTTACCGTCTGATTCCTGGATTGTGATTGGTGCAACCACTTCTAGTTCAGCTGCCGAACTGAGTTATTTTAAGTAACAGCCCTACGCAACGACCTTGGGTCGACATCAAAGGTCGAATTACTTCAATACAATATAATGTAAATTTTATAGCAATAAATTCTTAACATGTTCAAAACCCCGAGCTTTTACTCTGGATCACGGTTTTTCTGTACTACAACAGACGTCTCAATAACATTTAATTCCTACTCACCCCTTCCCTCTTTACTAACCCTAGTTCAAAACACGAGATACAACAAGTGCTCAGTCATGCACACCTACGCTGTCCGTCTATCCTTCCCCACATCTTCTGTCTATCTATTATAAAAAAAACTGTTCAAAACAACTTGTTTACGAGACCAAGTTATGCTGGCTCGCACAATAATTACGTTTGTAAAAATTACTCACTGCTCTCTCACAAAAATTTAGTCAGTGGAAACATTTATGAATTAAATCTGTTCTTGACACACAGGTACGGCCTCAAAGTGAAAAAGTGGGCATGTCAACATAGGAAGCCATAGAAATAGCAAGAACTGTGCTCACTATTAAGCAAAGCACGCTTGACCTGTTTAGCGCAATTAGGAGAGTGCGATTGGCAGAAGGACGCGCTAAGAGACAGTGTACCCCCAGCTCAAAACAGCAGATAAAACGAAAAAGGGCGAGAAAAAAACGCCAAGATAGGGAGCGTGGGAGGGGTGATGGAGGGGTCGGGGCGGGAGTAAACGAGAGAGGAAAAAAAATCGAACTCATCAACTGGTTTGAGCAGGCTGGTGGAGAGATGTAACCAACACGCCATTCAACTTGTGTCTTTCAATCACGGATTGGCTTTCATCTCACTCTTCTTTCTCTCTCTCTCCTCTCTCTCTCTCTCTCTCTCTCTCTCTCTGTCTTTATCAGCCTACCTCTCTCATAAACATTGTTTATGAATGTTCTCTCCCTCAGTTGTCTGTTCCTTCGTTGGCAATTAAAACGCAGACTATATATATATTAAAACACTTCTTCAGTATAATATTGTGTGTTTACAAGAAACGCATACTACGACCAAAAAGTGACTGAATGGATAAGAGAATGAAATGGAGAGTTCTATGTTTATCCAAGTACCAAAAGGAGAAAAGGACAGACAATTGTAGTAATTAAGAAGTTTCATATTGATAAACTGAAATTCCTGCCATTTGATACACGGTGCACAGGAACTGAAATCGAAAGACAAAACAAACCATACAAAGTATTAAACTGTTACGGTCCAGTAAAACAGCAGGAACAAGGCTTTACAGAACAGCTGGGTGATATTATCAGTGAAATCGGCCTCAACAATTTATTACTATGTGGAAATTGAAATATGATGTTAAACAATGATCTTGATAAAATTTCGGATGCACCACATGGAAAGAAAGAAAATACAATTGTTTTCAAATTTTTGTGCAAAAAATCTGTTGGTGGCGGAGGGGAGGGGGGGGGGGAGTTAAATAAATAAATAAAAGAATTCACCTGGTCCAGGAAATAATCTTTTGTGGCCAGAAGATTAGATTATATTTTCTGCGATAAAAAATTAATGTCATGTAAAAGAAATGTTGAAAGTAAACATTTTTCGTCCACAGACCATCGTGCAGTTAGCACATGATTTTTAGAATATAATTTCCTGAGAGCAACCTCCAGGTGGCAGTGCAACCCCTCACATGTCACCAATGTCAGCGTTGTAAACCATATGAAGGTATATATATTATAATTTCATAATGAGGAACACGATGATTTGGATAACTGAGCAAAATGGAAAATGCTTAAAACAGCAATTCGCTTAGAATGTAGTTAATACAGTAAAATTAATCCAATAAATAAATCTTCTTCTTCTTCTTGGTAGTCCATCGGGATCTGATGATGACGCTGTTTCTCTGCTAGCTCTCAGCGATGACGGCGCACGTGGCTCCGCAGACCGAAGCTGGAAGCACACAGGTGCCCGCAGGTCTCGCATTGAAAGTTTGTATTTTTCACCTAGGTGGACGCTGCCCTGTGACGTCTGTCCCTTGCTGCAGCGTGACGCTGTCGCCGATCCTCATCAAAGGTGGTGGCTGCCTTGGAGGTGAGAGACCTCCATCCTGATCTATTGGAGGCACACGCTTCCAGCTGGCGTGGCTGAATGCCGCTCCACTTGATGTTAAGTTAGGAGACTAACTAAATAAATGGAATAGAAATAAACTACAAGAAGAGGTAAATGAGATGTCAAAAACGCATTGCACAATTCCCGGATGATAATAATATGCAGGAGAAATATGAAATCACGCAAAAGCAAGTCGAAATTGAACAGTTAGCAAAAACTAAATGAGCACTAATTAGATCCAGAGTCAAATCGATTGGCGAAGAAGAAAAAAAAAATTACCAAGTTCTTTTTAAATTTGGAAAAGGTCAAGGGAACAGCAATATAATAAAACAAGTCAAGAATAGGAATGGTGAAATAATAAAGGACCCGTTAAATATTCTTGGGGAAGCAGAAAAATATTATGAAAATCTTTACACTGAAGAAGCATCAGTGGTGGCGGTTGGTGACTAATTACACAATTTCTTAGATTCTATAGCCTATGACAGAATAACTGAGGAAGACAAGGAATTGTGTGATTTGGATAATAGCTTTAAGGAAATGGGGAAAGCACTTAAAGGACTTAATAATGACTCGGCTCCCGGATCCGCTGGACTTACGGCTTGTTGTTTTTTTAAGGTCTTTCGGCGACTCTTTAAAAAAAACGTTTAATAATAGATCTAGTTGTATAGAATCGATAGAGCAGGGATAATTATCAGTTAGTCAGAGATGCGCTATAATCACTCTGATACACAAAGGCAACAACAGTAATTGAGAAGATGTGAACAATAGGCGACCAATAACACTAACAAATGTTGACTATAAAATCTTTACAAAAGTTTGGCTTCGAGGTTGCAAAAAGTTATACAAGGTACAGTGCATGAAAACCAAAGTGGATTTCTTCAAAGGAGAACAGTTACGTCACATATTAGAATGATAGATGGCCTCATAAATTATGTAAATAAAGAGGATGTGGGAGGTTTGATTGTATCATAGGACTACCAAAAAAGCTTTCGACACAGTGGATAATGGAAACAATGTTGGTAGCCTTTGAAATATTTAATTTTGGTCCAAAATGTATCCATTGGGCTTATATGCAAACGATGTTAATAAACATGCAGAGCTCAGTAAAGAATGGTGGGGGGGGGGGGGGGGGGGGGGGGCTCAGATTGAAATACCAATTGTAATGTATTTATTCTGTTCATGACACAGAAACTAGATATCGCTATTAAGTTTGCTCAGACTATTATAAAATTAATCTGTCTGCAAGACTAGTAAAAGAATAACAAGATAAGATTATATAGAAATCATAAAAAAAGAATTATTCCTAGGTTGGACAACGCTTAGGTGAAAGGTGAAGGTGAAAGAGATAAAGGGGTAAAAGGGTTTAAAATGGATAAGTATACAGATGAGTAAAGAAGTAAGGAAGTACGTAGATAAGTAAAGAAAAAAATAAATAAATACACGGCTGTTTGTGGGGGATCAAACCCAGTGGGCTTCTGCCATGTATTCTAGCAGTGTCCATGTACTGAATACTTTGCTGTTGGCTGTTCTCGAACCCGTCAGGTTTTTTTCATTATCAGCTGACGGTTTTGTAATTGAGTTACATCCCCTGGTATATAGTCAGTTTTTTACGTGGTACATGTGCTTCCAGCAATTAAAAATACTGGGTGTATAAGACATAATATTAACGAATATACGTTCATAAAAGATCTATTGAGATACACCGAAAGTATAGATAATGGTGTACTGAATACTTTGTTGTCAGCTGTTCTCCAACCCTTTAGGTTTTTTTGTTGTTGTTTTTTTGTCATTGTCATCTGATGATTATTTTTGTAATTCCGTTACATCCCCTGGTATATAATCAGTATTTCATGTGTCACATGTGATTCCAGCAACTAAAATTATTGAACGCATGAAACATAATATAAATGAACGTAAATTACGATAAAGGGCCGGTCTAGAAACAAAGAAACTTCAAATGCCAAACATTTGATTTGTTCAATAAGAGTATGCCAAGTTCGGGGTTTTCCTTAGCAAATCTGCTTTTTCTAGACAAACATGCTCTTCGATGGTAATTTATTAACCCAGTGGTATATACATTTGCACTGAGAACCTTTTTTACCAGTGACATATTTTCTTTCGGCTCACCAGAAAGAGGTCTGACAACGTCTGAAATATTTGTGAATGAGAATATGAGCTCCAAACTCCTCAAACTATTTTGTTTTGTTTTGCCTTTACTAAGGAAAGAGAAAGTGCTGTAACAGCCATTGCAAGTGTGAAAGAACATTAAAGACAGTGATTACCTAGGCATTGACTGTTTGGCGGTTTTGTGCACTGAAATGTACTTGAAATTCTTCCCATTGCAAAAGCAACCCAAAATATTTACAGAATTGTGCAATGAGCGCAATAGACGGAATGAAAATATCTGTATGTTCAGTCCTGAAATGTTTCTAACAACCTTCATGAAAGGCACTTAAAGCATAAGGCCACATTCTTGTGTCAGCTTCTTCCTGGGCACAACAGAGAAATGGCAGGACTCACAAAATAGCTTGAAATTGCTCTGTCATGTATTTTTACAATACCTAAAATTGGTAGCACAAACTCGAGTGATTTCTTGAACTAGGTGTCTGAAATGCTCGAGCCTCATGCCAACCGTTTTTCAGAAAATCTCTCCAGTTCCTCGGCATGCTCCTTGGAAGTGTGGAGGGTGTACTATTATATTTTAAACAAAATGAAAGAATCCATTGATAAAAATACCATTAATGTGAGACCCACTAGTCCTAAAATTGTAACCTTGCAGGTTTACAAGGCCATTACCTAATTATGCAGAGATTCAGATCTGAATATTCCAGAACATTAAATAAACTAAAATGTGGCCAAAAAGAAAAAGATGGTACCTAAGAAGAATTAGAAGAAACAAACAATTAAAAAAAAAAACGTTCGATAAATTCCAAAAGAAATAAAAATACAATGATTATTATGGAATTCAAGGTATATTTTTTCTTGCAGTTGTTGTTTTTTAACCGTTGGCTTTTGTGACCGATTTTTTTATAATTATTATTTTAAATTTAACCTTGTTCCGCACACTGCTGCCATCCCACATTTTGTTGTTCAAACTAAAAGACTTCGTTTGTTTAAAGATTGTTCACACATTACGGTTTTTGCATTAGGAAGAACGGATCCTTTCATCCGCTCCAAACATTTAGACGATATTTGGATGACGCAACTTCAAATGTGCAATGTCGTGCATTGTGCAGGCTTGGCGGTGTTTCTGTTTTACGCATGCCCGCAACAAAATTTCTGTCAACTTCCAATGGCTCCTGTCTCGTTGAGATGTCGCAGAGTGGTTCTGTATCGCATTTTGTATATTTTGAAGTACCCTATTCACACCTAAGCCTTGGTGCCTTTACCACGATGTGCACAATCCATTATATGAAAAAGAAAAACAACCTAAACGACTCAACTATTGCCCGCAAAATGTCATCTTTTAAATCAAAAGTGCAAGTTTACCACCTCACTAATTTGTCTTTATAAGGATGTTTTGTTTATTTTTTGGCCAAAAAGTGTGTGGGGTGGGGGGGGGGGGTCCTTTGTCTTATCAATTCATGTAGAGGGCAATGCCGTATTTGGACATTCTGAGTGGTAAGCAGTAACATAACGCGTTCATGTGGAATATGAGCCCTTTTCAAAGGTATGTATATCGTTACTGTTGAGAATAATTAGCACTGCTCTAGAAAGCCTATACGTTGAAGTTGTACAGCATCGGCCAACGGAATGTCTTCCAATTACATTTGAGACATTTAGTGAGCGATGATTGCTTTCTGAATGGTTTGTGAAATAAATAATAATAATAATAATAATAATAAATAGAATTTATATAGCGCATTTCTAATAAAATTATTACTCAAGGCACTGTACATTGCATCAATAATTCGTGCACACACTTTCCAAATGTCATACTAAAACACGCACTCTCTGTCACAAATCCCAGACTGGGAGATGCAATATTTATAACAGGACAACAATCACGAACGAACAAGTATACACTTAACAGAACAACCCATCAGACTCACACATTTATTATACATAAAGATAGAGCCAAAAGTGCAACTACATACATTATATTATTGAATTTACTACCGTCCAACGGCCTTATTCCCACATGCACTCTCTTCCTCGGGTCCACAACCCGGTAGTTACTTTCTAAAGACACTTCGGCCTCAGCCTCTCCTCTCAGGGTCTTAATAGCACATTAATATTTCACTGGCACCGCAGTCTCTCAGTATCACCTTCCTATTGCCATAACACATTAGCATTCCAATAGCACTTCAACATGGCAATAGCACATTATCATTTCAATAGCACATTCACGATCATATATACGTCCCTGTCTGTGGCCAGACTGCCACGACTTCATGTGACTCTACTGTCCTGCACCGACAGCTTCACTCTTGGCCTATGTGTGGCCTCCGGCCCTATGCTGGCCTATCCCCTGTGCTCACCGTAGGCGGCGCTCTTCGGCCCGACCCCGGCACCTACAAGAATAACATTACATTGGTATAATACCATACCATTTCTATTCACTTCACCCCTCCTTACATCTCATGAAGCGTACACACAATAGTTCACATTTCACTCACCAAACATCTTACGGTAACACACCTCCACCTCAACTTACATCTATCGCTCATGGCGCACATTGCTATATACAGTATCAAGGACTTCCATATTCCTCACATATACTTATTTACATCATGGTCATAGACGAATATAATACATCAATCATTACTATTATCAATCATCGTTTCACCTACCAGTCATCACTGGAAAAACACTACCCCCAAGTCTTCCGACTGCTCTCCTTATGTTCGCCCTCTGGGGCTTTCTCCTGCGTCCGTTCCCTAGGACGTCTTAGTGTGCAGTGATAGTAATACAGCGCTCTCGCCTCATTCAGACCCCCACCACTCACAACATGCACGCTTTTCCTTCCCCCGTGGCCCGTGGGTTAACTTTATTCTCACCCTCTCCTCGTAACTACTGATCCTCGCTCACTCGCTCGTGACACTCTCATCCATACAAACTTTCAGTTTCACACACATAGACGCTCTTATTCATATAACACTAGCTTATATAGCCTAATCAATTGTAACATCAAAGTACAGAATAGAATTTTGAAAATTTAAAATTGTCGGAGGAAAAGGTGATGTTTTACGCTTTTCTTAAAGCTTTCAAGATTCGGTGATTCACGAATGCTCAAGGGTATCTGGTTCCAGACAAAAAGTCTAAAATAATTGAAGGATCTATGGCCTATAGTCTTATAGTTTTTAGATGGGATTCTTAAGATTGTTTTGTCACTTGATGATCTTAGTGAACGAGATGGTGTGTAAACTTGTAAAGAATTTTTGAGATAGCTGAGTGCGGTGTTATTTAAACATTTATAGCAAAAAACAACAATTTTGTATGTAATTCTTTCTGTTATAGGAAGCCAGTGCAGTTCTTTTAACAAAGGCGTAACGTGGTCAGCTGGTTTTTTCTTGGTAATCAATTTGGCTGCGTTGTTTGAATGACTTGAATTTTAGACAGTTTATCTCATGTTATTCCAGCAAGAAGAGAATTGCAATAATCTATTCGAGATAAAATCAGTGCAGTAACTAAAGTTTTGGTAAATATGGAATTATGAGAAGATAGATCTGTCCATCCTTACCTTCTATCAGAAAATGTATATCTCCTTGTCGCTGGCAGTCATTTTCATAATGTAAGTGAACCTTCTGGCCAACTAAGGATTTAAATAAACTCCGGGAAATAGCATCGTCCATCTCAAGTGATGAGTCGGGCGTAGTCGCATCTCCAAGATAAAATGTGTAATTTGCACGACTTGAACGATGCAAAAAGTACAAAGCAAGTTTATCTTGACTGTATTTACTGACAAATGTAATCTGGGGGTTCTCCGGCTGTAGCAGGAAGATGTGTGACCAGTAGTTTACGATCTGTAAGTTATTTGCACGATCTGAAATACAGAATTAGAGAATGTTTGTCGCTCTGTCCTATTTTTTGTTCTATTTTCTCTTCTGCATTATCCTCTTCTTCTTCTTCTTTCTCTTCTTCTTGCATCCTCACTGATGTTTTTCTTTTGCATGAATCTCCATAAATAACAATAAAGTTATTTACATAGTAAATGTAAGGTGAAAGTGGAATGAACATTATTAAACTCTTTACGAAGATGCGATATTCGAATTGAAAATCATTGATTATTATTGATATATCTGGGGTGTCAGAATCAAATATGGTCAAGGGGAAATAACCGAATTAATTATAGAGAGGAGGTGAATAAATATAACATGTGAAGTACGTCAGTTGTAGATAAGGACGGTATTTTTTGATGACGTCATTTTAAGCAAGAGGGAACTATTGAACAACAGGAAGTCGTAGATAAATTCTAGTAAATAGAATATCACTGGTGTTATGGTGAATGGGCTATAGATAATCAGCGGGAATATATATACTAGGGGAGATGGTGGATATCCAATGGAAATATAATATGCTATCGATGAAGATTAACACCCCGTTTTCAACGTTGGGGTGAGAACGTATTTGTCTTCGTCACTTAGCCGTTAGGTTGATAACCAATCAATGCAGGCGTATTGATAATCAATAGGCAGCCGAGAGAGCAACTGACGGGGGCACACCATACCGTACAGAGTGTTCCTTCTGTGAGGGTGTCAGCGTAGCCCCGCTAGAGTGGGTCCAATTAATACGAACAGCATGACCAGATGATGATCTTGTGAGTGATCCATATGCCTGAATTGTAATACACAAAGCCTCCTCATTGTTGCCTGGCCAATGGCCAGGACAATAGTAAGTACAGATCTGACCGCAGCGTGATGAGTGACAGTTAATGCAGAAGCGAAGAGCCTAGCCTTTATCCGTGATATGAACCTACCAGGAGCGTTCGCCCGAGAGTGCACGAGGCAAAGCTAACCCATCTATAGCTGCTAATAATATAGAGTATGAACTACCTACTGTGAATTGTGAATGAATTGTTTGGGTGAGGCTGGGAGTTGCCAGCCCACCCTAGAGTTGGATCTCTGTACGTAACACATAGATATCTGAGATGACCTTATGTCTCCAGAGACTATAATCGCCATACAGAGCAGTTTAGATCTTAGATATAGATAGGAATAGTTTAAGTAGATAACTAGTGAGCACAGAAGTTAAATATTACTATAGGAAATCTAGAGCTAGACTTAGAATGAAGTGCTTTTGATTATGAAATTGATGCTGCTGATATTTATCCTTACTACGTATTAGATCTCTAGTCGAAATTGTTAGTGCACATAACGTAAATAAATTGTGGCCCTGCAGGTCTGATTGTTTGAAATCTACTCACTCTGTTCTTTAGTAATTGGCGTGTGAGTGGATGTTAGATTTGGATTGAATACCTCTCAGTTATAAAAATGCAGTCGAAAACATATCCACCCCAAACACCTTAAAATATCATCTACAACATCCAGATGGGATCCATAACAACTGGGTCATAACAACGGGCATGGATACCGTAGAACTAATTCAACATATTGTTTGCAGTAAATGCATTTTCATCTATCGTAGTAAATCTTCAGAGAAAAGTAAGTGTGAGGCGCAAAACGTTTGTGGCGTCAAATAAAGAAGACCAGTATCGAACACCGACAAGAAATCAACGTTCGATGTTTTGTGAAGGTTGTGGACATTTCAACAGCTTTATCGAGCTGGGGTTTCCAGATCTATTATCAGCACACACAGGTTTTTATCAGCCAACCTCAGAAATGCAGTTGGTGCATTGAATAATACAACCAGAAGTTTACCTAATGATGGAGGTCATGCAGTTCTGTGTTTTTTATTGCCAATGGCTGATTGTTGTCACACCCATGACTATCTGAGGCACACAGCAGTGCTTTTCAGAGGAGCGTTCAGTGGTGCGATGGCCTTGAGTCGCCTGCATGACCCCCAGCATTAGATAAACTTATGGTTGTATTGGGAAAATGAAATAGCTGCAAGGCAGACCGTTCAGTAGAGTGCCCATTAGGCAAAAATGTGCCGTGCGGGCGCCTCCAAATCTCAGAGATGGCTGCCTTCTCAACTGAACACGCCTCTGTACAGTGGTTTCATTTATTCTAAATACACGAAACTGCTCCAACGTGGATGTTATTTCAACAGTTTGTACATTTTTCTCCTAAAAACGAGGGGGAAAAGCATCCTGATCCCCACAGTAAGCCACAATCAGGTAGAAAGTCATTTCGCATTTTTTCTACTAATTAATATGCAGTCTGATTGTTTATCCTTTGCCGTTAATATCCAACATATCCCCTCAGTGTTCGATGTGACCATTGTCACATTATAGAAGTAGTAAGGTGGTCTAGAGGCAAGGTGCTCGCCTCTCATGCCAAGGGTCCCGGGTTCAAAACCCTGCCGGTGCAGGCATGTTGGAAGTTTGGGATTTTTCTCATAGTTTCGTGTCCCTGATCCTATTGAGGGATCGGATACAGTACCTAGTCTTCTCGGATAAGGACGAAAAAATTCGGAGGGCCCGTGTGCACGTTGCGCACGTTAAAGATACCTTGGCAGTTGGAAATCGTAAAGAGCAGGCCGAACAGGCCGCTGCCTGGGCAAAATTAAATAAAATTCATCCCTACCATTCCCTCCCCCTCCCTCATCTACCCCCCCCCTCCAAAAAAAAAAAAAGAACCGCCGACCGGCGCTGCACTGTGGCGACGACGTGCTTGCTCCAGTTGTAACTGGGCTGCAATGGCACAAAGGCAAATTTCCCAAATGGGATTAAAGAGTTATACAAATACAAATACAAATACAAATAAAGCCAATTTGTCAGTTGGGTATCTTGTAGTAGTTTAAACCAACTGACCAGTCAGCCTACCAGTCTCATCCTATTCCACACCTTCAACACCCCAGCCTAGTATCCCACCTACCACCTCATCGATATTTGGAAATAAAAATAAAAGGGTGTGGAGGGTAGAGAGTTATACAATGTGAATGAAAGTAAAGGTACAACAGAGTGAGTTTAGTGAACACACCGCACTGTGTGCCATACGGTGGGAATGATGCTTCTGATAATATTATACTTGACGGTTTTCTCTCTGAAGATCTGTTGAATGGGGCAGATCCAATAGATTCATCTTGACGAAGTTGCTAATTTTTTCCCACGGGTAAATTTAAGATGATAGTTTCACCGTCTCGGGTTTCAGTATCTCTGCCGAGCACTAATTATTGATTTTAATGTCGAGCAGACCCAATTCATCATTTTCATCTTTCAACTGGAAATGCATACTAAGATAAACAATATTCAACAAGTTATGGCAAGAAATGCTTGTATTGCACAAATGAAATCTATGTGTGGGAAAATTGAAACACTGCGCAAAACGTGACATCAGTCAATTTGTTTTATTTATTAATATTTTTTGTACCATGATTTCTATGAAATAATTACTCATTATCTCCATGAGAACAGATGGTCGTTGATCAATGTTTCCGTGACTGCAAGAACCGAAATTGAGAGTGACATCAGTTTTAAAAACTCAAACAGTACCATGAAATAAAAGTGAATGAGATCTAATAGAGAAAACATTTCAATTTACCTAGAATATACCAATTTCTAAAAGACGTGCTCATTCTGTCAGTTAGGTCAGGAATATAATCAATGAATGTAGACAACTGTCCGATCCATTTCACTCGCATGTCACCAACAATTACACCGGCAGGAGTTGCTGTCATGTTGAAGACTACATAGTAGACATCGTCAACCTTTCTGTCACAGTAACCACATGCAGTTGTCTCCCCCACGGCATCCATCTTGCTCAATGTTGAGTTCACATTGTGTAACGTTCCACGTGAAAATCTGAAATCAGAGTCTTATTTCTATCAAGGGATATTAATTAAAATTTCCAGTGTTTCTGCTTGGCAACCAAAAATGTCCCATTGATGTGTGTGTGTTTGTGTGTGTGTGTCTGTGTGTATATGTGTGTACAAGTTGAGAAAGGGGACGGGGGTCGATTGCACATTAAAAAACAATGTTAAAAACGAAACAGAAACAAACAAACAAAAGTGCAGGAAAATTTAATTTCCAGGTTTTTCGACATTGCCCTCTTCCATAATGAAGAGCCAATGCTATTTGCCAAGCAACTTACAAGTTAAAAAAAAAAAATCGAAAAGCCCATCTCTGAATCAGCTGTCATTGTTCAGACCACACGTCACAGTCTGAACCAGCCCATTTTAACCCCGCCCGCTCCGTTCACTTCATTTTGTCCCAGTAGTTTTTTTCCGTGTCTCTTGTTGTTTTCTTTTCTATCGCTAATGGACCTCAAGGGACACAACCCTGACACAGATGACAACATCATATCAACATTTAAAACTTATGGTCTGATTTTTGAATGTGGAGGTCTACCAGGAAGGACTTTAGAGGTTATGGAATTATAGAACTTGAGGAGTTGGGGGAGGGGGAAGGGGGTATTCCGTAGGGGTTTTGCTGGATACAATGGAAAATTCCAATATGTGTTTGACAAGTGTGATAGTTTTATCTTCCTTCATGTATCGTTATAGTAGACATGTATGGCGACAGTTCTTTGTGAGCTTTAACAGCTGAAGGAATATGCAGCACGTTATGAATGGGAATATTTCTATTATATAAACTGCTTCCCTTTAAAACTAAACTGTTACAACTGTAATTAATAAAACACGGGGTCCGTCGAACGATGAAAACTATGTTTATTAAGTGTGATGAAGAAGAAAATGAATGATATCCACAACGCTGCTTACGCCTAGTAGGAAGGCACAAGAAGAACCTACAACACACACCTGTCCAAAAATGAATACTATCCAAACAAATGCATAATGATGATAATGAAGATCATTTATATAGCGCCTAATCCAAACGAGTTTGCTCTAGGCGCTTTACAGAAAGTCCCTCTTGTTCTCTCCATTTGCATCTCTCTCACTCTCTATTTCTTTCTCTCACCCTCTTTCTCTCACTCTCTCTACCTCTCTCTATCTCAGAGCAAATTGTAACGCAGCTGTCAGGCGCAGTTCACAACTCACAACTTGTATTCTAAAGTATTATAATATTATTTGAATATCGTTAACAGTATGATGCGAACGTGAAGTCAGTCCCGAACGTGAAGTCAGTCCTGTTGTATGGATGTGAGACTTGGAATGCGTCCCAGGCCTGCATAAAGAGAATCCAAGTTTTCATCAACAGATGTTTGAGGAAGCTACTTAAGATCAGATGGACAGACAAGGTGAGCAATGAAATTGTATGGAAAAGAACAAGACAGAGCCCAGTCAGAGAGGAAATTGATAGGAGGCGATGGAGATGGATCGGCCACACTCTCAGGAGGCCAGGAAACAGCATCACGAAGAAGGTATTGGATTGGAATCCCCAGGGCAAGAGATCAAGAGGAAGGCCGCGTGGAACGTGGAGAAGAGCCAGAGAAAATGATGTGCAACGAAGCGGAAAGACTTGGAATAATGTAAAGAGGCTGGCCCATGATAGAGAGGGATGGAAAGTGTTTGTTGGTGGCCTATACCCTGATCCAGGGTGAGAAAGGCAATGATGATGATGAACAGTATGATGAAACCGGCCATGTGCATAACATCAAACTTTACAGGAGAGCTAAAAAACTGAATTCATTAAAGAGTTTCGCACAAATTACAATAATACTTAATTCAAATAATACAGAAATACTTTCTCCTCTTACATGTCTTACAATAATGTTCAACGTTGGCAATTTTCAGAGAAAACAACTCTTAAAAATAAAATGTTGGATATGGCCGAAGTCAAGCGGCACGATGAAATCGGCCTAGCGACATCAACCGCCCTGGCTGAAATCATCATGCCGGATCGAGGCCAGCCGCGGAGTAGCGGTTTCGGCCAATCGACATCTGGCGAACTGGCTGAATTCATTATGGCGGGTTGGGGTCGGCCCCGGTAGATAGCCGACGATTTGACGATAAATTAATGACCTATTATGAACTAACACAATATTGTCGACGGACATTTTTAACATCAGCAACAAGAGACAACAAAAAGAATCACAACACACAGTGATCAGAAGTGCAACAACAACAACAAGCAACAATTAAACATTTATAAAATAAAACTAGAACAGAGATTTAAACAGATAATAATTAATTGAATCAAACCCCACGATCAATCTTCTTTAGAAAATGAGTGAAAGATGATAACAATGAAGATGATGATGATGATGATGATGACAGTCGCGATAAAATATGGCTAGAAAATTCATTTTATGAATACAAGGGAAAAAAAGAGAGAAAAAGAAATATCCTTTAGATTAACCAACGAGAACATCAATACTATAGGTTTTTTATCTTCTCACCCCTCCCCACTCCCTTCCCTTTCTCCCTTCCTATGTCATCTGTCTCGACTTTTGTCTGTCTGTCAGTCTGATCCTCATACCTGTAGTAAACCTTAGAGAATCAACATGATATCACTGATGAGGCAGTGAGTCACAGAATGCATGCCAGACTTTGTCAATGACCATTTTTAGCTTTTGTAGATGTTAAATTTCGAAGCTGGGATCTTTAGTCTCTCTTGGTGCAGAGCACTGGGTTCTTTAAATATGTGCTTTTGAAGGTCCTGGGAGGATGAGACAAGTCTTGACACTCGTCAGCGAAGTGCAGTTTGTACTTTATGACATGTTTTTGTCCATCTTCGGTGGCTGGGGTATAAAGTAGACTGTGAATGTCAGTCACCAATGCGTCTCCACTTTTACGTCCCGGGCGGATATTGGTGTGGGGTCCACATTTGGAGAAATCTTTGAAAAAGTCATGGCGTAAATATTTTACAGTGAAAGGCCTGGGGTTCTTTCGGGCTGATTTAATAACGATGATATAGTTATGTGGAACATTGATTGATACGCTTTGAGGGCTCTCTCAATGAGGCTATGTGAAGAGTCCACCATCTTATGGGTGTGTCCTTTGACTAGGTACTTTTGGTGGACTTCGACTTTTGATGTTTCCACAAGATACTGGATGGCATTGGCAAGAATTTGGTTGCGATTTTGATATGTGCAGCCATCACTGTAGATTACAATTTCTTTGGTCGCATTTCTTCCTTTGAGGTAATCTAAAATGCAGGTAGCAAATTCATTTGCAGACATTCCACCCTCAGTTTCGTTCCACACATAGCAGGTAACATCTGCAGACACCAGGTCGTAGATGGTAAAATTATGGACACATAGCTTGGTTTTAAAGTACATGGCTGAAGCATTGGTGTCTGGTGCTAGCAGCATGGATTCTTAAGTCCATGCAAATGCTGCAAACTGGCCATCATTGTTGGCTTTCCTCTGCAACGCTCATAGTTTGTCACCGTCCTTGTGCTCCAGAGCTTGTTGTAAAAAATTCCTATGGTCTTGCTATCCGTCTTGGGACACGTTGCCAGTTTCATAACCTACACAGAGGTCACACCATTCTGTCCTTCTTGGGCAAATAGATGGACAAGTCCCAAGTCCGCAGCCTGATCATTGTACCCACTAGGCCATGCTCTTGCAATGACAGGGACTCAGAGGGGAAAGGGTGGTCATATCTCGATATGTATATTTCTCACAACTTAATACAGATTGGAAAGCCTAGCTACTTTACAAACTTTATCTTTCACAGGATGTTACCGTTTAGCATCACTAGAAGGCTGTTTTCAATTGATAAGTAATGAATCTGTAGTAGCTTTATCCTACTGGAAAGGAACAATAAATGCATTTACATGTAAAGCAAACCTCAAGTCCCTAACGTGATGCTACGCCAGTGCAATTCACCACAGAATGTTACTATATTTAGGAATTTAGATCAACTACAGGAAAACGGGAAGTGACAGTCTAAAGTACACAAATTTACATACACTTTCAATGCTATTTACAACTCACCAGAAATAAACAGCAGTGGTAGAAGTAACCAGGGAAGCACGGACTTGATCAACATTTTCAATGGTAAAACTTTCCAACCAAGCAAAGTCAAGTTTGTCAGATCAAGTGCCCTGCTCGAGAGCCGTACTTCCTTGATCTGTCCTGCTAGACAATGTGACTTGCAGCTTGCGAAGTCTACAAACCTAATGTGCAAGTGAGCTCCATCCTGACCAGTATGTGCAACTGATTTTATGTCTAAATTGAGATACCATTCTGTACCCCCCCCACCCCCTCCCCCAAGTGATCATACAGATCTCTTCCAGAATTGTCTTTTTATTCAGATAGTTTGCTTTCGCCCTTATCAAATGATGAATGTTCACTTCCTCTTTGCTTTGCGATGTTGTGTCTACATGTCTCCCTGTTACCCAAACATTGCCCTGTAACGCACAGAATTATGTCCACAGAGAAGGATTGGGCCTGGTAGCAGTCACCGACACACCTCACCAGAAAGACGTCATAATGTAAATACATGGGAAAGGTAACTATTCATCTGTGGCCGTATGCTTGAACTGTGCGTAATGTGTTACACGGTGGTGTGGGGCTTACTCGTCTGTGGAAAATGTTACCCGGTGTGTACGAATTTTGCGTAGGCCTACACCCACATGTAAAGGGTTATTAACTATACACTTTCTCCGAGGTCGTCTTAAGCAGATGCACAGTGCGAAATAAGCTTGGGAAAGTTGCGTCTACTAGAATGAAAGAAAGAAAGTAAATGTTATGTTATTCCAGCCAGCGACTTCAAGGGCCAAGGTAAAAAATTACATGTAACGCATACGGAACTCCTCCCCGATGCTTTCTCGTGTCAGGGATTGGCTGATACAAATCATGTGCATGCGGAATGTCAATTTTTGTAACAGCGGTAAGCGACAATTGGGGCTTAGGTAGAGGTAGGCGAAACTTTAGTTCATGCAAACCAGCTAAATTTGACTTTTTACCCAATTGGCCGTACACTCTCATGGTGCAAAACGGGAGGATTTACATCAAGTTCTTTCATACGGCCAGGGATATTAAAAGGACTTTGGTCTACTTTGTCGAAGATGGATTTTTTTTTTCAACTCGCTGTGCCTTTGTTGTTTTTTTTACTTAAATTCATATTGCTGTATTCAGAGACACAGATTTCTGCCACGGACTTGTGGGAAACTTTAAATTCTTGTTTGGTTTTGTCTTCCTCAATGAAACTTTATAAGGCAGATTGAGCGATTTTCTTTCTGCCGTCACGTCGACCTACCTGAGTCAATCGTGCTTGGAAGCAAGGATAAGGAATGTTTGCTTTAGGGCGAATGAGCCCTGCACTAAACTGAAGAAGGGTATAATCTGACTCAGAACGTGCCATAATGTATACTTGCCCGCCCATCTGTCTCTGTCTGTCTGTTTGTCGGTCTGTCTGTCTCTGTCTCTCTGCCCCCCCCCCTGTCTATCTTCCCATCTATCTTCCTCCCCCTCTCTCTCTCTCTCTCTCTCTCTCTCTCACCTCTTTTTCTCTCTCTCTCCTCTCTTGCTCTCTCTCGCTCTCTCTCTCTGGTCATCTGAACACACGCCCTTTATGGTCTTTCATTTGCCGCACTAAGAATGAAGGAGCGTAATAATCCATAGCTTATACAGTATATCATAGCGCTCCATCCCTTTTGTGACTTCCATTGTATTTTATTACCTCAGCTTTTATTTCATTCTTCCATACACACACACACACATACGCACACACGTACACCACTTTTGTTTTGGTTCTTGTGTGACCATAACACGGGTTCTGTTAGTAGAATGGACGGGATGAGATGGATTACATGTTATGTGATGCAACAAATTTAACTCCAATATTTCACACATAATCACGTATTTTGTGTCCAGGACTGAGTTGTTATCTACCGGCCGCAGTCGCTCTCGTAAAGGTGGTCTGAACAGCTTCAAGTACGAGCTGCTGGATTTGCAACTGTTCCCGCTGTACACTTGGGTTTTTGTCAGGATCCTCCAGGCACAGGTAAAATAATAATAATAATGGATGGCATTTATATAGCGCATATCCATTACAAAAATGCTCTATGCGCTTTACAGAAACATGTCAAAAAATACATAGGTAAACTCACACACACAACCCACATTGATACACACATAATAATAATAATAATAGATAGCTTTTACATAGACTAGAAACTCTCATACAAATGACATTTTAACATCCTTTTAAACTGTGAAAATACTTGCGAACTGCGGACATCTAAAGGAATCTCATTCCACACCCTGGGCCCAACATGGCTGAAAGCCCTTTCACCAAAACTTTTTAGGTTCACTACGGGTACTTTTAGTCTAAGGTTGTCAGAAGATGATCTTAATGCTCTTGCAGGGCGATGCAGTTCTATAAGTTCTGAAATGGAAGCTCACAGACATCACATCCACAAGCTCAGGAAACAATGACGTCATGGAAGATCTTTGTTTCTCCAGGCCATCAGCCTCAGCCCAGGCGTCCATTAGCGGGTTCTGATGGGCCGAGTAGGTGAATGGTGACGTCATGACATTCTGTTTCAATGAGACCTCGCCCAGCCAGTCAAGTAGTTTTGTCTTCACCAGAACTCATTGTCGTGATCTCACCATCCAACTAGAGGACCATCAGAATCGGTTAATGCCTACCTACCCAAGCAGCAACTCTACGTCATTCCAACATAGATTGGCATAGGATTGTTAAGATTATTCTTAGGGCGGATCTCTATATCAACCTGACGTTGTCGCAATGTCGTAACTGGCTGATCTATGTAGGAGGTGTCATTCTTGTGAGCAGACGACGTTCATCCCATGTGTGAGATTTCCTTAAGGTTACTGGCTGGGTGGGCAAAGATTGTTCTTGATTTGTCCTTTATGTTTGTACTATCCCGTGAGAACAGTGCTCGCCATCACTCCGTCCACAGTTGTAGGTGGGCAAAGATTGTTCTTGATTTGTCCTTTATGTTTGTACTATCCCGTGAGAACAGTGCTCGCCATCAATCCGTCCACAGTTGTAGGTGGGCAAAGATTGTTCTTGATTTGTCCTTTATGTCTGTACTATCCTGTAAGAACAGTACTCGCCATCACTCCGTCCACAGTTGTAGGTGTCAAAGATTGTTCTTGATTTGTCCTTTATGTTTGTACTATCCCGTAAGAACAGTGCTCGCCATCACTCCGTCCACAGTTGTAGGTGTCAAAGATTGTTCTTGATTTGTCCTTTATGTTTGTACTATCCCGTAAGAACAGTGCTTGCCATCACTCCGTCCACAGTTGTAGGTGTCAAAGATTGTTCTTGATTTGTCCTTTATGTTTGTGCTATCCCGTAAGAACAGTGCTCGCCATCACTCCGTCCACAGTTGTAGGTGTCAAAGATTGTTCTTGATTTGTCCTTTATGTTTGTACTATCCCGTAAGAACAGTGCTCGCCATCACTGCGTCCACAGTTGTAGGTGTCAGAGATTGCTCTTGATTTGTCCTTTATGTTTGTACTATCCCGTAAGAACAGTGCTTGCCATCACTCCGTCCACAGTTGTAGGTGTCAAAGATTGTTCTTGATTTGTCCTTTATGTTTGTACTATCCCGTAAGAACAGTGCTTGCCATCACTGCGTCCACAGTTGTAGGTGTCAGAGATTGCTCTTGATTTGTCCTTTATGTTTGTACTATCCCGTAAGAACAGTGCTCGCCATCACTCCGTCCACAGTTGTAGGTGGGCAAAGATTGTTCTTGATTTGTCCTTTATGTCTGTACTATCCCGTGAGAAAAGTGCTCGCCATCACTCCGTCCACAGTTGTAGTTGGGAAAAGATTGTTCTTGATTTGTCCTTTATGTCTGTATTATCCCGTGAGAACAGTGCTCGCCATCTCTCCGTCACACAGTTGTAGGTGGGCAAAGATTGTTCTTGATTTGTCCTTTATGTTTGTACTATCCGGTGAGAACAGTGCTCGCCATCACTCCGTCCACAGTTGTAGGTGTCAGAGATTGTTCTTGATTTGTCCTTTATGTTTGTACTATCCCGCGAGAACAGTGCTCGCCATCAATCCATCCACAGTTGTAGGTGTCAGAGATTGTTCTTGATTTGTCCTTTATGTTTGTACTATCCCGTAAGAACAGGGCTTGCCATCACTCCGTCCACAGTTGTAGGTGTCAGAAATTGTTCTTGATTTGTCCTTTATGTTTGTACTATCCCGTAAGAACAGTGCTCGCCATCACTCCGTCCACAGTTGTAGGTGTCAAAGATTGTTCTTGATTTGTTCTTTATGTTTGTACTATCCCGTAAGAACAGTGCTTGCCATCACTCCGTCCACAGTTGTAGGTGTCAGAGATTGTTCTTGGTTTGTCCTTTATGTTTGTACTATCCCGTAAGAACAGTGCTCGCCATCACTCCGTCCACAGTTGTAGGTGTCAGAGATTGTTCTTGATTTGTCCTTTATGTTTGTACTATCCCGTAAGAATATTGCTTGCCATCACTACGTCCACAGTTGTAGGCGTCAGAGATTGTTCTTGAATTGTCCTTTATGTTTGTACTATCCCGTAAGAACAGGGCTTGCCATCACTCCGTCCACAATTGTAGGTGTCAGAGATTGTTCTTGATTTGTCCTTTATGTTTGTACTATCCCGTAAGAACAGGGCTTGCCATCACTCCGTCCACAGTTGTAGGTGTCAGAGATTGTTCTTGATTTGTCCTTTATGTTTGTACTATCCCGTAAGAACAGGGCTTGCCATCATTCCGTCCACAGTTGTATGTGTCAGAGATTGTTCTTGATTTGTCCTTTATGTTAGTACTATCCCGCGAGAACAGTGCTCGCCATCACTCCGTCCACAATTGCAGATGTCAGAGATTGTTCTTGATTTGTCCTTCATGTTTCCTCTGTCCTGTGAGCACAGTATTTGCGGCCAGTCCCTCCATAGTTGTAGATGAATGAGACTGTTCTTAATTAGTCTTTGATGTTTCTGATGTCTTGTGAGCACAGTGCTTTTCGTCAGTCCGCCCAGAATTGTAGGCATCAGAGATTGAACACAAACGTGTGGTGAGAAAGTGAAGGAGGAGGAGTGTTTTAATTTATTTATTGGAGAGGAAAAAACTTGTTTCTCTAGAAAGTTCATTTGTGTTCCAGAGTCGATTCCATTGTTAAAAGATTGAATAAAACTGTTATTTATATTTCATGAAAAAAGTCACCAGGTGTTTGCGGGATCTGTGACCAGGATGATGTTTGACTGCATAGACAGTTATGATTTATATTCAGATATCATCCGTCTGCAGAAGCTGACCGGCGATGGTGGGACAGGTCTCTAAGGAATTGTAAACATTGACAACTGGGACCAAACAATAACACAACGGTTGTGGTTGTTGAGGTATCAAAATATTGTGTAACTCCGTGAGAATAGTTTTGAAGTTAGTGGGAATAGGGGAAATGAATGAATAGGGACGAGAAAATCACTTAAACATTCTGTTTTAGGGATATTGACATATAATGTTTTATAAATTTTATTTTATTACATTTAAATACAATAACACATATATATCTTTGGTCTTGAATTTTATTTTGAATTCCCAACGAAAAATCGTATGAGCGCCGTGACTGTAGCTGTTTTGATGGCACTGCCATCCATGGATATTTTCCAAATGCTCTCTCTCTCTCTCCTTCAAAGAACAGAAAAATCGTATCATTTTGGTTATTTCATCACTTTTCTCCGTTCAGGTATAAACTCGCTGGCTTTGACCTACTTTCCTGAATTTTAAAACCGCCACTTTCTCAGTAACGAGTGTTTAGACAGCAAATTTGCTAGCGACTGGATTTTTTTTTGGTTGTTGTTGTTGCTGGATTGTTTTTTTTTTTCGATATGTTTTCTAATAACTGGGAATTCATGTTTCAAACCATACAAAACTTCGTGCTGAAAGAATTTTTATTCTTTGTTTTGTTTTATGAGTTAATCTGAGATTTATAACGGAAGGTAACGATTTCTGAACAATAATAGACAAATCATAAAATTTCTTAAAATAAAATTAACGTCATGCACACAAATTTCATTTCCCTTCTGTTTATTAAAATCTAGGCTAGTCTGCTGTACCTTTTAACCCCTGCTGACATAGATGGATTCAATATTTCTAAATAAGCAAAATAAATGCAATGGTAATATAGCAATTTGAGACATCAGGGAAAAGTAACTGAAATATATATATATATCCGATTATAATAATATAATTTATTTTTCTTGTGAAAAAATTCAAAAATCACAATGTTCATGATATAAAGGGCATATCCAGAGTTATATAGAAGACAATAGTGTGATGTAATATACTCAGACAATATTATTATTAGATAAAGTCGAAAAGGGCAAACATTATAACAGACGATTATGAGCAGAGAGTTTGGGCGACAGATATATATAATACGAAATATATAGGTGATGAATGAAACTAGACTGCAACACCTGTATGTTGATCAATATCTCCCTCGAAAATTTAGTAGTAATCATTGGTCCCAATTTTATAGATCCTTTATATAGGCACCAGGTAGCAGAGAAAGCAAATACATATCACAGCACGCAGCTAATTAAGATTGTTACGGAGCAAGAGCCGTCAAACAATAGTAAAATATTATACAACAAAAAATTAATAGCATCAATAATAATAATAAAAACAAAAATTCTCATCAGAGCTGAATTTTTGTTTCGTTTTCGTAACAAAGTTCACATCATAATACTTAATCTCAGTCTGCGCTCTTATGCTGCAAACATTCCAATTATCCAGGTATTTTAACGTGTCGGCAGCTCAGGTTATCTGTGAACAAATTAGTTGTTAATGAAATATAAACAAATAAAACAATGTGGGCAACATGGACATGTTTTGGGAATAAACTACTATAAATATATACACAGTTTAGAGGACTTTTAGAATATGGTCGGTTTATATGGCATACTCTTACTGTCCACTTAACAGTGTAGATGACACGAAGCGTCGTGGGTGTGTAACTGCCAAATAAAAGTACGTTACATTGTTTGTCACATTTAATACATGACAAATTGTCTGTTATATTTTATAACGGAGACATGCATGACAATGTGCGGAATTGATACTACTTCGAACACTGTTTTACTGGAGGTGGATTAGCAAGACGAGATACTTTTCTGTTGGTTGCTTTAGTCACATGAAAGCAGCGGAGAGTGTATGAGAAAACCGTGTGGTGGCGCAATAACAGCGCACGTGCACTTTAAAATGTTATTTATTTCTTGACCAATTATGTAATTGGCAATAAAGGGAATAACTTCTCACACAAAAAAGCGGAAAGCGTTTTCCATTCTCCGTGATTTCGTTATTGCATTAAAAAGCCCTTTCGTACTTTCTTCTCGTCCAAACATATTTGTATGTCTCTCGCAGCCTCAATACAAAAATACGAGAATAACAATCAAACAATAACAATAACAAAAACAATATGTGGTAATGCGCAGACATAAAAACTTGTTGTTTTCAGGTGAGTACTAAGGGCAGATCTTCAGACTCAAATTTCATTCTTTATTGGCAAAATTAATGTCCTGAGCTCCATCACTAAACATCTCTCACGGTTTGAGCCATGAATGACCATTGGGCTGCCAGATGCTGCTGATCCAGGCATGAGTGACCATTGGGCTGCCAGATGCTGCTGATCAGGGCATGGGTGACCATTGGGCTGCCAGATGCTGCTGATCCAGGCATGAGTGACCATTGGGCTGCCAGATGCTGCTGATCCAGACATGAGTGACCATTGGGCTGCCAGATGCTGCTGATCCAGGCATGAGTGACCATTGGGCTGCCAGATGCTGCTGATCAAGGCATGAGTGACCATTGGGCTCCCAGATGCTGCTGATCCAGGCATGAGTGACCATTGGGCTGCCAGATGCTGCTGATCCAGGCATGAGTGACCATTGGGCTGCCAGATGCTGCTGATCCAGGCATGGGTGACCATTGGGCTGCCAGATGCTGCTGAACCAGGCATGAGTGACCATTGGGCTGCCAGATGCTGCTGAACCAGGCATGAGAGACCGGTGAGCTGCCAGATGCTGCTGATCCAGGCATGAGTGACCATTGGGCTGCCAGATGCTGCTGATCCAGGCATGAGTGACCATTGGGCTGCCAGATGCTGCTGATCCAGGCATGAGTGACCGGTGAGCTGCCAGATGCTGCTGATCCAGGCATGAGTGACCGGTGAGCTGCCAGATGCTGCTGATCCAGGCATGAGTGACCGGTGAGCTGCCAGATGCTGCTGATCCAGGCATGAGTGACCGGTGAGCTGCCAGATGCTGCTAATCCAGGCATGAGTGACCGGTGAGCTGCCAGATGCTGCTGATCCAGGCATGATTGACCATTGAGCTGCCAGATGCTGCTGATCCAGGCATGAGTGACCATTTAGCTGCCAGATGCTCCTGAACCAGGCATGAGTGACCGGTGAGCTGCCAGATGCTGCTGGTCCAGGCATGAGTGACCGGTGAGCTGCCAGATGCTGCTGATCCAGGCATGAGTGACCGGTGAGCTGCCAGATGCTGCTGATCCAGGCATGAGTGACCGGTGAGCTGCCAGATGCTGCTGATCCAGGCATGAGTGACCGGTGAGCTGCCAGATGCTGCTGATCCAGGCATGAGTGACCATTGGGCTGCCAGATGCTGCTGATCCAGGCATGAGTGACCGGTGAGCTGCCAGATGCTGCTGATCCAGGCATGAGTGACCGGTGAGCTGCCAGATGCTGCTGATCCAGGCATGAGTGACCGGTGAGCTGCCAGATGCTGCTGATCCAGGCATGAGTGACCGGTGAGCTGCCAGATACTGCTGATCCAGGCATGAGTGACCGGTGAGCTGCCAGATGCTGCTGATCCAGGCATGATTGACCGGTGAGCTGCCAGATGCTGCTGATCCAGGCATGAGTGACCGGTGAGCTGCCAGATGCTGCTGATCCAGGCATGAGTGGCCGGTGAGCTGCCAGATGCTGCTGATCCAGGCACGAATGACCATTGGGCTGCCAGGTGCTGCTGATCCAGGCATGAGTGACCATTGAGCTGCCAGATGCTGCCGATCCAGGCATGAGTGACCGGTGAGCTGCCAGATGCTGCTGATCCAGGCATGAGTGACCGGTGACCTGCCAGATGCTGCTGATCCAGGCATGAGTGACCGGTGAGCTGCCAGATGCTGCTGATCCAGGCATGAGTGACCGGTGAGCTGCCAGATGCTGCTGATCCAGGCATGAGTGACCATTGAGCTGCCAGATGCTGCTGATCCAGGCATGAGTGACCGGTGAGCTGCCAGATGCTGCTGATCCAGGCATGAGTGACCGGTGAGCTGCCAGATGCTGCTGATCCAGGCATGAGTGACCGGTGAGCTGCCAGATGCTGCTGATCCAGGCATGAGTGACCGGTGAGCTGCCAGATGCTGCTGATCCAGGCATGAGTGACCGGTGAGCTGCCAGATGCTGCTGATCCAGGCATGAGTGACCATTGGGCTGCCAGATGCTGCTGATCCAGGCATGAGTGACCATTGGGCTGCCAGATGCTGCTGATCCAGGCATGAGTGACCGGTGAGCTGCCAGATGCTGCTGATCCAGGCATGAGTGACCGGTGAGCTGCCAGATGCTGCTGATCCAGGCATGAGTGACCGCTGAGCTGCCAGATGCTGCTGAACCAGAAATGAGTGACCATTGGGCTGCCAGATGCTGCTGATCCAGGCATGAGTGACCATTTAGCTGCCAGATGCTGCTGAATCAGGCATGAGTGACCATTGAGCTGCCAGATGCTGCTGATCCAGGCATGAGTGACCGGTGAGCTGCCAGATGCTGCTGATCCAGGCATGAGTGACCGGTGAGCTGCCAGATGCTGCTGATCCAGGCATGAGTGACCGGTGAGCTGCCAGATGCTGCTGATCCAGGCATGAGTGACCGGCGAGCTGCCAGATGCTGCTGATCCAGGCATGAGTGACCGGCGAGCTGCCAGATGCTGCTGATCCAGGCATGAGTGACCATTGGGCTGCCAGATGCTGCTGATCCAGGCATGAGTGACCATTGGGCTGCCAGATGCTGCTGAACCAGGCATGAGTGACCATTGGGCTGCCAGATGCTGCTGATCCAGGCATGAGTGACCATTGGGCTGCCAGATGCTGCTGATCTAGGCATGAGTGACCATTGGGCTGCCAGATGCTGCTGATCTAGGCATGAGTGACCATTGGGCTGCCAGATGCTGCTGATCCAGGCATGAGTGACTATTGGGCTGCCAGATGCTGCTGAACCAGGCATGAGTGACCATTGGGCTGCCAGATGCTGCTGATCCAGGCATGAGTGACCATTGGGCTGCCAGATGCTGCTGATCCAGGCATGAGTGACCATTGGGCTGCCAGGTGCTGCTGATCCAGGCATGAGTGACCATTGGGCTGCCAGGTGCTGCTGATCCAGGCATGAGTGACCATTGGGCTGCCAGATGCTGCTGATCCAGGCATGAGTGACCATTGGGCTGCCAGATGCTGCTGATCCAGGCATGAGTGACCATTGAGCTGCCAGATGCTGCTGATCCAGGCATGGGTGACCATTGAGCTGCCAGATGCTGCTGATCCAGGCATGAGTGACCATTGGGCTGCCAGGTGCTGCTGATCCAGGCATGAGTGACCATTGAGCTGCCAGATGCTGCTGATCCAGGCATGAGTGACCATTGAGCTGCCAGATGCTGCTGATCCAGGCATGAGTGACCATTGAGCTGCCAGATGCTGCTGATCCAGGCATGAGTGACCATTGGGCTGCCAGATGCTGCTGATCCAGGTATGAGAAAAATGTCTCTTTTTCATTGTTGTTGTTGTTGTTGTTTTTTTTTCTGTATTGATATGTAAGAATATACAAGGCACTTTGGTACATTTTTGATGGGACTTGTCACACAAAGTAGGAAACAAATTCAGTCTGCAGAGAAATTTGAAATACAAAGAAATTGACAATCCACGCTCTCTGTATTAAAAAGATGAGATGATTCAAATAAATACAACACATCTGACCCAGAAGAGATTTTTGCTTCTTAAACAGCTGTCAAAATCTCGTATCCTGAAAAAATGTCCTTTGTATTGTGTAAGTGAATTTGAAATTTGAACGAGAGAGTCTGTAACTTTGTAATCCAATGTCTCAAAGATAATGATCCCAGAATGCATAAAACTGAGAGATGGATGGTAAACGTGAACATTTGTTTAGTGAGTTCAGTTTGTACGTGACAAATAATATAACGCCGTTGTCAGTGAAAAACCCATGCGCTACTTCTCGCCATTCTTTCTTCTTCAGTAAAATACTGAAATCAGCGAAGGGAGAACACTAGAAGTAAGATATAAAGTTATCAAAACTCTCAACTTGTCAATCCACAGTTAGACATAATAATAAAAATACATCACGTTCACGTCCCGAACAACCTCAATACAGTATTAAAGGACCATGTACAGAGGAAAATAATAATATGACATATGGACAGTTTCAAGAAAATGTGAACAATAGTAAATGTTGGAGAGTTTCTTTCACCACCGTTAACATCTACTCGTTCTTTGTTCGGTAATTAATACCCATAGTCGTAATAAAATCCAATGTAGAAGTTCAAAAAGATAGAGTAACAAAAACATAGCTTCAGTAATGTAAACACATAAATCAAGAAAATATATTTTTTTTAAAATGTTCTCTGGCCAAGCATAAGTTGTGTTCTTTCTCTATCATAGTAAATTTGAGGCGAAGCGATTGGCTGAAGATCTAATGTAACTGAATCTCAGCCATGACAACTGGTTAACTTTTCTGTAGCCCGATGAGAAATCTCAAAGTAAATGTCACATTATGATTTCATAACCAGAAAATTGGCATGCAGGCGCGAGAAGTGTAATTCCCTACCGGCCTACCTAGTAATCTGAAGATGGGTAGGTTACATAATCATATCGTGGGTAGTCTGTGTCGTCCACAGAAATAGGGGTCACATAATCGGAATCTGATTGGTTGTCCTGAGGGATGCTGGGTAATCGATTTTGTGGTGTACGTGATGGTATTGGTGGCGGGTCGGAACTTTTCCTTTCCTGTGACGTGTCTCTCCTAGCTGTGGAAACGGTTTGAATGTTTGGTTACTAATAAAAATGGTGCTTAGGAGATTGCTTACTGTTTGTTTCTAGGACACAGAAAAGATAAAGCCAATGATATGGCACGGTATGCCGGGACGATATCAGGGCCTGATATATGGGGGAGCCAAGGGGACAATAATATTTATTGTCATGGGCATCCGGTCACATTGGTGCCTCCCTCTATAGACACAAACATAATAATGACTTTAAGTTTGTTGAGCAAATTGCTGAGTCAGCCATTGTTATCAATGGAAACGCAAAGTACGTAGCACAATAACTATTTTATTGTAATTAGTCTTGCCTTAGTCTACTTTGATTTTTGTTGCCATGTACAATAATATGTACGCGTGTATAGATGTGTTTACTTCGGGTATATCATTCACTTACCCGATTCCCTGTATGTATAACGTGTCAGTTCCGAATATAGGATATGCAATACACAAACATGGGAGTGTCAATGGGATGATTTGCCGTATATTTTAATTGGTATTTATGGGGGGATCAAAGAATATTAAATGCCCCCGGTCTAACTCCGGTCCTGCTGCACGCCAATCGAAAATTCCAATGAGTCCACACATTCAAGTATCAAGTATTTAAAGCGCGTCAACAAAGGTGACAATACTCTTCCTTTACTCTCACTGACCTGAACTCTGCAACATTTACCTCCCTCAATGAATGCCACTAAGAGATATGGCCTTCCTACCAGCTAATCTGTCTCATTCTCCTAACACATTCCAGCTCTATAATCAGTTCAGCTCTATTCATTCTTCTTTTCTCAATCTTTCAATAATAATAATAATAATCATTAAAAAAAAAATACGGAGGACATTAAATGACCCTTGTACTGGAGTAATGGACGTGCTGAGTGAACGCGCACATGATTTCCTTAAACTCTTAGGTGAGACGAATACAGACTGTGCCTCTCTAAACCAGACTGTACAAATAACATCAAAATGACATCTTTACGAGTTCATACATGTGTACACATTTTCATGGCATGGCGATTGGCTGGGATCCATCAGTGTTTAAACTTAAATTGGTACATTTGCTTTTGCATTAACTGAGGGAATGACGTACAGCAATAGTGTCAAGTTTCACTCTTTATTCTGTTGTTTTTTTCTTTGTATATTAAAGACCTCACTGTTTACATGATGGGTATTAGCTTGTGGTCATCAACTAGCCTTATTGGAAGAAAACTAAGAGTATGAGAGAGAGAGAAAGAGAAGAAGAAGAAGAAGAGAGAGAGAGAGAGAGAGAGAGAGAGACAGAGAGAGAGAGAGAGAGAGAGAACGAAAAAGAAAAAGAGAGAAAGAGAGAGGGAGAGATGGTGTTAGATGGTGTAGCTGGTGTGGAAACTAAACAGTGCAGAAAACTAGTCAAGATTCGCCGCTTACCACTGCTAGCACTAATTTTTCTATAATTTGTGTCGTCTCCGTGACGAAAGTCCAGGTTATCATAGCGTTCTCGTTCCCTGTGCCTGATAATTCTTGCTCTTTTCCTCCTCACCCAGTAGATGACAGCGGCAATGAGGAGGGTGATCACAACACCACCGCCCGCCCCTACACCAATGTACAGCCAGGGTGTGTCATCTGAGGATTGAATGGGAAAACTTTCAGTGAACTTGATAATGTATAATATATGAGTATCAGGCAAACATTGTTGATTTAGGGTTCCTAAAATGTATGGCAGCGATAGTGAACTCCTTAACATCATTAAATTGAGTATTCAACTGCAAATTTCAGCGACATTCTAACCTCGGACAAACATAAAATAGAGGAAGAACAATACGACTTTCTGTCAATTTGTGGAGCTCTTTGTGTAATTGTTTAGTAGAGATGAACGAATACGACTGGGTGACAAAAAAAACAACAATATTTACATGAAATTTAGTGAACACAGCTTTTCTACCTGTACTTTTTTCCGCAACTTCTCTCATGACTACAAAGAAATTGAACTCTACGCGGTTTCCATCAGAATTCCCGATGCTCAACACAAAATTGGTTGTCCTCTGGGTGGTCTCATCAAATATTTTTAAGGTAACCTGACCAAAAGGTGGCCTGAGTCTTGTGTAGGTCACCGAGTACTTATCCTTGCTGACTTCGGTGGAGACAGAGCCTTGCACAATATTTAGGACATACTCAGTAGGTTCTGGATAACCAGAAATCTCAATGGTGATCTCAATATCATCAACCACGTCAAATGTGTATGTGGGAGGTTTCTCCAGCAGTGTCTCGTCCTTTAGTTTTGGAGGACCTGAGGAAATAATAAAAGCAACAACACATTATACATTTAGTACCTCCCAGTCTAGCTGGATGAATTTTCAAAGAAAAATTACACAGCGAATTCAATCTTTACCCAGATTATCATCAATTTTCAAAGAAAAATTACACAGCGAATTCAATCTTTGCCCAGATTATCACAATTTTTGTCATGAGTATATATCTCACCTTTGCCCAGTAACCGTTGCGTGACTTTGAGCTGACAGGCTGATCTGATCTCTACTTAGTTCATGTTGCTCTGACGTATCGCGTCGGTGCATTTTACAATGAATATCAAATAATTGTAGCGTCTCAAGGCCACTCTCTCTCCCCCTCCAGCTTCTTATTGGCAGCGACAATAGCCAAGCTCACCCCCTCAGTCTGGTCTTACATCTTCCTCGCCCCCCCCCCTCCCTTTTTCGTTGATCACTCGCTTTCGATAAGCCTTTCTCACCTCGCATCGTTAGTTGTTTTTTTTCCTTTGATGTTTTAGCGGCGCCGCTGACCTAGGTCTGATATGTATCGACAATAGTTGCACATTCCTCAATGTTCCAGAGAGAGTTATTTTACTCAAGGTTGGCCTTCAGACGATGTCGTCCGATAACGTGTTTTTGTTTGATTGGATGATTTGTGGGTCTGTCGAACTTACTAGATCAGTCTCGAGTCAGCTCAGTGGTCAAGTTGATTCGGGAATTTTCTATATAAAGTAGTATAAATATAAGATCCATGCGAGTGACTGTGTCAGGGCAGTAGTCATATATTCCTCGGGTGTTCAGTATTCATATTTGGACAGGTGTGTGCAGTATTCATGTATTCCTCTTGTGCCTTCCTACCAAGTACAGGTAGCGTTGTGGATAATTATCATTCCTTTTCTTCAAACGTAAATAAATTAAATATTCATTGTTCGACGGATCCCGTGTTTTATTAATTACAGTTGTGACAGTTTCGTTTCAAAAGGGAAGTGATTTATATATTCTGACTATTCCCGTTTAAAACGTGTTGCAAATTACCTCAACGGTTAGAACAATGTCTTTCAACTGAAGGATTGGTAAACATAGTGCTCAGGAGACTATGTGTATGTCTCTTCTGTGTGCTAGTGAGTGAGTGTACTGAGTGAGAAAAGGACAGAAATCAAAGAAAATTAAAAAAAAAATAACACACACACAAAGCAAAACATTGATGAACTTTGGAATGTGAAGTCAAATCCAAAAATTGCAAGAAAATTTAATGTAGAAAACTCACAAAGGACGTTCACATCCACACATTTTTGTAACTCTACCGGTGTTGACTCGTTTCCTCTGACGCCTTTACATTTGTATCTGTCGGCATCCTGGCAGGTCACATTGGTCAATGTCCATTCCAACAGGTCAGTGTTTGCCACATATTCCTGTACCTGTCCCCGCCCGCTGCCCATCAGTACAGCTTGGGCCGGAGGGTCATCATCGACATGGCATGTAAAGGTCACATCTTCTCCATTCTCAACTACCACAGACTGAGAACCGTTGACATGGAAGTTTGTGACTTCTGTAGAAATCGTGATAAAGTAACAGATTTTAGGTAACCTACCACTTGGGATGTCTGAAGACTGAAAGTTGTCTGCTTTAAATCCTTTTAGAACAGTGATAAAATTAGTCATCTATGTACAAATAAAATCGTGTATTTAAGTTGTATGGGTATGTGAGATTATGTCCAATGTCTTATTTGGACCATGAGTGCCCACATGTCTATATATACACACACAAAACGATTCTATGTTGAAATGAGATACAACATCAAAATAAGGAATACAAGTAATCTTAAAGTCAATGTGTCTTTTGTTAAAGAAAAAAGCAAAGTCCAGTTACAGTTGTCAGTTTACCTATTAAATCTGTCCTAAACCTTTTTTCTCTGGGAATGCCTGGTCCTTCCTCATTGACAGCTGACACAGCCACTGTATATTCACTGTCAGGTTTCAGATCAGATAAAACTTGAGTAAATTTGTTGCCTGCTGTGTTTAAATATACAAAAGTTTGGCCACTGCCTGGGATGTCTTTCTCTTTGCAAGTGGACTGGGAAGTGATTGGCTGAAACACAAAGGTTGGACATTTTTATCCTGTTACCCACAGACATTTTACACAGACAAGTGACGGCATTTTTATGATGAATGCTATTGCTTCACTCAGGTGTAGAAAATTAGGTTTCCCTTGTGCTGATTAAACAGAGAGGATAAAAATGTCTTATGTTAGCATATGTAGCTATGCATGTCTGCTTATATCCCTTCCTGTGTCAAAAAAAAATAAAATATATATATATATTATTCATCTGGAACATCATACTCTGTTAGCAGCAGAAGGGCCGGTGGTCTGGGATTTTGTCTTTATACCCTCTGATGAAATGCCAATATTGTAACTGTAAGAAATGTCTTGCCAGCTACGTGCAAAGAAATAATGTACAGGTTTCTTGATCTAATTACTGTGAAATATTGGCCAATTTTTTCCCGTGAACCTATTATTTCGAAATTTCGCTGTTGCCTTGAGGCAATTGAGTGTCGAAAGTTTTTCTTTTTTGTTCTGGTTGCCCGTAAGATGTACCTTAAACTAAATGCGTACATTATTTGAACAGTTTACAAAAAAAAATATTGTTGAAAATTTTCACAAAATAGATCAATCATTTTCCAAAATTGCACAGGTTTGCAATGAAAAGTCATCTCCGTCCAAATTCGATGAGTCTACGGGAAATGCTTTGCACTCAGGAAAAAAAAAAGCCCAAAACGTTCACAACGTATGCTATAAACCTCCAAACAAGGATGCTGATCAAATGAATTATTTCTTTTAAGAATTCATTGAATATTAAAAATATTCAAAGAAAGAATCCAAATGTTGAGGAAAAAAAAAAAGAAAAAAAAAACCTAACAAATTTATTGTTTTAAGAATTATTCAAACAAAAATTTTAACGTCTCCTCGTTTGTGTGAACGTTTGCGATGGTGAATAATAACGTAGAGATTTTTTTCGTTTTGTTTGGTGTTGTTTTCTATGGTAGATTAACATTTCTCCAGAACCTCAACAAGAAACAGAGATAAATGAATAGTCCTAGTCTTAAGATACGCTCCGTAAATTCATGTATAACAATTTGTGCAGCAGTTTGTAGCAATACAACATCATAAGTTAGAATCAATTTGCAGCAATCAATGGTCTCTTATTCCCCCACTCACTGAGACTGAGTGTTGGCCTGTAACAACAAATCAGAAGAGACAGTACTGTCCCATGTAATCAGTAATTTTCTACTCCGGGCACATTCGGGCTAATGTAGGTCGAAGAGTGGGTGCGCTGACTTTTGACACCTCCAGTGTGCTGACTTTTGACACCTCCAGTGTGCTGACTTTTGACACCTCCAATGTGCTGACTTTTGACACCTCCAATGTGCTGACTTTTGACACCTCCAATGTGCTGACTTTTGACACCTCCAGTGTGCTGACTTTTGACACCTCCAGTGTGCTGACTTTTGACACCTCCAATGTGCTGACTTTTGACACCTCCAATGTGCTGACTTTTGACACCTCCAATGTGCTGACTTTTGACACCTCCAGTGTGCTGACTTTTGACACCTCCAGTGTGCTGACTTTTGACACCTCCAATGTGCTGACTTTTGACACCTCCAATGTGCTGACTTTTGACACCTCCAATGTGCTGACTTTTGACACCTCCAGTGTGCTGACTTTTGACACCTCCAGTGTGCTGACTCTTGACACCTCCAGTGTGCTGACTTTTGACACCTCCAGTGTGCTGACTTTTGACACCTCCAATGTGCTGACTTTTGACACCTCCAGTGTGCTGACTTTTGACACCTCCAATGTGCTGACTTTTGACACCTCCAGTGTGCTGACTTTTGACACCTCCAGTGTGCTGACTTTTGACACCTCCAGTGTGCTGACTTTTGACACCTCCAATGTGCTGACTTTTGACACCTCCAGTGTGCTGACTTTTGACACCTCCAGTGTGCTGACTTTTGACACCTCCAATGTGCTGACTTTTGACACCTCCAATGTGCTGACTTTTGACACCTCCAATGTGCTGACTTTTGACACCTCCAGTGTGCTGACTTTTGACACCTCCAGTGTGCTGACTTTTGACACCTCCAATGTGCTGACTTTTGACACCTCCAGTGTGCTGACTTTTGACACCTCCAATGTGCTGACTTTTGACACCTCCAGTGTGCTGACTTTTGACACCTCCAGTGTGCTGACTTTTGACACCTCCAATGTGCTGACTTTTGACACCTCCAATGTGCTGACTTTTGACACCTCCAATGTGCTGACTTTTGACACCTCCAATGTGCTGACTTTTGACACCTCCAGTGTGCTGACTTTTGACACCTCCAGTGTGCTGACTTTTGACACCTCCAATGTGCTGACTTTTGACACCTCCAATGTGCTGACTTTTGACACCTCCAGTGTGCTGACTTTTGACACCTCCAGTGTGCTGACTTTTGACACCTCCAATGTGCTGACTTTTGACACCTCCAATGTGCTGACTTTTGACACCTCCAATGTGCTGACTTTTGACACCTCCAATGTGCTGACTTTTGACACCTCCAATGTGCTGACTTTTGACACCTCCAATGTGCTGACTTTTGACACCTCCAATGTGCTGACTTTTGACACCTCCAGTGTGCTGACTTTTGACACCTCCGGTGTGCTGACTTTTGACACCTCCCGTGTGCTGACTTTTGACACCTCCAATGTGCTGACTTTTGACACCTCCAATGTGCTGACTTTTGACACCTCCAATGTGCTGACTTTTGACACCTCCAATGTGCTGACTTTTGACACCTCCAATGTGCTGACTTTTGACACCTCCAATGCCATCAGTGGAATATTTAAGGATGGGAATGGGAGGAGGAGAAGAGGTCACATCCGGTAGTTCATAGATGTTTTACGCATTACCCAGACAATCCTCGAGTGTAATCGTCTTTCAGTTTAACTGCCACACTTTGCCATGACTGATGTAGCCTTTTAGTACCAAGCATTATTTACTTTATGAACATTTGTCCAAGATATAAAAGAACATGACAGACAGCCAAGTCTGGTAATATATTTATGACGATAAATGACGTGTACGTTAGTAGACCTGAAATGTGGGTAATTAAAATAGCATATCGTGGTGATAATAAACAGTAAAGAAACCATCAGACTGAAGTACTCGTGATAAATAAAAAAATATTTTAACCGAGCCTTCATTTATGTACTTGTCTTTTTAGAGAAAGCAAAACCTTTGCGAAATCGAACTATTGGCATTCCGTACAATGTGACACCTTTGCCAGATCTGATTTCTTCAATACCAGTTCGTCTTCAGTGAGGGAAATGGAGGAAAACACCACCGAAAAAAACAACAACAACAGAATACATTACCAGCTGTTCACCACAATCTGTGCAGGACAGTTTTATCTGATACAGACAGTCTTGATTCTCCTTCACTTCCACCAGATACCCAGTAAGGCTACCATTTGGATACGGTGGTGTCTCCCATATTATCGTAGCACCATATTGTGTGGTTGAAGTCACATTCAATAGATTAACTGTGTAGAAAAATGGAATTAAAAATCCCAAAGAAGTTCCAAGGAGCAATGTATATTAGCAAAACACACTAGTCCATGCTCAGCCCGTGGTTTCTTAGTCCGTAGGTGGACAACTTGCAAGGTAAGGTAATTGAGGGAAATCTACACAGTCTACTGTCTCACTTCAACTATTCAACTGACATGAAGTGCTGCTGATTAAGGGAGCGTGCATACATAGATACACACGCTAGCGCTCACCCACCCACACAATATGAAATGTTCAACCTCTTGACCTTCGTGACCCTTAACGCGCCTCCCCCGACCCTCGCTCACATGCTTCCCAATAACAACAACAACAAAAAAGGATTCATTAATCTCAGCCTCCCCTCTCTATTTTTCCGTTTCTCTCTCTCTCTCTCTCTCTCTCTCTCTCTCTCTCTCTCTCTCTCTCTCTCTCTCTCTCTCTCCTCTATCTCTCTCACTCTCTCTCGTTCTCTCTCTCGTTCTCTTTCGCGCGGGTTTTCTCTTTGGCCCTTCTCCTTTTCCCAGTTTGTTATCTCTCCTCTATTCTTTCTCCTTGTCAGTCTCCCTGTCCCCCACCCCCTCTCTCTTTTTTCAGATATGAGCACACAAAATTAATATATCAATTTTAAAGACAGAGAGAGAAGGACGCGCAGAGAGAAACATGAAACATGTACTCTCACACAACGAGGGAAACACAGAGGAGGTGAGAAAGACAGAAAAGAGAGTGAGAGAAAGAGAGGGAAGGAGAAGGAGAGAGGAGAAGAGAAAGAGAGGAGGCAAGAGAGAGAGGGGGAGAGAGAGAGAGAGAGAGAGAGAGAGAGTGAGAGAGAGATTTGGAATTCACTATTGACCGCTGTTTTGATGCTCCTGTTATCCACTGTAGTGCTGGAGCAGCACAACTCCAACCTTGAGTGGCTGTCCTTTTGGTACTGTTTGAAGATGTAAAGAGTGACTGGTGGTATAGTCTGACTTCCGGTATTTCTATGTGCGTTCTTCTTTCTCATTGAATTAGCTGTTGTTCTTCAAAACTTTGCAGTCCCCTCCCTCCCCCCCCCCCCCATTTCTCACCCCTAGGGGTCTCTGTCTTTAGCTGATGTTTCTCAGTTATCCCTGTCAACGTAGGCGACTTTTAAATCACATTTGGATACGTTTTTATACTCTAGCTGTGGCCGCCATGGTGGTCTTTTCCTTGCAACGAGCTACCCACTAATGATAATCATTTACTGTCCTGACATCCTCCATACGGTGCACTGACCAAGCCAGCGGAGAGGGGTCTTTGCTTGACGAATAAAAACATGGATGATAATTATGTTTGCACGAGCCAGGACGTCCTTGTAGGGCACTTTATCTTTCCAAGAGATGTAGTGTATAGAGCGAACACAACGCACATGGAAGGCATGGAGTTTCCTTTCCTAGTGTGCCTTGAGTGTCCATGTCTCACTGACATAAGGGCTGTGCACAAACCACGGGCCTTATACATCTGCACTTTGGTATGCACCGTGAGTTTAATATTTTGTCTATCGCTCTTTTTGGGCAGGAAGGGGGGGGGGGTGGGGGGGGGGCAGAGGCTTTTACAATCCTTCTGTTTAGCTTTGTCGCCGTTGGCAGAGTGTCCGAGACGACCGAGCCAAAGCATGTGAATTCATTTATGTATAACTAAATACAGTTTTGGGCTTTACCAAGTACACTGGAACATCGTATGTTATATTGCAGACACTCTCATAACAGCATTTTTCTTATGCAGTTGAAAAGTATTAGTAGGTCACAAAGATTCTGACTGATGGGGGGTTAAAAAAAATAACATCGGGACTTAATAGTTCTAAGAGGTTACAAAATTACTTTGCTATACTTACTCTCGGCAATAGTGATTGCCTTGTAATTAAGATAAACATGATAATTGCAATCAGTAGGCAATTCATTTCCGGGCATGCTCACTGTGCAGCTGATGTTCTGCTGTCCTGTGAATTCTCCAAGTAATGTTTCGTTGCGATAGTCGGTATTGACGCCCTGTAGATAGAAATGCAATGTTGACAATCATTCTACTAGTTTGTTTCTGGGTACGAAAGAAGTTTTTTCTTTTTTTTTCAAGGAACAAGGAATGGGTTTCTGTTCTCCATTTTTGACATTATCTTTAATATTATAATTAAATTTTTTCGTCATCCCTATTTTTGACATTAGTTTATTATTGTAAAGGGTGCAAGCAGCTACCTTACAATTTGTTTAAACAATAGTTTTCACAAATGTGTTCAAATTTTATTCATCACGCCGTCACCATCGACTATCTGGTCTGAAGAAAGTTAAGCAGTGTACGCCATGTCTCATATTATTCTTGTTCTCATCATGGTCACAATCAACTGAAATGGTAAACCGCAGAACATTTCAAGCTTCTCTGTGGCCCTGCCATGTAAGACCGAATCAGAAGGCAAGGAGAAGGGGTGTCACCTTGAAGAGATTCAAAATTTTGGGTGTATCTTTGATCGAAAACTAGATTGTAAGCGGGATTGTCTGGGTGAGAAGAAACTTTTAATCCGTCCTGAAGAGAGAGTTTGTCTCTTCTGTGGAACTGGGACGCTTCGTTTGCCACATACAGACTTTCGACTGGAGAGGTGCGGAAAGCACCCAAAGCAAGACATAGACCTGGTTGGTGCACATGGTCTAGCATTTTCAGGCATAAAAGTTAATTTTTGTCAAATATAAGTCCCAGAAAGTTGGCCTCGACCTTCACAAGAATTCGTTGATTTACGTGAAGGAAGAGGTACAGATCTCTGTGAAATTTCCTTATTGCATGCATTATAAAACTGGATATCGACGGTTTTCTCGGGGGGTGCGGGGGGGGGGGGGGATTTAAAGCTGTTTGTATTTGCTCACCTCTGGACGGTTTTGAGTTGTAGCTACAGTTTTGGCCCTTCTCCATATACCCGGGGGCCCCTATAGCAAACGAGAAAGTCGTCCAGGTACAAGGAGCCGTCGAAGTTTTATAAAAGCGTTTCATTAATTGAATTTATTTTAATATTAAAAATAATGGGAGATAGAAGAGAGCCTTGGGGGACTCCCTGCTCTTTGTCGTTCGATTGTTTATCTGTTCGATTTCCTTTTCTTTCTGTTGTTTTTTTTTTCTCTCTTTTGCATTTCCCATGGGGAGGGTGGGTGCCAAAATATCGCCCATTTTCTGGCTACTCTTTTAGTCTGCGTTTCATTGTATCGTCTGGGTATTATTTCTTACACGAGGCTTTGCTACATACAACTTTTTCTTTTTGCCCAATTTTGACATGAGTTCACATGGAAGGGACGGTCATTAAGGAAGCTTCAGACAAAGACCGGTAGGTTGCCCTTTAGTCCAAGTCTATGAAGATCTATCAGTATATACTGTGCATCCAGGTTATTCTAAGGCTTTTTCCAGGTCAAAGAAAACCGCAACTAAGTGCCGCTGAGAAGTGAAGACTTCTCGGATGAAGGTTTCAAGACAGACGAGATGGTCCGTCGTGGATCGCTTTGCACGGAATCCGCATTGAGAAGGGAAGAGGGACTGGCTGCTTTCCATTATCCAATTGAGGCCTCTGGTCACCATAAGCTCCACCAGCTTGCAAAGACAGCGCTGTAGAGATATATGGCGGTAATGTTTGGGATCAGAGTGATCTTTGCCGAGTTTTGGGGATGGGGACAATGTTAGCCTTTCTCCAGGAGGGAGGAAAAGCTCCGGGGGTCCACATTATTGGTTGGATAGGTTTAGTAAGTAGGAGAGTCAAAGGGTAATAGGGGGTAGGTGTTTTAGAATTTCGTTATGTATCTCGTCGGAGCCAGGTGCAGTGTGACTGGCTTTGCTCAGTCTGGATGTCAGTTCTTCAGTAATGTTGTAAAGGTTTTGTTGTAAGAGAAGGAATCCAGGGTGAGATATCAAGGGGCGTTTTTTTTCAGCTTTGGTTTTGAAATTCTGGAAAGAGGCCGAGTAATGATCGCTGCAAGAGTTAGCCACTGACAATGAAGTTCATTTGTTTGCGAGATCATTATTCCTCTTCTGCAAGAGAGCCATCTTGTTTTTGTTTTTTGTTTTCCAGTTGTCTGATACCATAGGTGTTAGCGGAGACTCTAACTTTCTTGATCGTTTTCCAAATTTTCTTAAGTGGGGCGCAGCTATTGATCTGGGATATAAAGTATCTCCATGAGTTTCTCTTGCTTTTCCTTACCTTCCAACGGGCTTTCGCTCTTTCCTGTTTAAATTTCTCATGCTCTGGGAGTTTGGGTTGCGTTTAAGCTCGCGAAAGGCTGTTTCGCGGGTCTCAATGGCCCATTTGCATTCCTTCCTGAACCAGGGTTTGTCTTTACGTGGGACTACAGAGGTCTTGGGGATGCAGGTCTGAGCAATCTCTAGGAGAAACTCCTGGAACTGATCGACTGTGTCCGCTATGTTGGGAGTCATTAATTGCTTGCATTTTAAGTTTTAAACTCTGTTGAGTCTGTGGTTGGCTGGGGGTGAGACAGACTTGGAAGTAGTTTGATACAGGAAGGGTGTTCAGGGCAGACCACGAATAATCTAAGGAGAGTGTCGGATGACGAATGTGAGGTCTATATTGGTTAGGTTGTTGTTTGTCATATAGAAGTAAAATTTCTGTCTTCCTAAGGCGCTTCTCCACAACCTTACATCGCCGTTTCATCGTGGAGCTCCCCAGGCGGGTCTGTGTGCGTTAAAATGTAATAATATAATATGTGGGGATGAAGTTGTTCGATGTCATCTGTAAGGTCGGTTTTAGAAAAGGGAATAGACAGTGGAAGGTATACAGAGCAGAGAGGGAAGGTTCCTAGATGTGAGCTACTGTTTAAATTTTTTTTTTTTTTTTTTCTTGGGCTCAGATTCAAATGCAATACATTCATTTCGTGCATGACTCAGTGATTGGAGATCACTTAATAGGTCTGGTATATTTAATATAATTAACGGAAATTTAAAAAAAAAAAAAAAAAACTACTTTGAAAAGGTATCCATATAAGTGAGTTCGCAAATAAATACGTAGAGAAGTCTAGTTCGAAGTGGCTAATTAAATGAATAAATAGATAAGTATGAAAGTACGCATATGACCTGATAATAGTCTAGCAAATAAATACACGGCTGTCTATAAGGACTATTCTGAGGATCGGACCCAATTGAAGTCTTTTATATCCCAGAATTGTCAGTTGCTGAATTATGTGTTGTCGGCTGTCTGTTATCGAACCATTTTGGTCTTTTCATTATCAGCTGACAGTTTTTATAGATCATTTTCAACAGCAGTTAAAAAAAAAGAAGAAAGAAAGAAAGAAACTGAGTGAATGCTTCATTTATAAATTATTATGGAGTGTGTGAAAAACAGCTGTAATTAAATAATAACAATAATTTTTTATAATGTAAAAAAAATATCAACAAATACAAAGGCAAGTAAGATAAACACAAAGAAGAAAGAAAAAGAGATAAAAATAAGAATAAATACATAAATAGGTTACTATTAGCCAGATGCCGCAAGACATAATCAATTATTGTACTAGATGATAATAATATATTGCCAATAACAGAATAATAATAGCAGTATACGGCCGTATACTAATTTTACTTTACTTCATGCACTTTGGAATGTTCTAGTTTTTGCATTTTTACATCTTTTAGTCCTCCCCCCCCCCCCCCCCTTTTTAAAAAAAAAACAACATTTATTTGTTTTCATTTTACACTTACTTCATTTACACATTCTCCACACTCTTCAATCATCCGTTCATTCTCTGATTATTTATCCGGACATACCTTCAGATATTTTTCTCTTACATGCATTTCTGTCTCAAATGCAAATTTAAGATTCATTGATTTGCCATGTTTTACTTTACCGATACACATTTTAGCAATTAGTAGTATAGTGTTAATATCATCAATAATATTTTGATTTAGGGTATAGTCCAAGTCCCCACGTATAATTCCAAAAAGTGCAATTTTCTCATTTATTTCAATTCTTTTACCGGTTTTATTCAAAATCTAATGGGCCACATAAGGCCAATAGTCTTTCAGTTTGCTGCAATAGAAAAAGAAATGTCCTATAAAATCAGGCGTCTTACAGCTCTCGCATATATTACTTTCCTTTATTTTCATTTTATGTAAGAGAATGTTCGTTGGGTAAATATTGTGTAGGATTTTAAAATTTTTAATGTAAGAGCCTCAATCTGGTTTCTTTGCAAGCCCTAAACCCGCTATCAAAATAAGGATATATGTTGACATTGTATTTTTGTTTCCAGAAACCCAAGCAACAGATCGTGTCGTTTTTGTTATTTATTCGTTTCTCTCTAATTTCCTTATTCGTTAGTTTAAAAATATCTTTTACATTTTCATCTACCTCATGTTTCACAGATATTCAAGCCCAGCAGCTTCCCCGGTCTACTGCGAGTGACCGAAGATCCATCCGGTTCCTCCTGCCTGTTTCTTTTTAAGTCGGGAATTGGGGAAGGGTAGACAGTACTGTAGTATTAGTTTCCACCTGATCTTGAGTAATTGTTCATCCCTAGGGCTCCCCATCCGCCACCGAGTCCAACAAGGGGACACAATATGCTCTGATAGCCAGAGCTCTTGTGCCAGGGCTACTCCAGAGACATACTCCTTAGAAGTGTTAATCCTGCCAGGAATGACCTGGCCCTCGAACTGCAAAGAAAACGGGGCCTAATCGACTGAGCGGCATGCGCCATACAACCCTCTTGTCTGAGGGGAGGGTCGGTCGAATAGGCGTGTTGATGGAAGTCCGCAGTCGCGTCCGCATCAGCCACTAGAATACTATTCTGCTCCATTACATGTAGCACCTCACATCATGTCGCGCCTCAACAAAGTCCCCATATTATGGAGAGAGTTAGGGTGGTCCTATTGTTTCTAGGCGGAGAACCACTCAGCGATGAAAGGAAAGACGAAAAGCAAGAGGAATAGAACTTGCAACGATTTTGTTAATAACTTGAATAATACCAGGCAGACGGACACCATTTTACTAGATTTCAGTAAGGCCTTCGATAAAGTGCACCATGCTAGCCTTTTGACTAAACTAAACCATTATGGAGTTAGAAACAGTACTTTGAAGTGGATTAAGTCTTTTTTAGAAAACAGAACACAAATAGTAGTCGTTGACGGAAAGTCATCCAATCCTGCACCTGTTCTCTCGGGAGTACCTCAGGGTACTGTAATGGGCCCCTTGCTATTTTTAGTTTACATTAACGATATGCCGAGTAAGATCTCTCCAGGCACTAAATTACGACTGTTCGCCGATGATAGCCTCCTCTATAGATCAATAAATTCAAAAGAAGATACGGAAATTTTACAGAAAGATTTGGACAGTCTACAAGAATGGGAGAGGGACTGGCGTATGGAATTCCACCCCAATAAATGCCAAGTCCTGAGAATTTCAAATAAACATCGCAACATCACCTCGGACTACTTTATACATGGCGAGAAATTGAGTGAAACAGATGAGGCTAAATATTTAGGAATTACATTAGACAGAAAACTTACATGGAACCAACATATTAATAGCACATGTAACAAAGCAAACAGTATACTAGCATTTCTGAAAAGGAACATCTCTAACTGTGATGGGAAAGTAAAAGAAAAATGCTATAACACCTTCGTGAGGCCCTCCCTAGAGTATGGCTGCAGTGTCTGGGACCCCCACTGTCGGATAAACATAGAACAACTGGAAAGGGTCCAGAGGAGAGCTGCTCGCTTTGTGACAAATGATTATGCTAGAAGCAGTAGTGTCAATACAATGATGAGAGACCTCGAGTGGACACCACTAGAAGAAAGAAGAGCAAAAAACAAAGTAAAACTATTTTATAAGGGCAGGGAAGGAAATACCGATATCCCACTGAACCACCTCAGCATTAACACCAGAGGCAACAGAAAGAATAACATAAAATATAACATCCCCAACTCACGGATTAACAGCCATCTTTACTCTTTTTACCCTAGTGTCATCAGGATGTGGAACAACCTCCCGGCAGAAGTCCAAAAAATATCGTCTGCAACGGCTTTTGGCAATGAATTGAAGAACATAATTATCCGTTGCAGCTACCATTGTATTTAAAGTGTGGGTCTATTTCTGTGCACAATCTAGGTACCAGGAGATATTTTTAACCAGAGATATACATATACAAAGAAATTACACAACGATATATTTTAAATGGTCTTAATATATGCTGTTTTAGCCTGTTTTAGCCTCAGAGCATGGGCGTCGAGTCGCACATAGTGCAGTTGAGGAATCGTCAGATTATATAGACGAGTCAACTACATGGGAAGAAGAAGAAGAAGAAGAAGGCAAAACAGAGGGAAGGAAGGACACAGGGCGTCGCCCGAAGGCTGTCGAGAGGCGGCAGCCCCTGAGCCACCTGCGCCACCTGCAGGTGGAGGCAATGGGTATATAACGTCCGGACACACGCAGGTTCCAGAGCCCAGTTAGCCGGACGTTTCGGAATGGTCAAGGATGGCCTTCACAGTTACCGTAGAGGCCCCGTGGGACAAGCCCACACTGTACTCCGTCCAATCCCAGCAATCCCCTACTTTGTACGATACCGTCTCCCACGACATGGGGATTGGTTGAGTTTACAGGAGACACATCAATAAAGTGTGGAGACTCGCAGACACTGTGATAAAAGCAATGTGTAAGAAGATTGCATTGGTTAGATTGGGCTATTTTCAATCGGAAATAATTATAATGCTCTCCCTTTAGCTTAATTGCAAATCAAGTAGCACAGCGAGATAAAAAAAGGAATGTCTTTGTTTTAAACTGTATTAACTCGGGTACCGGGCGTTTCTCTGGAGATAACCCTAACTCTATTATTGTTGTTAGTATTAGTAGTGTACTTCAGATCTTCCCTATCCTGCGTGTTCTATACTTGTACAGTAATGTAATTATTGGTACTTTCTAAACTGCAATTAACTATCGCACACGTTACTGCCACCACAGGAGTCTGTGCACTTCTGTAACTTTTAGAGTTTTTTTAGTGTCTTCAGCCAACATGCCTGCGAGTTAATACAGTTTAAAACAAAGACATTCCTTTGCACCATCTGCAAGGGTTCACCATCTTTTGGAGTCTAAGAAAGCCAAGAGGACAAAAGAAAGAACAACAACAAAACTAGAACAAAAAGAAATAGAACAAGAACAAAAAAGAAATGCACATGCCAAGGTCAGAGACTCTCCAGAAAAACGCACACACCCACACACACACATCCACACACACATCCACACATCCGCACACACATCCACACACACATCCACACATCCGCACACACACGCACACATCCACACACACACATACGCACACACGCACGCGCGCACGCACACACGCAGGCAAGCAGGCAGGCAGGCAGGCACGCACACACACACACACACGCATGCACGCATGCACACACCACACCCGCACACCCACACACACACACACACACACCAGCTGTAATAATTTCATTCACGTGTTAAAATAAAATTGGTTTATGCTTACCTCTGTGTTGTTGATAGAACAGCCGCAGTGAACGAGTAAAGAATACACCCTACTGGGAGAGTAAATGAAGCAGGTCATGCGTAGTTCTATGTCATTGGTCAGGCTGTTGCTCACCACAGATGTTTTATCAGACCAGTTAACAGTTGGCAGTTCTGGTAAGTAGAGGAGAAGAATACAAGAAGGCATAATCGTGCCACGTTCCTGCTGAGTGGGGTTGGGGAGAATGTGCTGGAAAGTTAAAGCTATGTGCTATTTTTCATCAAGAATAACAGGAAAATTCCAATCACTTTTTTCAGTCAGAGAAAATTAATATTCCGAACGATTTAGTATCAAAAGTCCTCACAATAATGGTAATAATAATAATATGAGTTTCAATACACTTTATTAGTCATACCACGATGTCCAGGCAAAAGAGCATCGCCACTCATTCCCGTTGTTTCACATCTGTTTGTTTGTCTGCAATGTCAACATTAATCCTGACCTATCTCAATCGCAGAGGCAAGATATAACGGACCTTCTTCGGGACCTCACGCCTATTTTCACAGATCTACCGGGCAGTACATCGTTGGTTCAACATGTGATCCGCTTACAGACGGACGTTCCCGTATTCGTTAAACCATATCCGCGTCCATTATACGCGCAGGATACAATAATATCCGAAGTAGAAAGGATGCTCCACCTGGGAGTTATTGACCGTTCGACGTGCCCCTATTGCTCGCCTATCGTGTTAGTTAAAAAGAACGACGGTAGCGTCCGATTTTGCATTGACTACACGATGCGGAGCCGATCCCTAATCAGGAAGATCTTTTCCCCCAATTGGCGGAGTCTGCCATTTTTATCGAAAATTGATTTGTCAAAAAAGTATTGGCAGATTCCCCTGGAAGAAAAAAGTAAGCAATACATTGCCTTTCAGAGCCCCTTGGGTCTGATGCAATGGCGATTTATGCCCTTCAGACTTGTAACAGCACCCGCGACTTTCGCGCTCATGGTGAACATCCTGTTACAACAGATGCGTCACCTTCTCAGTTATTTTGACGACATCTGCCTTTTTCATGCGTATTGGGCAGGTCACCTGCAGGCGTTTCATCAAATTTTTGTTAAACTTCATGAGGCCGGACTTACCGCCAGACCTAGCAAAGTATTTCTAGGCTATAGTCAGATCAACTTTCTCGGGCACACCATCGTCCATGGCGTCCAGAGACCGGACGACCGAAAAACTATAAATATTTTAAAACTCCAGGCCCCGCACACCAAGAAACAGATTTGTAGCCTTTTGGGCCTACTTAACTATTATAGAAAGTTCGTTCCTAACTTTGCTGCCCTTACGGCCCCATTGTCTGATCTTACTCGTAAGGATCATCCCAATAAAAATAATCTGGACCACTCAGTGTGCCGCGACACTCGAAACCGTGCAGCGACTGTTCTCCAGTTCTCTGCTCCTTATATTGCCTAATATTAATTGTACATTTACCGTCCGCACCGAAGCGTCGCGTCAGGGAATTGAGCTGTTTTGCTCCAAGAAAAGGAGAACTTTTTGCTGACATGCATAGGATACTTGACAGGGAGAAGAGATATGCCATTATAGAGCGAGAGTGTCTGGCGATTGTGTACGCTGTGTACGCTTTCTCCCAATATTTACTGATGTCGGAGCTCATTACAGAAACCGACCATAGACCGTTGCTATTCCTTAAGTCCAACAGAGCCAATAAAGCTCGTTTGACCAGATGGAGCCTTGCGCTCCAGGAATACCGATTTATTATAAAGGCCATCACTGGGGGAGACAACTTTCAAGCAGATGTTCTATCCCGTTTAGTCTAAAGTCTGTTGTATATTGGGGTTGGGGAGATTGTGTAACACCTCATTTGGAGACCAGAGTTGGAGTCACACCATACTGTACACCATCTTTGTGAACGTTTTTTCATTTATCCCTGTGTTTTTTCTCTCCAACAGCGTCGACTACTTGACCATGACCCAGATTTTAGGACAACCGCGACCCTTTTGTCGATGGGTCAATGAGATGAGTTCATGGCAGACCAGGTGCCCAGATCCACCAATGCCATAGGATGTAACATTAGTTATTTCTCCCATGTGTTTGTTCTTGTTGTATAAATGCATTCCTGATGACTCTGGGCGCACGGAATCGGTTGTTGGAAACTTTCGGAGTTATAATTTGTTCCATATTATCCATGTAACTAGAAGTTGTGCTTAATAAATTATTTTCGAGATATATCCCATAGGACTGTGCATATAAAATTTCATGCAGTTTTGTCAATCCACTATGCACGTTCCTTTAGAGTGTTGCTTGAGCTTTAACATTGCTATCTTTGAGATAGGTAAGCCTTCGAGCACTTTGTCGACTGATGACTTCACTTTGAGACTATGTATCGTCAAAATTGCAAATTTTAACTGGGGTTGGGGGATATGCCATGAGTCGGCCTTTGTTTACGTTAGGCGAGTTCACGCGAGTGCAAAATTGTTCTCCGTGATTAGGATCATGGAGTAGGGATGTGCTGGGGGGTTGTTAGAAATCACACAGTACAGACTTGTTGTCCGTGATTTGGATCATGGGGGGAGGGGGAGGGTGAGCTAAGGTATTACACCCGACCCTGTTAATAGTGGTGGGGGGTAGCATGACTATGCAGAATTAATGAACTAGCTAGGTTATTAAGAGTTACAGACTTGGCATGTCGAGCTGGGGCGACTTTAACCAATGAGAGTGCAAGACTCAGCTCAGTAAGGCTGGCGTAGGAATTCCGCCGGGGAACGTGGACTAGTATATAAGCTGGCTGCAAAGCTCAGTTAGGTAGACACAACACATACAGGGAAAGGACAACAACATGCGACACATCTACACGGCATAGAATTAGAATAGAAGAGAATAGGATTAAGGGATAATAATTATATGGGCATACACTGTGACACACCCGTGACAACAGCACATATTATCATACACGACTGCATAGTAAACACGGCCGAAAGTCAAATGCTACAAGAACACTACAACAGAGACAACATTCCATACACCACAAAAAATAGACTTAGCATTGAGGACGATAGACACTTGACCCGTAGAAGACATTTAATCAACAAGATCAACATATACGCAGACACCTACAACCCTAGAGATTTCAACCCCGACCCCGTCCTGGACACAACAACCACAGTCAGTATCTGATGAACCCGCCCCCACCCCAAGCCTTGAAAGCACCCACTAATAGTGCAATTGACTTCGATGGTTTTATTCTGAATTCAAGGGAAATAACCTTTTTAGGCCTCTCTACAGCCAACCCTTTTTACAAAGGGAAACTACCCTCACTATTTCATCTATTCCATTCAATTCACTGTTTTTTAAAAACATCTACATCTTATTTTACGTTCAACGGCACCTTTACTGCCGCTTTCCTTTAAAGAAGTTTAAACTATTTCTACCTTGATCTTTAATTTTCTTTCCCGCCTTGGTAAATAGATGTATTTGATCTTTTTGTCTTTTAAAACATTTCTTAAATGATATATGAATAAAAGGCCCAGAAAGGACCGGTGTCCAGAAGAAATTGCCCCTTTGCCACTGGGTTGGCGCCCCTACTAACAACCGTTTACAACCACTAACACCTTATCCTAAATCGCGGCCCGGGGGGTGGCGGGGTCCTGTTCCAGCAGATTTACAGTTGGAGGGTCACACGCCAATCTCGGCCAGCGAGCTGCAATCGCCCCCCCCCCTCCACCCCGACAGATCTAACCTCACCCTTCTTAATTTATGTAACCAGCACAGGGCGGCGTGGCGGCCAATATGGAATAGAACCTCCCCCCTCCCCAGTACCAGACGATTTTCCAAACCCCTCACCTTTTTCTTCCCAAACCTACTTCTGCTATCCACCCCCAACCCACTTCCCCACCCAGCGCCATCGGCACCCCGCAATGGCACCCCAAAAACTAGTAAATCTGTCTCCCCTGACAACCAAATCAATAAATATATTTCCAGCGCTATCGGCACACGCCATGGCCATCCCTCTCTTTTATTTTTTCTTTCTTTCACTGGCACACCGCCATGGCCACCCCCCCCCCCCCCAACAAAACCCAATAGTCTTGTCGCCCCTGCTATAGCAGGGGCGACAACCAATAAATAAAATAATACACACAAGCCAACAACATTTACCGCCCTTCCCATTGGGCATAAATCAGTACATTCTGTAAGGATCCTCCATTACCCCCCCCCCCTCTATTCATCTTTACTCTTCTCAGCCATTTTTTTTTTTTTGGCGCCAGCCTGTAACACTAGAAGACTGCAGCCCGAACGGGAGCCCTTTTGAGGGCTACATGCTGAAAGAAAGGAAGGAAAGACAGAGAACTACAATACCCAAATGGGAGCCCTTTTGAGAGCTAAGAAAGCCACTAGATGGAGGAGATCAAGAACCCAACAGAGAAAAAGAAACAAGAAAAAGAGGGATGCAAATGCATGGAGTAGCGAGAAAGAGCTACAATCAGTTGGGTAGACAAGTTGAGATAGCATTCTTCTCATGTGGTGCCGCGGCTGACGATATGTCTAAAGTGAGCGTGATTCGAAGATAAGACAGTCGATTGCAACTGCACTGGCGAAGGGGGCTACTGATAGAGTCCATGTCTATTGTGCAGGACGAAATGTACTAAAGCGCTGTCCAGTTTCCCTACCATAGCCTAGTGGTCGGGATAATAGTAAATGTCTGAACTGTAACCTGTCCAGTAATAGAAACCATTCCGACAGGGAACGAGAAAGACTACCAGTGTCCTAATAGTTGTTCCCACCGGCAGAGGTGTTTGGAGTAAGGAACGAGTCGTTGTTATTGTAAATTAATTGTAGTCGTACTAGCTCGTAGATAGTAGTAGTGTAGCAATTGTAAATGTTCGGGAGAAGATCATTCCTATTGTAGAACGAAAGCGTAAATGATTATATACCCGGGTACCCATCTCTGATTTGAAGTTTGATTTGAAGGTAATTGTTGAAATTCATGTTTGCATTATAAAGTGTGTAAACGTGGTACCACGTATAGGAACTTGTTATTGAGATTAACCCTTTAGCAGCCATTCAGGACTGGCTTGCCATTCTAACTACATTTGTTTGTTTATTGATTTTGATATTATATTATGCGGTCGAAATTATAATTGTAATAGAAATGGTTACCCTGTAGGCCTGACCTTACTTAATATATCTTGTTATTCCATTATTTACTGGTGTGCTTCGTAACGTTTGTCCGAGTGTGAGTTAGACCTCTCGAAGTCGAGAGCTATATCTCCAAGAGACTCATAATACAACTGGTGACAAAGAGCATGTCAAGCTGGGGATATTCTCTGGCTAATCTGCCTTTTCTAGCGAAGAGTGATCTTCGATGGTAATTTATTAAATCAATAGTACATACATTTGCTCTGAGAACCTTTTCACCAGTGACGAACGCCAGGATTGTCATTCGGTACACCAAAAATAAGTCAAACAGCAGTTGCAATCTTTGTGAAGGAGGACATGAGCTCCAAGCTGCCTAAGTGTTTTGTTGTTTTTTTTGCCCTTACTTTGGACACAGGAAGTGTTGTCATGGCCACTGGACGCGTGGAAGAACAGTAAAGACAGTGACTACCTAGGCATTCGATGTATGGCGGTTGCGTGCACTGAAATGTATTTGAAATTCTTTCTATTGCAAAAGCAACCCACAATATTTAGAGAGTTGTGAAAAGTGGGCAATAGACGGAATGACTGCATCTGCAATTGGAGTCCTGAAATTTTTCTTATGACCTTCATGAAAGGCATCTAAGACATGAGGCCACATTCTTGTGTCAGCATCTTCCTGCGCACAATAGAGAAACGGCATGACTCACAAAACAGCTTGAAATTACCCTGTCATTTATTTTTGCAATATCCAAAATACGTAGCACAAACTGGCGTCATTTCTTGAGCTAGGCATTTGAAAAGCTCGAGTCTCTTGTCACGGTTTTTCGGAAAATCTCCCGAGTTTCAAGGCATGCTTCTTGGAAGTAGGAATGGCTTTTCTTTGCATCCTAGCTCTACGCTTCTCGCTTTTTTTACAGTTGGTATCAAGATGTCTGCGGAATAAAAAAAAACAACCACTCCCATCACAACAAACCCCTACCCTTCTTTTGTTCCGTTAAGATACGCTAAAATGACATATTTTGAATAATCAAAAATCGTTGTGCTGCCGCTTGGAGAGAGCATCTGAACAACAGCTGAACCATTGGCAATGAGGCAAGTAATAAACATGAGTTTTTTTTTTTTCGCTTGTTAAAATTAGTTCTCGTAGACATCACAGCAGATTGGATTTGAATCACACTTCAGCCTGCGGTGTTCAGCTTGTAAGGATGGAGGGTACTCTTGATGTTCGTCAGAACCTCAGCTCCAGTATGCAGTGTACCGCTGAGATAAAAAAAAAAAAAAACCCAACAAAAACAACCTGCAGTTTGGTTTTGTATTTTGAAGCTTCAGTTCCAGCATGTATTTGCGTCACGCCTGTTCTCCAAAAGCCGAAGGTCATTCTGTTTTCGTGATTCACCAATGTTTGGTATCTGACTTCATTCTCTCATCAACATATCGTTTGCAATTCCGCCTTCTTTCCTCTAAAATATTTACTTTAGTACCGATAGTCAAATAAATGGGATAAAAGGATATGATATCAATGCTAGACCAACCGGATAGCGCGGGCGCTGATGCGAGCACGTGCGACCTAGATCTAGGGGAATCCCCTGCACCTGTGACGTTAAAGAGATTTACTACCCTGGCCACGGCAAACTAAACGCACGCTCTCCGGCCATTTGGAACAACCGCGAATGCAATGCTGAAAACAGATACATCAATAACACTATATTAATCATTCTAACTGATCTGGAAGGAACCAATCACTATCTTTTGTGAGCTGTACTGAAATATCCATGACATGACATGACTGTTATATATTTGGTTCATTATAAATGCTAATTTGACTTCTTGTTAATAAAGATACCTGGCATTAGTTGCCAAGTTGGTCTCACACATAATGGCTGCGTCCTTGAGTCTCTTTTACTAACAGACTTTTGTGTTTAGTCTTACCCCAAACACAACATGGTGTCAGAAGTGCTGGAGTACATGTGCTTTTAGAATAGAAGCGGGGCAGGACAATGGTGACAATTTCCCCCCCCCCCCCAACTTTAAAGTTATCGTCAACAAAATAGGCTTTCGCTGAATCCCTCCAGAAAGCACAGGCCACGAACTTTACGGTTTTCTCCGACGGTTGAGAAGAAGCGAAATTACGAAAAGAGACAGACAGCCAAGGGCAACAACTGACAAAAAACAGAACTGGTTTGCAGAACTGAGTTACTGCCACAGAAATCACAAGAAAAAACCAACTAAAGGGACACAACTGTAAAAAGTCACATTACGTGAAGAAAAAACACAGTTACTTCCTCGATGGCTACCACCCAGTCTATAAAACTGAAACAGCCTTCTGAACTGATTTTTCATGGCGATACCAGCAACATACCCCTCGCTGAGCGGTGGAAATCATGGAAAACCACAGTGCAGCTGTATTTAGACCTTACCATGAAAGCCAACACAGAGAAAGAGAAATGTTCTTACTGAGAAGAAAAATGGTTCTTTGAGAATCTGCATGGACCCTAAGGATTTGAACCAGGCGATCAAGAGGGAACACTATGCAATGCCATCAAGAGAAGAAATAACAGCCAAAATGACAGGAGCGAAATATTTCTCAAAATTTGACGCCGCTCATGGATTTTGGCAATTGGAATTGGATGAAGCAAGTTCTTTACTGTGCACTATGAATACGCCATTTGGTAGATACAGCTTCCTTCGATGTCCTTTCGGAATTTGTTCAATCCCGGAGATCTTCAACAGACGGATCAAACAGTTGTATGAAGATGAGGAAGGAATAGAGTCATTCTTTGACGACGTGATCGTATGGGGAAAGACACCAGAAGAACTGGAACAAAGAAGTAGACGTTGTCTAGAAATAGCCAGAAATGCTAACTTGACTTTCAGGAAAGAAAAGACAGTGTTCAACCAGACAGAGCTACCGTACTTAGGCCACATCATTAGTTCACAAGGAATTAGACCAGATCCTGCAAAAACAGAAGCAATCAATAACATGAAAATTGAAGACAAGAAATCACTCCAACGTGATCTGGGAATGGTGACGTACATGGGAAAGTATATTCCAAACCTGTCATCTCGCACTGAACCGCTGAGAGAATTACTGCAAACAAATATCATGTGGCACTGGACAGAAAGACATGAAAATGCCAAAAATCAGATCAACAAAAGAATCACAGAAAGTCCAACTCTAAGTCACTATGATCCAAAGAAAAGTGTTACAATAACTGCGGACGCGAGTCAGTATGGACTAGGTGCAGCACTGATGCAAGATGGAAAGTGCATTTCGTTTGCATCAAGAACTCTAACCAAGTCAGAGAGAAACTATGCTCAGATAGAAAAAGAAACTTTAGCTGTTGTTTACGCCTGTAACAAGTTTCATCAGTACATCTATGGCAAACAAGTCAACGTAGAGAGTGACCACAAACCTCTGCAATACATTTTCAACAAAGCTTTGGAAAAATGTCCTCCTCGAATCCAAAGATTCACGATTCACCTCCAGAAATATGATTTGAAAATCAAGTATGTTCCTGGAAAAGAAATGTATGTGGCAGGCACGCTGTCACGTGATCCAATAAACTCAACAGTATCGTCGACTGCAGAAGAAGAAATTGAAGCCAATCTACGTGTGCATACCATGATGAACAATCTACCAGTTACACCACAGGCAGACGAAGAACTGAAGAAAGAAACTCAGAAGGATTGCCAATTACAACAGTTGAAATTCTTCATTGAACAAGGATGGCCGGACGAGAAATCAAAAATTCCGTCAGATCTAAAGGCATTCTGGGATGTTCGAGAAACACTGACATATGAAGATGGAAGAATCTTCAAGGGAGAACAATTACTGATACCCCAATCAATGAGAAAAAAGATGTTGAAAGACATTCATGAAGGACATTTAGGCATAGATATGTGCAAAAGGAGAGCAAGAGAATCAATTTACTGGCCGGGCATGGCTAAAGAAATTGAACAAATGATATCACATTGCGATACATGCCTGAAACACAGAAACCGCCAAACAACAGAAACACTCAAGAATCATGAAATACCAGATTACCCCTGGCAGAATGTAGCATCAGACATCTTTACGTGGCGACAAAAGGACTATTTGCTAGTAGTGGACTACTTTTCAAATTTCGTAGAATTGCCTTAGTCTCAGACACCACAAGCCAGACTGTAATCACACACCTGAAATCAATATTCAGTCGTCATGGTATTCCTGAAAAGCTAGTGACTGACAACGCGAGTTACTACTCTAGCCAAGCTTTTAAAACATTCACCACCAGCTGGAGTATTTCTCACAAGACAAGTAGCCCCCATTATCCGCAAAGCAACGGACTAGCGGAAAGAACAGTACAAACAATCAAGAAGATACTCAACAAATCAGAAGACCCATACTTAGCTATCTTAAACTACAGAACAACACCTAACAAACATAGCAATGTGTCACCTGCAACAATAATGTTTGGTAGACAAATCAGAACAACACTGCCAGCAAAGAAAGAACAGTTCAAGACTAAAGACTCTGAGACAATTAGGAAAACAAAACAGGAGCAACAATCACAGCAACGTCGCAACTACAGAGGTCACCAGAACCTACCAGTTATTGAGCCTGATCAAGACGTATACATCCGCACCCGCGATGAAAAAAACTGGACTCCAGGAAGGGTAGTGGGACAAGCTAATGCCCCTCGTTCTTACATAGTTCAAAGTGGCAACAGAGAGTTCCGCAGAAACAGAAAAGACATTCTTAAGCCTGCAGATGGATTTCAGCATAAGTCATCACCAACGACTGAAGACCGGACAGATGCGATGCCATACCAAGCGATTACTGAGGCACCAACATCATCAGGACCATCTCAGGGACCTAAACCAACACCGCCAACAACGGAACCAGACCCGCCACAGCCGTACAGAACTAGAAGCGGCAGGGAAGTGTTTACACCTGCTCGCTTCAAAGACAGTTAATTTTGTTATTGTGTTCAGAACATTGAACTTTATTGTGTGTTTCACAGACAATTTAATTTAGTTTAGTTACAACCTGTTGTAGTTGTAGCAAAGAATATAATCATAATGCCAGAACAATCATGGACATTTATCATTACACAAATGGACACTTAAGTATAATTTCAGCAAATGATTAAGAGTAGAATTATAATTCTAAAAGACAAATCTCAAGAAGAGAATGTTTCATGATTATAACAAGAAGGCCATAAGAAATAATAATAATAATATTTCATAATTTAATTATAATCATTTGAATTAATCACTGATTTAATTGACAAGCACACATAAAGATTTGACTTCATAAAAGAATACGTAATTGTAAATAAAGTGAGTAATTCAAATTATGAACCTGTAATGGTAATATTGCTTATACCTAATTTAAATGAAGCTAACAGAAGAATTAGCTTAAGAAAGGAGATGTTATATATTTGGTTCATTATAAATGCTAATTTGACTTCTTGTTAATAAAGATACCTGGCATTAGTTGCCAAGTTGGTCTCACACATAATGGCTGCGTCCTTGAGTCTCTTTTACTAACAGACTTTTGTGTTTAGTCTTACCCCAAACACAACAATGACCAAGCATTAAAGTTTACCCCCGTGACAGTGCATCAGACTGAAATTACACCGGATATTTATCAACGTCAGAGTTAATATATCAGGCAAGATCAATACCCTTTGGCCACTGAGTATCAAGCTAGATGACATGTTCGTCAGACATTTTATTTGGATAGCTTACCAGCTTGTGCCATAGAACGTTTGTATAATTCTAACCGCAGCAAGTTAATGTTTAAGCCATTGAAGTAATTATGCCAGGGCAGTGCATTCATCCTGCCATCTTTGATTGCAAGATTATCGAGAATCAAGTCTACAAGATGCAGAACGAAGTTGAATAGTGCCATACAGTCTGCGGACTGACCTCAAAGATCTGAAAAGTGCTGGCAAGGTCAGGTTGACTTTCATCTTTTATGTCCTTAGTTCAAAGGCATTCCATTTCTTAATCCCTTCAAATAGTCTAGAAATGGACGTGAAAACATTTAAATTATTGTTACACAATGTGACTGTTCAAACGGAGAGCTTGGGTGGGGAGGGCGTACTATTACATTTTAAACAAAATGAAACAATGCATTGATGAAGATGTCATTAGCCTAAGACCCTAAACTGTACCCTTGCATATTTACAAAGACATTACCCAATTATGGCCAAAAAGAAAAACGTGTTGGTCACAAAGCCGAGCAGAAGAAATAAAAAAAAAAAAAAAACGTAAATCAAATTCCCCAAAAATAAAACAGTACTTCTTCTGGACTTCATTGTACAGTTTTCTTGCAGTTGTTTTTAACGCCGGGCTTTGTGACCTACTTATTATTATTTTTCAATTTTAGTCTTGTCCCAAACTCTGCTGCCACCCGTCATTTAACTTAAAAATTTGCCTTTGCTTCACGGTTGTTTACACAGTTTCTGTCATCTTTCAATGGCTCCTGTCTCGTTATTTGAGATGTAACAAAGCCGTTTTACATCACATTTTGTATATTATATTTTGAACTAGTCTATTCACAAGCGAGGTTTGGTGCCTTTACCACAAAGTGCACAATTCATATAAACTCAGCACAATAAGTCAAGGAACAAAATTTCAAAGAATGACAACTCCAAAACGGTTGTACACAATTTATTCATTTTTTCCACAAATATGTCTTTTAGACCATAGATTACATGTGTGTAATTTGAATTCTAAACGAGGTCGCGATTTTGTTTTAACAAGAGTTCATTACAGAGGGGTCGATTTTCGACAGTCCCAACTGTCTTATCTCATTGGAAACATGTTAGTAGTGGGTGTCGCCGCCACACCTGGCCAAACACTCCATGCAGCGTCGATGCATGGACAGGACATGCCTTCGCAGGATTTGTTGTGGGAGGTTTTGCCACTCCTATTGCAGGTAACCGAGCAGTTCCTGTTGACTCTGTGGTGGAGGGTGATTGTCTCTCAATCGACGGTCCAGGTGGTCTCATACGTTTTCTATAGGGTTCAAATCGGGGCTGCACGCCGGCCAGTCTATGCGATGATCCCGCTCTGCTGCAGGAAGTCGGTCACAAGGCGTGCACGATGTGGCGTGGTATTGCTGTCCTGCTGGTCCCATCCGCTGCAGGAGAGGAATGGCAAGGGGACCCAAGATTTCGTCTCTGTATCGCACTCCAGTCAGATTCCTCTGAATATGGTACAGGGGCGTCCTATGGTTATCAGAGAAACCCGCCCACACCATGACGGAGCCTCCGCCACAAGGTGCCACCTGCTGGACACAGTCCTGATGGTACCTCTCGCCTGCCCGCCTCCAGACCTTAAAGCGCTTGTCTGGATGGATCAGGTTAAACTGGGATGAACACGACGTCGCTGAACACGACGTTGGCCCATTGGCGACGGGTCCAGTGAGAATGCTGAGAGGACCACGCCCGGCGAGCGGCTCTGTGGGCAGACGTGTGCTTGGGACGCCTGGCAGGGACGCGGGAACGGAGCCAAGCTCCGGGAAGGCGGCTCCTCACCGTCTGGTTGCTCAGCCGGATGTTCATGGGGACCTGTAGCTGCCCTCTGATACGATTTGCTGTGATGGTGCGTGACGACATAGCCTGGCGGATGATGTAACGGTCGGCCCTGGAATTCGTCTTACGAGGCCTCCCAGGTCGGGGCCTGTCCTATACCCTTCCGGTCGCTCTCCACCGTTCTTGAAGTCTCCAGATGACAGACGGGGACACTTGAAGACGGCGAGCAACCAGTCGGAAGTTGGCGCCATCTTCGAGCCAGGCAAGGGCACGACCTCTGTCGACATTAGGCAGGGAGCGTCTTCGGACCATGATAGTGCAATGGCGCATGGCTGCAACACGCTGGCTAAAGGGTTTGAAGTGAGTGATTTTCACAACCAAGACGTCCGTTCAGCACGTGCTACGCTCAGTTTTGACCAGTTCCTGTGACCATTTTACTAAGGCAGTGAAATTATGCCCGGTTTTCATGCTTTTAGCCTGCACTTTCGGCCTGCGCTGCGCCCATTCTGTGAATCACATGCTGGCAAGTTTGCTATTTAGACAAACTGTGTCTAGTGGTTAGTGTGTTTGCCAAGTTCGGTTGATTAGACATAACGGGTTTGCGAGATACTGAAGTTTTATTTTGACATGTGAAAATGTAAGTTGTTCCTTGTCTTATTGTGCTGACTTTAGAAGTAAACAAAAAAAAAACAAGCAAAAAAAAAAAAAAAAACCTACATGACTCTACTATAATTGTTCCTAAAGTGTCATCTCTAAAACAAAAGTGCAGGTTTTATCGATGTAGCCACCTCGCTAAATGCAGTTATAAGAATGTTTTGTTTTGTTTTCTTCTGGCAAAAAGCAGAAATAGTGGGGCTGGGAGTGGGAGCCATTTGTCTTATTTCATTTAGAGGGCAATGCCTTGTCTAGACATTCTACACAGATGGGCACTGACATAACGGGTTTCATGTAGAAAATGAGAACGTCCCAATGCTATGCATACCTTGATTGTTGAAAGTAATTAGCACTGTTGTAAAAAGCCTATAATTATGCTGAAACAGTACAATACCCGCTAGCTTGATTAGGCGACACTTGGTTTCTGAATAGCTTGTGGAATCAATGTGGAACTATGAATCTAAGAGAGATCTGTCCATCCTTACCTTCTATCAGAAACTGTATATCTCCTTGTCGCTGACAGTCATTTTCATAAGACATTCGAAGCTTCTGGCCGACCAATGGATTGAGGGACCTCGTGGAGTACCCCGTGGTCTTATGAGATGATGAGTCATACGCCGAATCTCCAATATAAAGAGTGAAATTTGCAAAAAATTGACGATCCAGAGCAGAAAGAAAAAAGACAGATGGGTCGGGAGCGCGTTCTCGGATAAATTTCCACTGGCCGTTTTCTGTCTGTGGCCGGAAGTATTGTCTAGCAGACATTCGGATGGCTATGTCATTTGTATCACCTGAAATGCAGAATAGTAAAAAACAAGATTTCGGAGAAAACCCAGCTAGTTGAAGGTAGGTCAGCCATGAGTAATGCTCAGACTACCCATATCAACTGACTAATACGAAATGCAATGTTTGTCTCACTTAAGAGCAAGGTTAAGCTCACAGAATATAATTTGGGAATTTTTCGGTAAAGCCGGTGAAGCCTATTACAGAATGTTTCCTTGCTCTGTCCTAATTCTTCTTTTCCCTCTGCTCCATCTTTTTCACCTTCTTGCATGCTCACTCATGTCCGTGTGCCGAAATCTCCATACATCACAATGCACACTCATTTGACTTAGAAAAGACAAGGTAAAAGTGAAATGGACATCTTAAAACTATTTACAAAGGTGCAACATTTGAATGTAAAATCATGGACTACGATTATTATAGATAAATCTGGGGCCTAGATACCGCAGAAATAATTAAAAATAGTGTTTGAAGCACCATCACAGTAAATCCATTTTCCTGTAATGTAGTAAATCTTCAGAGAAAAGTAATTGTGAGCAGCGAAACAATTGTGAAGTCAATTGAAGGAGATCAATATCGAACAGCGATAGAAAGGATGTAATAGGGGAAATCAAGGTTCACTGTTTAGTGCAGTTTGTGAACATTTCAACAACTTTACCGTGCTGGAGTTTCTAAATCTATATCAGCACACACAGGTTTTTATCGGCCAAACTCAGAAACGCAATCGGTGTACAACCAGCAGTTTATCTGATGCTGGAAGTCATGCAGTTTTGTGTTACCATTGGGTGATGGTAGACACATTCAAAACTAGCTAGGACATACAGCAGCACTTTTCAGAGGGGCGTTCAGTTGTGCGGGTATATTGAGCCGCCTGCATGACCTTCAGCATTATAATAACCGTATGGTGGTACATTGTCGCCATAAAGTGAAGTAGACGCAAGGCTGTCCGTTCAGTAGAGTACCTACCAAGCACAAATGTTGCAAGGCGCCGCGAAATCTCTCAGATCGGTGCCATTGCAACTGAACACGCCACCGGGCATTGGTTTCATTACGTTAATTATATGAATCTTCTTAAACTTGGCCGTTCCTTCAACAGTGTGTAGATGTTTCTGGTAAAAACGAGAAAAAAAACAACAACTGATCCCGATCCCTACAGCAAGCCACAATGAGGTACAAATTCTTTTCGCATCTTTTTTCTTTCTCCTAATCATGAATTTAATTGCTAATCCTTTGCAAATGTCCTACATATCCCGTCAGTGTTCGAGATGACGATTGCCACATTACTGAAGAAGTAAAGCCAATTTGTCATTATTCGAAGGAATACCTAGTAATAATTTAAATCAACTGATTTGTCACCTTAAAAGTCTCACCCTGTTCCACACCTTCCACAGCCCAACCTAGTATCCCACCTACCACCTCACCGTTATTTAGGAATCAAAATAAGAGGGGGGGAGGGGGGGGGAGAGTAATACATTGTGGGTGAACGTAAAGATACAACAGAGTGAGCACGGGCAATTGTTTAGTGAACACGCCGTACCATGTGCCTTACTGTTCGTATGGTGTTAATGATACTTTTATACTTGACAATTTTCTCTCAAGACATCCATTGAATGGGGCGTAGACAATAGAATCATCTTGATGCAATTACTAATTCTTCCCCGGTGGTAAATTGAAATAATGGTAATTTCACTATCTCTACCTAGCAATAAATATTGTTCTTAATGTCCAGTTGACGTATTTTCTCATCTTCATCTTTGAACTGGGAATGAAATGTTAACGCCTGTTTTGCAGAAACGAAATTTGTATGTGTGGGAAAATTAAGACATTGTGCAAAACTTCAGCTTAGTCAGTGAAGCAAGCAATAACTTTGTGCTTTAAGTTATATGTTTTGTAGCAAGATTCCTTTGAGATAATTACTCATTTTCTCGCTAAGAACAGAATGATGGTCGTTGATCAGTATTTCTGTGACTGCATGGACCGACATTCAGAGTGACGTCAGTTTTTTAAAACTCAGTAAGTAAAATAAATTAAAAGTGAATGTGATCTAAAAGACAAAACACTTGCATTTACCTCGAACATACCAAACTCCTGCATACGTTCCTATTCTGTCAGTTAGGTCGGGTGAGTCATTACTGAATGTCGACGACTGTCCGGTCCATTTCACTCGCAAGTTTCGAATCTCTACACCGGCAGGAGTGGCTGTCATGTTGAAGACTACATAGTAGACATCGCCAACCTTTCTGTCACAGTAACCACAGGCAGTTGTCTCCCCACGGCATCCGTCTTGCTCAATGTTGAGTTCACATAGTGTAACGTTGTCCGTGCGTGCCTGAAATCAGAGTCTTGTTTCTTTCAGGGGACAGTAATTAAAATGTATGTCCCATTGATGTGTGTATGGGTGTGTGTGTGTGTGTGTGTGTGTGTGTGTGTGTGTGTGTGTGTGTGTGTGTGTGTGTGTGTGTGCATACGGGGTGGAAAGAGAGGGGTGATTGCACATAAAAAATAAAAAAAATGCAGGAGAAGTTAATTTCCAGGTTTTTCGAAATTGTACCCTTCCAATGACGAAGAGCCAATGCTATTTGCCAAGCAACTTACAAGGTTTAAAAAAAATATCCAAAAAGCCCACATCCGGGTCAGCTGTGATTATTGAGACCGACGTCAGTTTGAACTACCGGTACCACATTTAACATCGCCCTCCCCGTTCACTTGATTTTCTATCAGTTTTATTCCGTTTCTGTTGTAATTTTTTTCTTCTATCTCCAACAGGACCTCAAGAGACACAACTCTGGCACAGCTGACAACGTCATACCGGCATTTAAAACTTGGCGTCTGATTAGTGAATGTGGAGATCTACCAGGAAGGCATTTAGAAGTCATAAAATTAGAGCTTGAGGAGTTGGGGGGGGGGGTGTTTCTTATTGGGTTTGCTGGATACAATAGAAAATTCCAATACGTGTTTGACAAGTGTGATAGTTTTATCTTCATTCATTTATCGTTACATGTATGACGACAGTTCCTTACCAGCAGAATCTAAAAAATATTGAAGTTACTACCATCGCAAAAGACACATGTTTAATGTTTACTCCAACTGTTCAATGTTTAAGACACTTTTATCTGGTGCAAGAAATGGATCATTTTCTGATTATCTAGGTCTGTGTAACTTTGTTGAATTTGTCTTGAGGCCCTTATGCCAAAGTTTAGTTAAAGAACTGACGTGTGAGATGTTTAAGTTTCGGGTCCTAAAAAAACCAAAACAAAACAAAAAACCAACTTGTATATCAAAATGTTGGGAGTTTCACAAAGCTTTAGCCGACCTGTCATAGTTTTTACCTTTTTGAAATTAATGCTGATTCGCCATAGTGGTATGATAGTCTAAGAAAAACGTTAACTATTGGCTTGTGCGCTTTTATCATCTTTGTCTCGTACTGTGAAATACGCAGAGAATGTAATTTGTCAAACTGTCAAGCTGTTAAACTAAACACAGGGCCAACTGGTTTAGAATTTTGACCAACGGCAACAAAGTTTGTTCAAAAAATGTTTGTGGAAATACCTGCGATACTTTCAGTAGTGCATTTTGCAGCATCAATTCAACAATTGTCACGAGGTGAGTTAGAGCATTCGACTGTCCAGAGGAACAACTCACACTCGTACGAGCACACCAAACACACACAAGCAAAATACTAAAAAATAAAATAATTTTGTTTAGGTCAGGCCTGCAGCGCTGCAACATTATTACATAATATTCTTCCAATAAATGATAAGGTAGGATGTTTCAGAGCGACTGTATTTAAGGTACAATTAATTTCACATAAATAAACCCTCACTTCCGTTAGTAATTCGCTCGGGAGGACTTCCGAATGCGTTCCATAGCTTTTATAACGTTATTGAACTTTACTCACCGTTATGCATTGTTTGAGACTTTATTACCAATTATCACTTCATATTCACAATAACATTTGTAACACACTTGCCAAGAAAAACAGTATAATCCCAGAAAAAAGTCTGAAGTGAGACAAAATCCGCAAACAGGTGCCATTTTGAAACTTGCTGGGGAGAGGTCACGGTAACAGAATTTACCAAAAGCGCAACTAGCGAAGGTTTGCTGAAACAAAACTTGATATGCTGTTCAGGAATTTAAACTCACAACACATGGAATGGTCAGATGGACCTGGGGGTGTGAGGGTCTAGTCAGTTTGTATCAATGGTCTGTAGTCAGATTGACTAATCAGGCAAAAAGGGGCTGGGGTAGCCATTGGCGATCGACGTACACTCATGTAGGCCTAGGCCCTGTATTAGCTCAGATCATGCAATCTCCCAGTAGCTGAAATCGGATTGTTTTGCTACTAAGCCGATTCATAATTTTTAAAATCTATGCAAATTAACAAGATCGGTAACTTTCCCTAATTTAGGGCAAGGGTGCAGTATGTGAGTATTAGTAAATGACTACCGTCAAGCTGTTAACTCACCTGCGTGGCGAAATGGTTAAGACGTGTGACTTTGGAGCGAAAGGGTGTGGGTGCGGATCCGAGTATTGTCATGATATGATTTATAATAATTATGTATGTGTTCACTTTCAGATAATTCTTACGCAGAGAAAATTGAGATGACATGGAATTAAGATAGAGAGGGGAGAGAGATAGAGAAAGCGAAGCATGTCATGAATTATTTCTTTGTCTTTCTTTAGAAAATCCCGCAACAAATACGTAGCCCCTTTTTTTATTTAAACCCCTCAAAATAAACCCACTTTAGCATGTATGGAACGCATTCGGAAGTCCTTCCATTCACTCCATGTATTTAAGTGGAAAAGCTTTATAAATTCAATTTTATCAAGGACCTAAAGGAATTATGGCATCACAATCTTGATGTATATAGTAAATGGTCCTGCCACTTTACCAAACTTAAGAAACACAATTCCACTCTGATAATAACTTAAAAACTAAAGATAGACCTCTGTTAATTCCTTCCACTCCCTAAGACATTAAATTCAATTACAAAAGTTCTGTTATGATAAATGACTCTGCTCAGGCGGCAGCTCCTGGAGCACACGTTCTACAATTCAGGTGAACATTCTTGGTGAGCACTCCTGGTAGACGTTATGGTGAATAAAGAGTCATATCATTATCTCGGTCAGAATATGACCGAGGAGTCCAATTCTCGCTTTGTACACACAATGGTCTGGTGTACAGGGAAATGGGCTAGCTGCCTCTATCATTAGCTCCCTCATAAGCACGATGTCAATTGCATGGCTACGTCTTTTCTCCACTCTGGCAGGAGTTATCTTCCCGAGACTCTTCACTTCGCAAATGCTCAAAGCACGAATCCGGTTCACAGTGCTCCCGAGTCTGCTTATATACTAGGCCACTCTTCCGGCCGAATTTCTACGCGAGACCAATCACCCCCACTTTTCATTGGTCTGGTCATCCGAACTCAATCTGTAACCCTCATTAAATTCCTACCCTTTTCATGCATTCTGCAACTCGGCAACGACCTTGCAACCAAAGTAAAGGCCGCCCCCGAAATAGTGTTTGAATAATATTAAAATTCGCAAGTCCTATTGGCGAGATGACTCTGCGAAAGATTTTTACTCCTGCTCCCTTTGTCTGCACGAGCTACCCAAGGTCAATTGGCCAGACGCAAAGGGTCTCTATGAAAACAACACCATGCCTCACCCTTGCTTTGATGTTTCTAATCACGGACTACAAACTGCTTCGTAATTTGTATTTCCCCCACCTAACAATTCCCTGCTAAAAACTTTCTGCTCACGAGAACAACTCAAGTTTAATACGCGAGGTATCGGTGAGTAAACAAGTCATTGACCCAGCGTGACCTAACACTACACTTTCAGACCTAAAATGGTCATGAGTGTCACGAGGTGGATTTTGGCATTCGACTGCACGAGAGGTCAATCACACACTCGGACATATAAGAAAATACTAAATAACAAAAAGGGTTTCCTTTAAATCAGACCTGCAGGGCCACAATCATTTCATCTCTTAAATTATAATAATAATTATGAGTCAATGAAGGTCATGAGTAACTGCATTTAATATTATTATTAAACAATGATATATTATTCCCTATTACTATAATCTCCCACAACGTATTCCAAAGTGGAAAAACTTCATAATTTCAACTCCTCAACAAGTTAGCCTACACGACTTCTGAAACAATGGATAAACACAACTCAAGTTTCTCTCACTTCTAACACGATACAATTAAGGAATAAAGATATGTCATAATTAAGGAATACTGATATGTCATAAATAACTAAGTAGGCCTAATGCTTGACGGCCGCTCTTGGAACTCGTCTATAACTTCGTTGAAAACTATTGCTGGGCTCCTTTTTTAGGCATTGCAATAAGTTACGGTTCCTACCATTAGTCGGTCATGTAAACATGACCGAGCTTTGCAATCTCGCTTGGGTGGACTAAGGTCCAATGCGCTCAGGCTTGAAGCTATGTCTATCGTTCGCTCCATGCAGGTATAGCATCATGTCACTGCCTATCTACAGCCCACTTATAATTATAGTATGCCGATCTACTGGTCAAATTCCTACATCTGACTGGCGCAGCCATTTAAGCTCAGCCTGCAGAATTATTTACAATTACTATGGCCTTACAACTAAAAAAACAAGGTCGTCCTCTAAATACGTTAATACAATTTAAAAATCCAAAAATCCTATCTAATAGATGAATCTGCAAAAGATATATTAATCGTGTCAATTCCTGCTGCACGAGAAATCCAAGGTCAATCGCTGAAAAACAATTTCTGCTCACCCCTTTCCGTTCCTGTTAAAAATCATTGGCCAAAACTGCTTTCTAATTCTTAGGGGCCCATACACGATAAAAAATGTCGTCAAAAGTTTGATTCAAATTTTTTATGGGAAATTTTGATTCAAAATGTTGATGTACAATTTCCCACACACGTATCCACGTTTTTTTTATCAAAATTCAGTTTTGTCAAAATCTTCGACATGGACGTATCAGTGGCCATAGCACTTGTAATTGCCTTGGACTCGGATGAAAGACCTCGTAAACTGCGGAAATGGTCCAAGAACTGGTTATTACAGGGCGGAACCTACGGACATGCTAATCTTCTAAAAGAATTACGTATTAGCGAACCTGAGTGTCGCGGATCGGGATTTTGGGGAATATAGATCGAGAGGTCCGCTTCCCAATCACACGAGCACAAAAAAACAACAACAATTAAACAACTTTCACTCTAAAAACTAAATAAATCAATTTGAGTAACAGACTGTAAAGTTTATATATCTAACAAATTCAAAGATAAAATATACAATAGATAACGAATACAATAGCAACTGAAAATGCTCAGCTAAGCTGAGGAGCAACTATGAAGTACTTAAGGCAATGTAATATGAAGTTATCTAAGTCACAATAAATTTACATTCAAAAGAATCCGCGCCCGAGGGCGACGGGTCCTGTAAGGTTTAAAGTTCTATCTCTCTTCATACTAAAACATATTTATATAGCGTCTCTGCCAGGCGCGCTCTGGTGTAGTTCACACGTGGTCGCGGGAAATGCATGTGGTCTGGCAGTACTGGTCAACAGTCTACATGTGTAGGTGGCTGTAAATTCAGGATGGAATTAAAATCTTTAGCTCACCATTCGGCCCTCACAATGTGAGGGCTGTTGATATTAGCGCTGTGGGTTTAATGCTCAAACAAGTAGGCTTGGGCTCAGGAGCGTAGATTTCTGACAATGCTCCATCACTGTACATATCAGCTCAATCGCTGCGTCTCTATGACTTCTCATCTGGCTGAGAGCTCGCCGTCCACCTCGTAAATGGATTGTCTACATGTGGCCCAGAACTAAGTTCTGTATGGCCTTAAATACTGGACTGCATCTGCAGCTTACCGTCTAATTCCTGGATTGTGATTGGTGCAACCACTTCTAGCTCAGCTGCCGAACTGAGTTATTTTAAGTAACAGCCCTAAGCAACGACCTTGGGTCGACATCAAAGGTCGAATCACTCAAGACAATAAAATGTAATTTTATAGCAATAAATTCTTAACATGTTCAAAACCCCGAGCTTTTACTCTGGATCACGGATTTTCTGTACGTCAACCGACGTCTCAATAACATTTAATTCCTACTCACCCCTTCCCTCTCTACTAAACCTAGTTCAAAACACGAGATATAACAAGTGCTCAGTCATGCACACCTACGCTGTCCGTCTATCCTTCCCCACACCTTCTGTCTATCTATTATAAAAAAAAGTGTTCAAAACAAATTGTTTACGAGACCAAGTTATGCTGGCTCGCACAATAATTACGTTTGTAAAAATTACTCACTCCTCTCTCACAAAAATTTAGTCAGTGGAAACATTTATGAATTAAATCTGTTCTTGACACTGAGGACTTCCGTAACTTCCTACGAATGGATGCGCAATCGTTTGATGAGTTACCCGGCCTTGTTGAGCCATTGATAAGGAAAAAAGACACAGTAATGCGTTCATCCATTTCACCAAGTGAACGCTTGTCCATCACACTGAGGTACCTGGCGTCTGGAAATTCCTTTGAAGACTTGAAATTCCTGACAGCAACATCGCCACAAGCGATAGAAAAGTTGGTCATCGAAACATGCGAGGCCATTATCGTTTGTCTGAAGCGTCAGGGGGTTATAAAAGTGAGGTGAATTTACATTGTACGATATTGTTGTTAATGTGCTGGTCTTTGTCTTTTAAGAACTGTGAAAACGCTATAACAGCTTCATGGCGCAAGTTTAAAAATAAGACTCTTTAACTAGCCTCAGGAATCAAGAGGGTGGGCACACCTGTGCCTTTTATAAATCAATGCCTTTTTTAAAACGGAAATACAATGACAAATTCAACATGATGTAACTGTTTTTGAAATTTGAAAGTTTATTATTAAACCAAAGTATTGAACATCAACATGAAGTGACATTGGTATGATATGACAAATGAAAGAAAAAGGGAATCTAAGCAAAAAAGCAAAAGCAGAATGCATACCATAAGAAATGTCGATTTTCACAATCCTTAAACGTTAGGGTTGAAATTGCTGAAAAACTGAGCGAGACTGCTTTGGTTTCCAATGCATTCATTTGGCTCTTGCGAAAAGTGTCCGCCTTGGTCATTCTTCAAGAAGGAGGCAGATTCCGTCTGAGAATAATATGGTGTACTGCATCGACTGCTGTGCGGTGTGGGAGTGTCACAATTAATTTGGACTGAATGTTTGTGCAGCGTTCCTCATCGGCCTTCAAATAAGATGTCATTTACGGCTTTCTTCGCCCACAGCTGTTGCCTGGGATCCATACTTTTCAATTCATGTGCCCATGTCTTGGCTTGGCTCAGGTACGGGTCGTCCGGCTCAGTTAAGCGTGCTTTGGCCAACGACAGGAGCTCCGCTTTCTCGGCTTCCGGGGCTGATTTTCGTTTTCTGATAGTAGTAGTAGGCACAGACTGATTGGAGGATGACGGCGTTGTCGGTCTGGGCAGTGGGCGTGTTGTCGCTTCAGATGTAGATGGTTCCTCGCTGTCTTCTGCTTCTCCATCTTTAGTACTTTCTTGTGGGCAACCTTCATCCTGGAATAGAATCACACACGAATTTGATTAGACTTTGTTTGGTATCGATATTTCAACAATTTGATTAGGAATTTGATTAGACTTTGTTTGGTATCGATATTTCAACAATCGTAAGTTTTTGAATTATTTTTTTTTTGCTCAGATCTATGTGCCAGGCTTCATAAGGACATTTGTTTTATTGATTTACTCGTGTTTTAAAGGCTAAAATGTTCCCTTTTACTTTATGTTTACTCAATGTAACCCAAAGTAACCACTGTTAGTAGCTTTTAGTAATGTAAACTCCAGATAAATTTAACTAAAACAAGCTGTCTTAATAAGTAGGATCAATACTTCAATCCTCAACAGCACTCTCCTAATCACTACACTAAATACATATGCCAATCAAAATAGAACAAAAAATGAGTTCAAATAGGAGGGAGGGGGGTTTTGGATTTTTAATAGCAAGATTTAATTCATTTTTCAGATTCCAACAACACCAGAAGAATGGAGACTGACGAGTGAAGCCTTCAAGTCGGCCTGGAATTTTCCGCACTGCTTAGATGCTATAGATGGAAAGCACATTGCTATCAAAAAACCTGTCGGATCCGGTTCATTTTACTTCAATTACAAGAAATTCTTCAGCATCGTACTCATGGCAGTTGTCAATGCCAATTATGAATTCATTATGGCCGATGCAGGCGTTAATGGGCGCGTTTCCGATGGAGGGGTGATAGCAGTGACTGAATTCGGCCGACGCCTTGAAGGAGCCGCTTTGAACCTTCCGCAACCAGAGCCAATATTTCAGAACGGAAGCAAAATGCCGTTTGTGTTCGTCGCAGATGATGCATTTGGAATGACAGAAAATCTTTTAAAGCCATACGGAGGGGACAAATTAGATCATGACCAACGCGTGTTCAACTATCGCTTGAGCAGAGCGAGGCGGGTGTCAGAAAATTCTTTTGGGATACTTTCCGCCAGGTTTGGGGTATTTCGAAGCCCCATACAACTTGCCCCTGAAAAAGCTGCAACTATTACGCTAGCATGCTGTTATCTGCACAATTTCCTTGGCAAGAAATCAAAACAGTAATTGAAAGCTGGAAGTGTGGACTGGGAAGATGCTAATCACGAGATCCACCCAGCGGACTGGCGAGAAGAACAACATCTAATTGAAAGTTTGAGGACATGCAGAAGTAGAAACATTGGAGCGGTGGTACGCGGTGTACGAGATTCTTACCGCCAACACTTTTGCACACAAGGACAAGTTCCATGGCAAGATGCCAGAATTGCGTAATGATTTCATACAAACAGACTTTATGTGCATCAAAATAAGACTGTGTGGCCTGTGTATGGTTAATGGATAAAATGAAGCTGAACGCGATTTGGTGCAGGGTTGACTTCACAATAGTCAACTGGAATAGAATGTCAAGATTTCCTGGGCTTATGGATCAATTGCAGTTTTCATGGCTAGAAGAAATTGGGGGACAATAATAAATACAATTTACTTACATCAATTGTGTCTTGTTCAGTGTTGCTTACATCCGGCAGGGTACTTCTTGACCTGGCAGGGGTCTCTTGGTCTTTTAAGAACATCATCGCAGACATGAACCATGCACTTGACTCGTATAGTTCGTCACTGCCAGCTCCTGATCTTGAACTTTTCTCGATCTTTCGTAGCTCGTTTCTAAAGTTTGTTCGCATATTGTTAAGCTTTTTTTTCATTTCTTCCATTGATCCTGGTTTAAAAAATTCCTGATATTTCCTCAAAAGGGTGTTGTAGGATTCAGCTTTTTTAAACCGGTTGTGATAGTCCTCCGACTTGATTTTCCACAGTGCCGGCAATGTCTGATACACCTCAAGCAGCTCTATTAAAAATTTCTTTTCATTCTCTTTCTTTGAAGACATTGTGATTTCTTATTTAATTTCTTGTCCTGTCGTCTTGGTTGTCAACTAGGAAAAAGAAATTTATTTGATCAAAATTTTGACACGAGCCCACAAACGAATAAAAAATTTGATAGCTCGTATCAAAAATTTGACAACTCATCAAAAAATATTGATCCGTCAAAATTTTGATTCAAATTTTTTTTTGACATCAAAACACCCTACACACTATCAAATTTCTCATCAAAATTTTGATGTCAAAAATTTGAATCAAAATTTTGACGACTTTTTTGATCGTGTATGAGCCCCGTTAGTTTACCTACACGTCTTCCTTTCCACACTTTCTCTCTATCTACAGTTTCTATGTAAAAAAACAACATTATTTACAGGGTGTTTGCCCACGAGAACAGCTCAAGGACACTACATTATGTCTAGGTGAAAAACTTATTGAACTGGATGAACTCGACCTGTGGCCTAGCACGGCATTTACAGTATTAAACTCGACCTGCGACAATGAGAACAAAAACATCATGAAATATCTATAAATGGCAGACAAGCGGCAATTATTAAAATGTTTGATACAATGATTTTACTTACAAATGTGAAGGTCACTCTCAAGTTTGCTTCCAGTACGATTTGTGTCACCGGCCAGAAATTTGCGTCCACACCCGCGGCATTCAAAACTGCTTCAACCATATAACGCTCGCCTTCCAACATCTCAAAAAAATGTGTACATGATGAGTTCAGTTTATACGCACGCGTCATTCTGATGTTCTGAGTAAATCCACCTTGAAGAGTGACTGTGAAAATATGAAAATATTTGCTAACTATTATTATGAAATGAACAATTGAAACAGTATGCCAAAATATTATTAATGAGAGGGAGATTTGATCCGGAATTGATTCAAAGCGACAGGAGACAGAGAATTGGAAGAGAAAAAAAAAAAAGATGGCGTCAGACAAAAGATAAAACCCAGGTCAAAGTGAGAAGTCTCCAGCAAACCTGGTTGTACTGAGATTGTCCATCAGACTCAACACACTCTGGGTCCCAAACCTCCACCCCCCCCCCCCCACCCCACGATGTTTATAATACTAGATATCTGCTTTTATACCAGATGTAAGAACACGGAGAAAATAAACAACCAGGTTTGTTGGAAACCTGTCATTTTGGTGTTTGGCTACGGTTTAAATGTTCAACAGGAGTAAATCATATGATGAGATCAAGGTCATTGCAGTCAAATCGCATACATTTAGGCTTTGGGAGTATCATGGTGACCTGACCTAACTGTACACGGTCAGTTTATAATATTAACTACACAAGTCTCAGGATATAGCAAAAACAAAGTCAACAAAAATGATGCAATCTCCCTTCTTTGCCAAGCAGAGGGTATTAAAGCTCACACCAAATAAATTTCCTCCACACAAACGTTATAATAAAACAGAGGTTTGTTCTGGACCTGAGATGTCTCATGCCACCAGTCATCAGACATTCTCGGTTTCAATTTATCGATCCCTGTAGAAGCGAAACGTCATTGGTGCTCGTCTCGAATATGCGCTCTTTTGTTACCGGGAACTATTTTTGCAAAACGTACACAGGAGAGCTAGAGACAGCAATGCGTGTATTTCCTCCAGTTCATTGATCCGGGAAGGCGAAACTCAAACACATGTGAACGATTTCGAAAACATTTTAAGGATATGATTGTATTATGACCCTAATCCTATTTGTTTTTCTTTAAAGGTTGAACCAAGATCAACAGAAATCTGATTAATAATGCCGAGCCATAGAAAAACCACCAGCTATAAACTCTACGACATGGAGGTAAAATTGAGGTACATTGGAAGAAGCTGCTAGAATCTTACAAGACAAAGGATATATTAAGTTTTCACTCAACTGTTTGCCTACTCAAATTGCAGTCAGAAGTGATGAAACAGTGCCATCATAGCGTACGACCACCTTGGTGTAAAATCAACTTTACTTGGTATGCATTTTAACGAAAGTGACATCTAACTCAATCTACTCATCAATTGCTGCTTACCATGGTACCAAAATTGGCATTGCTCATGCACAGATTTGGCATCGGCCAATCAATCTCACGAGAAAAAGACGCCAATCAAAACAAAACTAAAGGCTCGAGACTGAGTTGAAATCAAACTTTTTTCCTTGGCCCCCGAAGACGTGCGTTGGAATAAAATATTAGTTACCACATTTCTTTCTTTCTATCGAAAGCCTCTTTCCCAAAGCTTGTTACGCATTGCATGGCTGATTTAGTGGGTGTGTAAAGTTACGAACCCTTTACACGTGGGTGACGGCCTGCTCAATGTTCAGGCATGCTGGGTAGCGTTTTTCACCGACACTTAAGGTCTACACCGCCTTGCAACCAGATACGTACAGTTTATGCATACAACCACTGATTTAGTCGTCCTAGGAGAAAGTGTAGTGTTATTAACCCTTTACACGTGAGTATATATGTATGCAAAGTTGGTGCATTCCAAGTACCATTTTGCATCGACGTGTAAGGCTTACACCACCGTGCAATCAGTTATGCACAGTTCATGCATACGAATAAAAGACCCTGCCAGCCATTGAAGTTTGATATTTGTAAATAAAATGTTCCATCCCGTCCTTTACCATCGTGGTGGGAAGATTCACATTGTACAACTTACGTTATTCAACACCCCCCTCCCCTCCCCACCCCATTTCCACAAACATTTGCACGAGTCAAAATAATTGACTGCAATGGGTATGTAATATTTTCTCATTGACACAAACTCAATGGTTACATTCTTTCGCAGTATGACAGTAAACATAGGTAGTCCAAACTGATTTATACTTTTTATCATACCTCACCAGTTATTTTCAAATCAGACGGAGCTTGCTTTTCTAAAGATTTTGGTAACAACTTCATTATGAAAGGCTTTGAAAGTTATAACTTTTTCAAAAGTAAAAAAAAAACAAAAAAACTCGAATTTGCTATCTTTTGCAAGTTGCATTATAGTCCAACTTTGACTGGTCATAAAATGACGGTTCATTGAGTCACGGCAATGAAAATCCTTAGTTTTAAAGACAAGGGGGTGTACGTGACGCTAATTTTTTTTCGAGGGGTACAAATATAATTATATACAAGCATCTTATTTTTTTTTTAGTTACTGTGATGTTTCCACTTTCTCTCACTAACTTTCTTCTGACACCAGCCGTGATGGGCACGGCACAAACACACTAAATAATCGACTATCTCTCTTCTATAAGTTATAACAAACGATATCTGTATTGCTTACATATATATAATAATTATTAATTCATTCAATAATAATAGGAACATAGGTCATACAATTTCATGTGAATTTCGATGGAATGAAGTTGATGCAAATCAGTACATGCTAATTAAATGGCTTCGTAATATTCAATCTCTAGCACATTTTATAAAACACATGGGAACATTCAGCATAAGGAAACCTCTCCTTTAGGGGTGTATGGCGCTATCTGGGCACTGGTTCTTCCTCTCTACCCTGGCTTGACTGCGCAGTTAGATCAACAGGTATCGGCAGGTACCAATAGGTCGGGAAGCCAAGAAGCCACGATGTTGTTAATCAAAGTACAAGAAGTTGAGAAGCCAAGAAGGTGTTGTTCTTCCTCCTCTGTAGAAAAACAATCGCAAAGTCCTAATCTACTGCTGGAAGGCATGACTTCCATACTTACTCCATGACGGATATTCATCATTAACACTTTTAACCGCTGACACTGTTATAAGTCAGGCTGCAGCTCCCATACTCCATAGGCTCCCATATAGGCAATAGAATAAACGATCAATACAGTTTTAATGATATTTACACGTTCCCCACGAAGAATAACGCTCTCTCTAACGGACCCCATCCTATAAGGTTTCGTAACATATATATAACGGCGTTTCCGTGACTCTCTCAGAGGCAGTAGTTATACCAAAGTAAACCCACTAGATTTAGGTTCTACAATCATGAACATTAAGTAAAATACACATACATCGTACAATTAACTTACCACTCAGCAACAGCCCAAATGCCGACAAGATACCAAAGATACCACGCTCTGACAAAGGATGTTTGCGGGTTCCCTGACCTTCCCCACTCACAAGACTAGTACAAAGTTACAGTTGCAGTTGTGGTCTCCTCTTCGGCACGAAGCTGGTGAGTGCTCTCAGCGGTCTGAAGTTGGAAGGAGCGTTCGGGGATTTATACCCAGTCAGGTAGCGTCCCAAGACGCCCACCGAGTGTGCATTAGTTATCCTAATAGCCACCCCCGTCGGCTCCACGTCAAATACTATTGAAACAGCTCTACCCCCCAAGCAATTCCCAGGTGATCTGATCGACAAGTACGGCGGTCAAGTAAACACTACCCTTTTCGGGTGTCAAAGCGCTTCAGTTGCATCCCATACTTTCCCCCTCTGGCCTACAATGACTCTGTCTCCCCGCCGTTAACTATCTTCCCACGCTAGTTATAGGCACAATATTATTATAACTACTAGTTATACCTTGCCAATCTATCACCCTGTTACAGTTACCAAACTTCCTCCGACGTCAATTTTATGTGAACTCTTACAAGGGAGACAAAAACAATATTTTGTTTTTTTTTGTTTTGTTTTTTTTTTACTGAAGAGGGGGGCAACCGCGTTACCATTGACGTAGCACTGGGTGCCGGACAAGGGTGACGAAATCAAGCATAGGTTGGATCTTTAAAAACAGTCCGTCGACAGGCCCATCAAACCGGCCCGTCAATTTTATATGAACTCTTACAAGGGAGCCAAAAGTAATGTTGTTGTTTTTTTAATGAATAGGAGGTTAATCGTGTCACCACTGCCGTAGCACTGAGTGTCGGAGAAAGTTGAAATCAAGCATTGGGTGGGTCTATAAAACCAACTGGAAGTTCGCGCCGAAACATGCCCAGTGTCTAATTTTGGCATACACTTATAATACAAAGGCTGAGGTTCATTTGCGTATAGTTTTGATCCTGAACTATTAAAGTTTCCGCCACTTTCTCGGTCAACAAACTTTTCAACAAATGTTTTTAAAGGAATTATAACTTCAAACACAATGAAAAATACATTGAATTCAAATCGTCATTTATCTGGCTTTTTGTGAGTTATTTTCAAACACGTGCGCTGCATCGGTGCGACGCTCTGCGACCCTTTGTTATGAAGGGCCAATTCCGGTACGCGCTGTTCAGAGCAAAAACGACAAGACTATGGTATTGAAGCTATAAAAACATACAGCTAAACACATTAAACAATACAAACGGAAGTATATTTTGTCAGAGGAAAGATGGATCTTTACTCTGATGTAGTCTACGTGCCGTTTCACATAAATTCACAGCAGCAATAGACTTGTAATGTTGGCCTAAAAGTATGCCAAAACGGGATTTCGTCCCTTTCGCGGGGCAACTTAAACAACAGTTCATCACCATACTGTCTCAATTACACAAAGCTCAATTCGTCAAGGCTATGGACAACTCACCAGAAATAAACAGCAGTGACATAAGCAACAAGGGAAACACGGAGTTGATCAACATTTCCAGCGGTAAACTCTTCAGTCGAGCAAATTCAAATTTGTCAAATCAAGTGCTTTCTTCGTGAGCCGTAGTTCCTTAATCTGTCCTTCTATTTACTTGAGACTGATAGCTTACGAAGCCAGCAAACCTAATGTAGAACTGAGCTCTATCAGGCCCAGCATGTGTAAATGATTTAATGATTAATATAAAACCATTGTAGGTTCCGAGTGATAATACAAACCACTTCCAGAATGATCTTCCCATTCAGATAGTTTGCTTTCTCTCTATCAAAATATCAAGTTTCCCTCTTCTTTGTCCCGTCTGCATGCACCCTTATGTAAACAGAGTCTATAATTCTTCTGACATAGAAAGGAATTCAGTGTGCTTGTCGAAGGGGATTTTTTCTTCAACCCACTGTGCCATTGCGTGTCATATTTGGATTTAACTTCATATTTTTTTTATTTGCCATATTGAGTGTCATAAACTCCTGCAGAGGACTTTCTAAACCCTTTATAATCTTGTTTGGTTTTGGCTTACTGTATGAAACTTTATGGCGCACTGAGCGTCTTTCTGCCGTCACGTAGACCTACCCGAGTCAACAGTGTTTTGGCGTTAGATGGACGAATTGCTTTTTAGGCCAAATTTATCCTCAGCTAAAATATACCAGGGTACATTCTAGGCGGCTCGAAACAAGGCGGACAGGGAGGGCGCAACCCTTTTATTTTTTATTCTGTTTTTTTCTTTTCATTGTATAGGTTATACTTATTCTTAAAGCATAAAATAAAACAAACATTGCCATCAATTTTTATTATCTTTTGATACATTCTGATATTTCTATTATACAGGTATAAAACCCTAATGAGTCACACATATACTTTCCTACTGTCCTCTCTCTTCTCCCAAGATCGAACCACACTTCTAGCTGGCAGCAGTCTGACATTGTACGTCGAACCGGAGAGACAATAGTGTCTGTAGTATGTGGCCTGAACCCGCTGGCGAGTTAACACTTTAATTACTTTCGTATTTCGCAGATGATTCTTCAGGTGGTGCGTCACTGTATGCTCTTGTATGTCCAGGTACATCCCCGGCCACATTTCACTGCTTCGCGCCAATTTCTAGAGACATCCGCCTACTGGATTCGAGTATTTTAAATAAAGGATGTCTTTCGTGTCTTTCAGTCATAAAGACCGTCTCTATGCTGTAAGAACCCCATGACCAACATTTTGAACAGTTTACAGGAGAGTGAAAAAAACTGATTTTCTTCACTGGAAAGGTTTCCTTGAAACTGAAAGTTTGAGCTAAAAGTATACACCTATCGAGATCTTTATTGGTCACAGTATCAGGTTCGATCATTTAAACCGAGGGAGTAAATCGAGAATATGTTACTTACCGGAAAATGAGTTTCACAAATTAATCGGGAAATATTCCCATATCTGATTGTCACGATCCCCTTTAGATGTTATGAATGGGGAACGTTTAGTACTTATTATTTTTATGACCCCTCCAGATGTCGGGGGTTGGTTTGTCTAGAAGTTACCATGTTATCTATACTAATAAAAGTGAAAGCTTACGACAATTGCAGCGCGCCTTTCGCTACTCCTCCGTTAATGCTGATTTGGTGGCCCTCAGATTTTATACAGCGCTTAGTATAGACCGTGGTCTTGTCGCCGGCACAGAAAATAAAAAAATAATTAACAACTCGCAGAACGTTTGTATTAGTTTCTAAGTTGCGACACATTGGCGTTCGGAGTATTTTTTCGGCAAATGTGCGTAATTGAGGTTGGTTCCGGTGTCTGTATCACACTCACAAAACAACTTCCGGTTAGGACTGGTTTGAATGATGAGAATGAGTTCTAAGACTATCAAGTATGAAACTTTGTGTGTCCTCAATGTGCCTCGTCTAGGAAAAAGAAAGGGTCTGGAATTGGGAGATTGACGCTGCAGGGCCAAAAGTACAGGTTTGTATTTTCAATATGCCTAGGAAAATATTATATTTCTTTTCCATTAACATAATTTATGACGTTATCACTTCCTGTGATGTGCAAACAAATTAACCCTTGAGCAAATCATAGCCACAATTTGAAGGATGCTGGCGGGACGCCCAGGACGTCAGTGCGCAAAGGAAGAGCAGTAAAACGTATCTAAAAACAAACAAACAAACAAAAATAAAATAAAGCTAAAGGAACAGGCAAAATGAAGCAGGTCCATAATAATCACCCAGAACCGAAACTAATAATCGATTTATCCCGGGCAGGGCCGGGAACTAAGCTAGTATGGAGATATTTTTCGGCAGCATTTAGGTCTAACAACTAACTACATCCCACTCCAAGCATACCACCAATCATTAGATAACAAAATTGTGTAACTTTTTGGTCAGGCCTGCAGGGCCTGAACCAGGATGTAATAAACAAGTACAACATAAATATATAAATGTAAAAGAAAATCAATAGCAATTTAGAATGAAATCCCTCTAATATAAATGTAATTCAAGCTAACTTAGTTACCTAACTAAACTACATCCATTCCATTCTCATAAATCCCTCACTAAAACACTAGCCTCTTAATTATGCCATACTTATCGCTATGCACAAGACAGAGCAGGTAAAGTTACTCAAGTAATTCTACAGGTCGTACAGAAGCTGTAGACTGAATATTGCAGACTATACTGAAATCCAAACAATCCCCAATTAATTTTTGTTTTAAATTGTTCTCTTTCAAAATAAACAAATTCTGCTCGATGACTTTGTTAACTTAAGGCCGCTGAATCCAAATCTTCAATCAAATCTCCTCTATCGTCCCGTCCAGATGTGGTTTGGTCAGTAGAAAATCGCCACGCTCACCGTAAATGACTATGACTCATCACACTTTCCTGTCGAGCGACGGGCTGGCCCGTCACCGTGTCATCGGATCGATGTCTTTCATCGCAATAGGAATGTCTTTTGGATTCCGATAAAAAAAAAAGTCGGCACCTACGGCGCTGAAATGGACCGAATCTATTTGGGCTCTATGTGCAGTTGTTGAAATTATATAGTACAATTCTTCTCACCTAAAGCGCCTAGTGGCTCGGTGACCGAATTCGGTGGCCTTTGTGTGGCTACCCTAACACTAACTGAACGCTCGTGGCGCAGTCGCCAATATAGTCTCAACTCCAATAGTCACATGACCACAGCTAGGCTTCTGATTAGTTCGCTGGCTCTAAGTAAAAGCATATCCATACATGGACACGATTTTGATTCTCTATGTGCAATTGTCTTAAATTGGGTTATTTCCCATATCCCAAAAGACGTTCGTAACACTGATAGTTACGGTAATTTTGTCACCCATGAATTGTCACATTCTTCCTAGACCTCATTGGAAGTCGTTTGTTTTGTTATGATAAAAATAATATTGTTGTAGGAAATTTCTGGTTTTACTTTCTTTTTTTTTTAAATGTGGTAACAATATCATATTCGTTTTATCAATTTACCACCGTACCGAAGATAGATCTAATATATTTTTAGAATAAGATGGGACTCAGCCTGGATTTTTCGTTTTTGACGAAACTCGCACGACCTCTCTCCGAAAAAATATGTTTTTCTCTCTTCTTTCTTCCCTCACCCGCCCTTTTGTGTTTTGCTTTATGGAAAGAATCATTATCAACTAGTTAGGCCTACTGCATGTTATATTATATAAGTATTTTGACGACGAAATTGCTCCTGGAAGCGAAACTGATCGGTGTTGTGTTTTATTTTCCACGCAAATCTGTTTTACGAAGCGCTGGCTCTGCTCGCCGAGATTAGGCGGTGCCCGTGACTGGATAAAAGTGCTATTTTGAGAAGCCGATCTTATTGTTTCTATTGTCTTTACTATCCCTGAAGCTGCCAAATGTTTCGTCAGGCGACCATGACGTGTTTTGTGTCAATGGTTACAGAACTGTCAAGAATATGATTAACCTCAACAGTGTCTCAAATTTTCAGTTTCGATGGAAGAAAGTTGTAGCCTAAATTGGCGATTAACTGGAAAAAGTTGAAAACCACCACAAATAACCGTCCTTCTCAAATGAAGATCAACAGTTACTTTCAAGTTGTTATTCCCAAGGCGTGTAAAATCATGCCGTTAAGGCGGATCTTAATACGTGATACAGATAACAGAAGAATGGATTAAAGACAAAGACAAGTTTGCGAAGTGAAACATAAAGGCCGGATTCTTTTTCTAAATCGGATGTTTAGACTTCCTTCGTCCTTGACCCCGTCTCTCAGCGCAATTCCAAACATTACATGCATACACAACCCACTAAAATCTGTGATACAATCTTGTTTTGTAAGTTCCACTTTGAATACTGCATGGGTAGCGATATTGATTTCCCGAATCTTTCTGTCGCAGTGTGCCAAGCATTTCTTGGTCCTAGCGACAGGCAACTTGTTTATGGTTGTTGATAAAAACACACAATTTCACTCACGTGGTCGAGGACATTCAGGCTATATTTTTCCACCACCCGGAGGTTGTAAAGTCAGATCAAAATTCAACACTATATACAATGAAGAAAGTGCCTGTTCACTAGACGTAAAAAACACGCCGAATCTCCATGAAATATCTTGAGGGACACGTTGGTCTAGAGGCAAGGTGGTCGCCGGGTGAAAAAGAGAGAACAGGGAGGGGGGGGGGGTGACGCAGGTGGGTTTGGGGTCCCAGCGAACGAATACTCAAGTCAGCAAGAGACACCGTGAAACAGTTCGGTCACGATCGTCTCATTTTTTGAGAGACGGAGTGGCCGTGCGGTTAAGCGATCTGTTTTCTTCTTGGCAAGGCGATGGGTGCCGTAGCAGAGGTCGCGGGTTCTAGTCCCATCTTGATCATTTTTCTTTCTTCCTTCTTTCACTACCGCTTTGCTTTCCTGAGCACTAACTAGGCACTACAACCTTCGTCCGCCTAATACTTATTTTCTCTTGAACTATATTATATAAATGATGGTTCAATAAAATTAAAACTTAGGTTTAGCACTTTAGATTATGAAAGAATTAATGGAAAAGGTTTTTTTGATGCGAAAAAATCTGAAGAGAGAGGTATATCTCTTTTTAAGTTTTATAATTCTAAAGATCAAGATCTTTTATTAAGTAACATGGAAAGTATGGTTTTGATTTATGATGTTTTCAGTAAAGAAAAAAATGAAGAACATCTGGTAATTAAAAGAAAAAAACCTTTGATTATAATTGAACCTAAATCAAAGACTCCTTATATATTGATTAATAAACAACATGCAATTAGTAGAATACGATTTAGTGTTGCACCTGTTACAGATGCTCAAATTAGATATTATTAAAATGGAAGACATTTTGGAAATTAAAGAAGATTTTAAAGTAGATGAAAGTATTGAACAATATGAATACCATGAATACAATCCAATTACCGGTACAAATTTAAACAGCGGAGGAGAAATTAGAATAAATATTGAATTGCAAGATATTTTTACTCATCCAAGTGAAAGCTATATAATAATTGAAGGTAGACTTACAAAAACAGATGGAACATTATATGCTGCTGATGATAAAATAACTTTATGTAATAATGACATAATGTATTTGTTTAATTTTATAAAATATCAGTTATCAGGACAAGAAATTGAAAATTTAAACCATCCAGGAACAACAATGTTAGGATTGCTCAAGTATTCTCGTGATTTTGAAATGTCACGAGGACTTAATTCATTGTGGATAAAAGATACTAACAACCAAATTAATAATAATGAAGGTTTTGATACAAGACAAAAGATATTGCTAAAATATCCTGATCCTAAAGGAAAGTTTTCCTTTCTAATTCCTCTGAAACATATTTTCGGTTTCGCAGAGGATTATGATAAGATTCTTTATGGATTTACTCAACAACTTACTCTGTACAAAAGACCAGATTCAAATATCGCAATTTATAAAGATGATAAAGCTGCCGAAGGAAAAGTTACTCTTGATAAAATCTCATGGTATGTTCCACATGTTTTACCAGCAGATCAACAAAAGTTTGAATTATATAAAATTATTGAATCAAAAGCAAAATTAAATGTTGGTTATAGAAGTAGACAATGTGATTCAATAACAGTTCCTATAGGAACCCAGTTTGCATGGAGGTTATCTGTAAAAAGCTTCTCCCGAAAAACCTAGGTGGATCATAATAGCTTTTCAAACAAAAAGTAGATCTGATCAAAAAGAAAATGCAGCGATATTCAATAATCTGGATGTGAGAAATATTAATGTTCAGTTAAATTCTAGGCGTTATCCAGAATGTGATTATCAACTATCATTCCCTAAGTTTCAATTCTCTAGAGTATATAATGATGCTGCATCATTTAAATCAAAAATTTATGATATAGATGAATTAGTTAGCAATCCAACTATTGCCACTATTGATTATCAAACGCTTTATCCGTTATTTGTTTTCGATGTTTCAAAACAAAGTGAAAGGTTAAAAAATAGCATAACTGATATAATGGTTAAGGCTACATTTAATAAAAATGTTCCTGCAGATACCACAGCTTATGCTTTAGTTATTTCTGATAAAATAATTTCATTTCAATCTGATGGAAGGAATATGGCAGTTATACAGAGTTAAATTGATAGAGTTAATCGACTTCCATCGATGTTATTCAAAAAAGTAAAATTAATCAAAATTTAACACTCTCTACTAGTTCATGTACAATATTTGTAAATTGGTCAGAATATGGAAGAGTTTTAATACCATCATCAAGTATATATCGTTTATCATCATAAGGACTTAGAGCTTTTTTATTTATTTCTTTTATATACATTTCATGTTTATCAGAATTTAGCACATTCATCTTTTTATAATTAATTTCATTATTAAATAAACAATTTTTGTAATCTTCAAATGTAACATCTTTATTAATTGTCGTTTTTGAAATACCTTTTAATTTTTTTCATGTCGATTCTTCAACAACAGAACTAGAAGAAACTTTATATGTATATGCTTTACTTCTAAGAAAAACTATTTCACTCATAACTTTACCATTGTGTTCATCTTTGAATTTATTAATAACTTTTTTATTTTTAGTTGAATGAAGAAAATGATCTTTTGAATAATTACTTGTGTCTAAATCATCTATTATTTTTTTCATATCTTCATAAACATCTTCAGTTCTGATATTAAGAAAGTATGAATCGGTATCAAATCCAACAACTTCATTAGATTTCCATAGTTCATTAACAACATTGTAATAAAATTGGTACATAACCAGTTTGGAATAATCAAGGACACACATTCCTAAATAAATTGGTTTATTAAATTTTATTGATGTTATATTATTAGCAATACCGATTAGGTTTTCATTAAAAATAATTGATTCCTTTAAATTAGGTTTATTTATTAATTTTGTTACTTGTTCTTCATCTGATAATAGTTTTAACTCAATTCGATCTCTTATGTTTTCAAGAGTTTTTCCACAGAAGGAATTATTCATTAATTTCCAAAGATTCTTTTCAAAGTCAGATTTTGATTTTGTTCTTTGATTGGTATTAAAATCGATGTAATCTTTTAACCAAGGTATTTCCTTAAAAGAAATTATTTTGTGAACTTTAGAAATTTCTAATCCAAGGGATTTAAAACATTCTAACAATTTATAATGTATAATATAATTCTTTTTATTTTTTAAATTTAGTATTAATTTTTCTACATTTCCTACTTTTTTGTTTTCTAATTGTAAATAGTATTTTTGCAAATCGCTTAAATCATCTTCATTTATTTTTAATTTTTCTGGAGCTAAAGGAAATCTTTTGGTGTTTACTTTAGCTTTAACTGTGTAATCAAGATCACATTCGATAATATATCCTCTTCCTTCAGGAACTTCCTTTAGGAATGATTCTTTTTCCAATTTAAAATCTCCAACCGGTAAAGGTTCTGACATTCCTCCTCCATATAAATTATTTGCATCGAGATACAGTAAATAATTTGATCTCTTTTTAGGGTCATAATCTGGTAAATATTTATTGTTAGCTTTTACATATCGAGGTCCTAAAACTCCTGAATAACCACCTCTTATTCCCTTCTCAAACAAGAGTAGCATATCTAAATCTGTTAATAATTCTAGTTTAATTCCCGTATATTTTAATCCACATTGCCAAGTTAATCCAGGAGCTGAGAAACAATAACACGGATCAATTTCATGATTGGTTAGGAAAAATTCTCTAAACTTTTCAAATACATCGGCTAAAAGTAAAACATCTTTTTTTAGGTACAAATCATTATAATCTTGTAAAGTTTTGCATTCAAAAGTATTCCAAACATTTAAAGCATGTTGGTATTCGTCTTCTGTAATTCCTTCTTTTCTTAAAGTTGAAAACCAATTTTCAATTGGTGGTAATTGTTTTTCTTTTAATCGATTAATTGAATGAACATATTCATAAGGGTAAACACCTTTCCTTTTTAGCAAATCAACGGAGTTGCAGCTTTGCTGATCAGTGTAATTATCCGGGAAATGTTCTTTCAAGATTGGGAAATCATCCATTGATTTAACAACACCTTCTAAAGAGTTTGATAAAAATCTGTAACTATCTAGGAATCTTAATTTTCTGTAATAATTTCCGTATTCAAATGAAATATATTCTTCAGATGTTTTAGCAAGCAATGAAAGTTTATTGTATTTATCTTCATATTTCATTATTTCTTCTATTATGAAATGAAAATCATAACCACTGCCATTGTGAAAAAATACTGGAATTACCTTAGATTGTTTTCCTTCTTTGGTATTACAAGATTGACAAGCAGCTCCTCGATACTTACCATTGTAATGATTGTGTTCTCTTACTTTGGAAACTTTTTCGTCAGAAAATTCTTTTTCGTTAGAAAATTCAATATATTACAAATATAACAGTTTGTTGCTTTATTAAATTCTTTTTCTTGAGCATAAGTTAATTTAGCTTTAGCTTTTTTTTAGTAATTTAGTTTTTTTACAGATTTCGTTATAATACATCATAATCATTTCGACAAATTTTTTCTTTTGCATCTTCTCCGGTATAAGTATGATAAACGGAAGGACATAAATTATCATAATCGGATTGTATATACATTCCAAAACTAATAGCTTCTTGTTTAAAAAGTTTATTTTCATAAACTTCATTTAGATTTGGTTGTGTTGTAGATATTCTTCTATTACATGATTCAAAATCACAGTAGAAAACTATCGGTAATCTAGATTTGAAATGATGATTTGTAAATTGTAAAATATTATCACCTTCTTTTGGAATCTTACACATTTTGTGATTTAAGCATTTCTCTTTATGGTTATTTAATGTCTCTTCTCTTTTAAATATATTCATACAATTCCTGCAGATGAAAGCTTTGTTACGAGATTTATCTGCTAATAAACTTTCCAAATCTTTTATAAGACAGTAATGAGTATTTCCATCATCTTCTAAATATAGGAGGTCGACGAAGTCTAAGCTCTGCTGATCAATGAAGTTGCAGCTTTGCTGATCAACAGAGTCTATGCTTTGTTGTTCCTTGTTAACTGAGATGCAGCTTTGCTGGTAGTTGCAACTAGTATAAATTGGATATATAGAATATTTATCTTCTGGTTTTGCTAATGCAAAAACATTTATCGAAATATTTTGTTTTTCAAATTTAGGAATATCTTTTATTTTAACGGGATATTCAATTCCTTTCATATTGAACCAATCTTCATATTGTTTATATTTTGAAACTCTCTCTTTGTTATCATTAGCAGGATACAATTTAGCTAATATAGACCAAAGAAAACATTTATTATCTTGTTTATTTTGAACGTTGATAATAGTTTTACTTTTAAACGGAGTAGGAATATAAGAAGAAGCTCTTAAAGTTTTAGTTTTATAAAGTTTTACATTTGTTTTAATAATTTGATTAAAAACATATCCAGATCCTCTATCTTGAAATTCAGCAACCCAAGCATCAAACTTTTCCTCAATGGAGTCATAAAATTTATTAAACTCATTCATGGAATTTATAGTACCTAATTGTTTTGGATTATAATGGGCTTCAATAATATCAAACGCTAAAGGAGTATTAAATTCAGAAGTTATTATTAATTTAACTTTTACTGTTTTATTGTCTTTAAAATCTTCAACAAGTTTTCTCACTCTTTCCTTAATTAATTTGAAATATCTAGAAGTATTCTTTTCTTTTACATCGTCAATAATGGTTTCTTTGATAATATCTTTGAAGATTTTTTCGACCATTTTTTAAGAATCATTTTTAATAGACTTTCTTTTCATAAATTCTCGATATGCTTGTTTATATTTTTCCTTATTTCTTACATAATGCAAATGTTTTTGAAGTTTCATAAATTCTTTACATTTTGCTTTATGACCATCTGAACTTTTTCTTTCCTTGTAAAATAAATCAAGAGGTTTTCGAATAAAACAAGTATTGCAATTCTTCGAGCTTTGCTTGATCAAAATTTTTTCCATTTTATATATATTAAAAATGTCTGAAAATAAAACTTCGTTAATGTCCAAAGATGCATCTTCGCTGATGATCGACGAAGTCGCAGCTTCGCTGATGTATTGTTTAAAATGTAAAAAGCAAACCGATACTGTGGAAGGTATTGAATTAGTTAAAACAAAAAATAATAGAAATATGTTAAGAGGCAAATGTGTAATTTGTGGAAGTACTAAAACAAAATTTATACCCTCACGGTCTCTGACCTTGGTTACACCACCAATTGAAGGGCGAGGCGTAGCCAATAGCCAAGGGCGAGGCGTAGCCAACAAAATCATCAACAAATTTTCTTTTGAAATGCATTTGCCGGGTCATAATTTTACAGGACCGGGAACCAATTTAAAAAAACGGTTGAATTCAGATCTCACACCAAAATCTTGGAGTAAATCAATTAATAGAGTTGATGAAGCCGCAATGCATCACGATATTTGTTATTTACAAAATCAAGATACTAAATCCAGAAATGAAGTATGTGATAAAAAGATGATACATTCTTTAGAATCCATTTTAAAACCAACATTAAGAGAAAGAATAGATAGAAATATTGTTGAACCTATTATTAAAATGAAAAAAACTTTTGGAATGGGCGGAAAAAAAAAAAGCCTTACGAGTGATTTAGCAGAAGAACTTCATAAACCGGTTATTAAAAAATTTAAGAAAAGAAGAGTGATAGTTAATGGAATTGATAAACTATGGGCTGCTGATTTAGTTGACATGTCTGCTTATTCTAAGCAAAACAAAGGATTTAAATATATTCTTGCTGTTATTGATGTTTTCTCAAAATATGGTTGAATGATTCCTTTAAAAAATAAATGCGGACTAACAGTTGCTGAAGGATTTAAAAAGATTGACAAAAAAAGACATCCGGAAAAATTATGGGTTGATAAAGGAAGTGAATTCTATAATAAACATGTTAAGAGTCTTTTCAAAGAAATCTATTCTACAGAGAATGAAGAGAAAAGTTCTGTAGTGGAAAGATGGAACCGAACAATGAAAGAAAAAATGTTTAAATATTTTACGGCGAATGGTACTACGAAATATATAGATGTCTTAGATGATTTAGTAAATGATTATAATAACACCTATCATTCATCAATAAAAATGACTCCTGTTGAAGGAAGTAAAAAAGAAAATCAAATAACCGTGTATAGAAATTTATATACAAAGAAACAGTTGGCATCGCGGCCTAAATTTAAATTACTTGATAGGGTTAGAATTACAAAGAAGAAAAAAATTTTTGAGAAAGGTTACACACAAAAATGGACAAAAGAAATATTTACAATAGATAAAATTTTATATACATATCCAATTACTTACAAAATAAAAGATTTAGATGATGAAGAAATTATTGGGTCTTTTTATGAAAAGGAATTACAACGAACCAAGTTTTAACATAACGTAAAGTTGAACGTAACGCGAAGTTCAGCTTTGCTTATCGACTCCGTCAAAGTTGAACGTAACGCGAAGTTGACGTTAAAGTTTATTTCTTAAAAATGGCATACGAAAAAGTTCAATTAAATATTTCTGATAATCAGAAAGAAAAAATTCAAAGAGCTATGAAAGAGAATCTTCCTGTTACTATTAGAATTACTGCAGAACCGGGAAATGATGTTTTAGCATGAACACAAAGACAAATAACTAAATTGAAAAAATCATTTAATCAAAATAAAGGAGCTGATATTACTCTAAGTAGAAAACAAATAAAATATAACATGAAAATTGAAGGAGGGTTTCTGGCTGCTCTTGCTAGAATGGCACTCCCATTGTTATCTAAAGTTGTTCCATCAGTAGCAAAAGCCATAGGAATAAGCGGGCTTACAGGTTTAGCAAGTAGTGGTGTTCAAAAATTATTGGGAGATGGTTATGGAGTTGGAGACGGATTGTATTTACAAAAAGGTGGATGTCTCTGTCAAATTGAAAGTGATGGAAAAGGTTTATATTTAGGAACTGTAAAAGGAAACGGTAATGGAGAGTATAAAGGAGATGGATTGTATTTAAAACGAGAAGGACAAGTTTATAATGGTGAAGGTTTTTTGAGTGATTTGGTTAAAAATATTCCGTTTATAAATAGGTTGGTGTAACCAAGAATTGTTTTGGTCAAAAAATTTATTATAAAAATGGAAGCTTCAGATTATAGAGTGACAAAAATTCTTGATATTCAAAAGTCTTTTGAAAGAACTAAAGAAAACAAAAGAATAACAGTTAAGAAATATTCAAAAGCTTTAAATATAATTGACGGAACTGATGTAACTTTAAAAACTGTAGCCATTGGAATGGGAACAACAGGAGTAATACTTTTATCTACAGTGGTTAACATTCCTGTGGCTATTATTATAGAAGGTCTTTCAATAAGTACAGGTTTATTAAGTATAGTTTTAAGATACATAAATAAAAAATTACAACATAAAGCTGATAAACATCAGAAAATCTTTTTTTTATTGGAATCAAAACTTAATACAATTCAAACTTATATTTCTAATGCTCTTGAAGATGGAAAAATTTCAGATGAAGAATTCAAACTTATTTTAGATGAAGAAAAAAAATTTAGAGAAATGAAAAATGTAATAAAAAACAAAAAAGTAAGTGAGCCTGAATTAAATACAGATGATCCATTGAAAAAAATAAAAAAACTGGTTTGATTTTTATTCCATTAAAATGTCTTTTTTAAAAATTGAAGATCCTTCAAAACGTGAATCTATTCTTAATGAATTTTTACAAACCAAAAAAAATATTCAATTAAGTAACTTAAGCAAAAGAGTAGGAAATATTGAAATGAAAAGAGAATTTTCCAAAGTATTTGCTCCTATCACAGAAAGTACACAAAAAGCAACAGAAGAAACTAAGAAAGAAATACAAAAAATTCCACTTGCTATAGAACAAGGTCAACAATTGAAAATGCCTGCATTACAAGCAATTGCCTCTTCTCCAATACAACAAATTGGTCCGACAGCAGCAACTTATTTAAAGGAATACTTAAGTACAACTAATGCGGATAAAACTTTTTGGAATTTATTCTGTAGATGATAAATTTTATATTGGAAATAAAGAAATAAAAGTTGATGATGATGATATTATTATTGGAGAAGATAAATATGAAGGAACAGCTGGTTTGTGGGAATTAATAACCAGTAGAGGTCCTCAAAATTTTTTAGATGAAGACAGAAATAATTATGCACGTATTTTATTTTCTACTAATGCCATAAAACAAAATAATGATCCCAATAATCCAAGACCTAAATCTAGTGGAGGACAGAAATACATGAATATCGTACAACCGATTTGGGAAAATAAACAATTTTATGATGATCAAAGAAGTTTAACTTATTCCGGAACAGGATTTCTTCCGTCAGATCCTGATGCTTTAATACAGAGATTATCATTATTAATAGCTAGTAAAGAAGCAGGAAATACAGGTGTTGTAAATGAAATTGTAAGTACTATAGATGAGTTAGATAGACAAAAAAGTATTAACACTAATGAGTATAAAAAATTACAGTTAAAAATTGCTATATAAAATCAACGATGTTGGTAATAAATAAAAACAAAAAAAAGAAAATATGTTTATGGAGGATATAGTAACAAATATTATGGATCAGGTTTTTTTGATTCGATAATTTCAGCTGTTACTAGCAAAGTTGCAAAAGAAGTTGTATCAAATGTTGCAAAGAAAACAGCAACTGACTTAGGACAAAAAGCTGTTAATAAATTTATAGTTGATAAAGTTTTTAAACCAAAAAAAGTAAATAGTTCAAATGTATCTTCGAACACGAACGGAGTTCTATCTCCGAACTCAAAACAAATATTAAATAATTTAATAGGAAATGGAATTAAATACATTTAAAACTTGAATTTTCTGAGATTCTCAAACTCGGGGGTTTATTTTTTTGAAAAAGCTTATGTGTTTTAAAAGGGACATTGCTCGTTCTCAAACTGTGGGATAGGGGGTAAAATTTTAAAAGGTGGGGGTGATTTTTAAAAATTTTAAAAGGTAAGTCCGTGGTGTCCATAAAATAGCAATTTTATGTATTAATAGGGGTTGAATTTTGTAATATATGTTTTTAATGTTGTGATTTTAAAAAAAAATTAAAAGGTGAGTCCATGGCGTCCAGTCCTACACTCAGGAGTGGGAGAATTTTAGGGGTTTCATTTTTTTGGAAAAAGCTTGAATTTTATGTGTTATAGGGGGTGAATTTTTATATATATATTTTTTAAGGTTGAATATTAAAAAAAAATGTTAATGTGACCTAGAGGCGTCCAATCCCCTAACTACTAACAGAAAGAAGAAAAATATAAAAAAAACAAGAAAAAATGAGACGTAAATAGCAAAGGCATCGAATCTCCTAAAAATAAAGACCTAAAACGACAAAACGTCTAGAAATTACACTATGAAGAGATCAGGGGAGGCATCAAGGGTCACGTTCTTTACAGACACATTCTTGGTTCACTGTAGGTTTAAAATTTCACTTGCCATTACTATGTTTGGGTGCTATTTTCTGTAGTTATATTGATGGCTACTTGTTTTTATTCCATTTAAGTTTGATATATAAGTGTCTAAACCCACTTGCTTAAAGCGTATCTGTTAATGTGGAAAGTCCAAACACATACAAGGAACTAATATCAGCAAGAATGATTAATAAGTGTAATAACAATAACAAATGAGTTTCCTATATAAAATATATCCAAAGCTTTATACAATATGGAATTTTAATCTTTTACAGATCTTTTGTTATGAATTTTTGAAAATGTTATTTTGTGAATCCCATAAAATTTATTCCTATTTTCTGTCACAAAGAAAAAAAAAACTAAAAGAGAAGACAGAAGATGCTGTTCTTGCTGTTTTTGTCATGTTATTTCATGGGGAAATCAGTAGGATATAGATTGCTATTCAAATATTCACATGGAATGAAAGAGCTCATTTTCTAAAGCTCATTATGATCCCGGTGTACTTTTTATTTTTTTAGGTTCTTTTTCAGCAATGCCTGGGAGCGTGGTTGGAAGCGCCAGGACAAACAGTTCACATTACGTCATTTGAACTTCCTTGGCCGACATTTGAGGTCGTATCAACCTTGTAAAGTCAGGACACATCGCCGGATGAAAAAAAAAATGAAATAATTATAGAAAACAGATTATAATGGTTATTTGTTAAAGGCTGGCGCGGGGGGGGGGGGGCGAGGCCTGTACCAGCTGAACCCCTTAAACCAGGTTGAGTTTTTTCCTCCTTCAAGATTGGTTTGCTCAATGTTGAACATGCTATAAGAATTTTACTGGCCTATTTTATGTCTTGTCAAGTGGTTTAGTCCCCTCATTTCATGTATAAAACCCAGGCCTAAAGAACATGTTCTGCTCCTGTCAGATTAACTTATTTATGACATTTGCATGTTTTTCGTAGATGTTCCAGCACTTCATTGCCTTATTTAATGTACGTCCAGTGTAGTTTAGGCAAGTCACCAGTCAAGATTTTAAATACAATTAGTATATATATGTTGTCACGAGCGAGTGGGCGAGGGTCAATAAGTGCGGGGAAGGGGTCTTGAAGCGTGCATGTTGTGAGTTAAGCTGAGGCTTAGTCCCGGCAAGATCTGGGTAGTCAAATCACTGCAAGTTAAGGAGTCTAAGGAGACAGACGGAAGAAAGCAGTCGGGAGAGTGATGTATTTCCCAGTGATGAATGGTAGGTTGAACTATGATTGATAATTATGATGATTGATGTACTATATTTTCCTATGACCATGATGTAAATAAGTTATAATGTGAGGAATCTGAAAGTCATTGATTACTGTGTATAGAAATGTGCGCAAGGAGCAATAGATGTAAGTTAGGATCATGGATTCGTTGCGAGTCTGAGTACTGTGTAATACGGTGGAGGTGTGTTACCGTAAGATGTGTGGTGAGTGAAATGTGGACTATTGTGTGTACGCTTGATGGTTGGTAATGAGGGGTGAAGTGGATAGTAATTGTATGGAGTTACACAGATGTAATGTTATTCTTATAGGTGCCGGGGTCGGGCAGAGACGCCACCCGCGGTGAGCGGACTTGTGCCGGGGTCGGGCCGAAGGCTACCCACAGGCCTGCCTGAGTGAAGCTGTCGCGCAGGACAGCGGGAGCACCTGAGTCGTGGCAGTCTGGCCACAGACAGGGACGTTGTATAGAACTGTTAATGTGCTATTAAGATGTTACTGTGCTATTGATATACTACTGTACTATTGAGATACTAATGTGAATTGAACTATTAATGTGCTATTAAGACATCGAGGGGAGATTGAGATACGGAGATTAGGTTGAGCAGGAGCCAATAAGAGAGGCCAACCAGTAGTATATATATATGGATGTGAGGCTGAGGCCAGAGCATAGTTAGAAAGTAACTATCGGGTTGTGGACCCGGAGAGGAATGAATGTGGGAATAAGACCCTGGAATGGTATTTGAATTCAATAATGTAATGTATGTAATTGCACTTATATCTTTATCTTTATGTATAATAAATGTGTGAGTCTGTTTGGTTGTTCTGTTAAGTGTTATACTTGTTCGTTCGTGATTGTTGTCCTGTCATAATCATTACATCTCCCAGTCTGGGATTTGTGATATATGTAATTAGTGATTACTAAAACTAATACACATTAAGTTTTAAAATACTGCATAAAGGAGTAAATAGTTGCATACATGTATATCTTCATATTTATATAATATGTATGCAACGATGAAAACGTGTGTGTAAATGTTGTTCATACCTTGTGGCTCTCGAGTACATGAAATGTATGGTATGTGGTTTGTACTTTAAGCAAATTTGGCCACCCCCTGTATGCAGAGACGATAATGTCCTGCACTTAGTTATACAAGACCTCGTAGTGACCGAGGGTGATATCCGGGTCATTTTTACCCCAATGGATTTCCCACCCGGATGTGTAGCCTATTTGCAACTCAGTAAACAGGATTAAAAAAAGAATCATTAAAACACAAATTTAGTTTCTTCATCTCTCGCCATCTGAGAATAATTACAACAATGTCATGGCTTTGCCACAAATTCCATGGTGAATCTAATTCAGTCTCTCTTAACTGGTTATAAAAAGGTAATGTTTGAACATTCAAGTTTGTGTCTACTCTCTGACATTAAAGATTCCTCAATGGCTTTGGCAAATTATCGTTTGCAAACATAAACAGATAGTATTACTGGCTGGGTTCACGTAGCAAATCTGTTTCAGTTTTAACCTTAAAAAGCAATTTTTATGCTAATTTTTACGAAATTTGATTTAAGGCAAAATTCCGTTATTATATTCCTTATTGACATTTAGCAACCAATTTGCTGGCGAGGGCGAAATAAATATCGATAGGGTCTATAGGGGTCACATAAACAAAACTTCCATACGAGGTTTTTTGCCTCCAAGTCGCCACATTACAATGAAAAGGTTCTAACCCCCGTCCATCGACTTTTGAGAAATCGAGGATTAACGTTTCATGTGATCAAGGTTATTAGAGAAAATAATTTTATTTTATTTTCACTAATACTGACAGATATCATATCAGATCTACTTGATACTTTGACACACAATGGAGAATGCCCGTAGCAGCAGTGTGTAGTGTGTATGTAACTCAGTTCAGACAAGAAGTGAAGATAGAGCCTTGTCATTCTAAAGGGACGAACTTCCTCTGAGAACGTTATTACAGCCATGTTGTCAACACAATTGTGTTTGGCTAAATAGATAAATCTATCCTTAACCCTAATTCTAACCCTAATCCCAAAACCGTAAAAAAAAAAAAAAAAAAAAAAAACCTTTCCTAACAAAACCTAATTTCACTTAATTACTAAGTTATAATTATCAAGCCCTAGAAGCAAGAAGTAAGTAAATTGCATGACATATTCAACAAGCCTTAAATGGGCATAGTGAATACGTTATTATGCTCGACTTCTCTAACACGCAAGCAAAAACAAATCTGTATGTTTCTAACCCAACGATTCTAAACCAACCGAGGATAATATTTCACAACAGATAAACATTTCAGTCTTTTTCTTCTCAGTAAGTGCAGTCAGTTGTGCAAAATCTCTCAAGGATAGCTGAAACAGCAACCTACCTGGGTGTTCAGCTTGACAAAATGCTAACATGGAATCCACATATTACTAATGCCGCAAATAAAGCACAAAGGCGCCTCTCGATTATGAAAAAATTGGCAGGAACTAAATGGGGATCGAACAACAATACATTAAGAAGAGCCTACTGTGGTACTGTAAGACCGGCCTTGAAATATGGTATGTCAGCTGCAACAAACTCAGCCGCCAAAACAAACCTGGATAAGCTGGAAAAGACACAAAATCAAGCAATGAGAATTATGACCGGAGCAATGAAAACAACACCAATCCAGAGCCTCCTCAATACAAATAAAATCCAAACTCTAGAAGAAAGAAGACACATAAGTTCAACCAAAGCAATGGAAAAAGCAAAAAGGATGACTCATCACCCTCTTCACCCAAGGATTAGTCAACCATGTGAGACCCAACTAAAGAGATCTAGTGCAGTAGCCTTTCATAAAGAAATGTGTCGAAAACATGAAGTTCTCAATACTGAGCCGATACCAATACAGACTTTCAACAGCATTGCTCCTCATGAAAGCCACAGCAATTTCAAAATTAATACAGTCATACCAGGAATCCAATGTAAAAATGATACTGCTCCATGTCACGAGCAGAGTTGGGGTCTTGGGGAGCATTCGACTGCACGAGAGGCAGCTAACTCACACTCGGACACAACCACACAAGAAAAGTATTAAACAACTAGAGTATCTATATATGTCAGGCCGGTCAGGCCATGTTTTACATAAATATTAATAAACAAAACAAAAGACAATAGGGGTATATATCCAAACCAAAAAAAAAACTCTAATTAATAACTTAACCAATGATATTCATGTAATTATGGTTCCTTATTGGATGTATTGCAATCAATAGCAAATAGGTATATTATACGAAACTAGATATCAATTTAAAGTGACAGTTGAGTCGCCACTGGCCAGTCGCCAGGCAAACTCTCCCTAAATCATATGGGCTTGAATGTTAGGAGAGCCCAGTACGTTCCAAGCCTACAGAAGCACACTTCGGCTTGTAGGTAATTACGCATTTGCAAAAAACTATTTATATATATGCACAATCATTATTCAATTCATCAACAATGTGCCATATTACGTCAATCATACTATGGAAATAATTCTATAACACAGGCCACTCGTCGTCGAGTGCCTACTGGTAGGCGCGAACATCAAAATAGCGCAGCGTGGGCTTTCAAAGGTCAGCCCACTCAGACCTTTCTTTCTAGAGCTCAGTCAGTCCGTTAGCAAGGACTTCTAGTCTTCAAATCACAGTTCAGGTACTGGCCAACCGGAGATACTTCACGACACGATGCTTCTGCTCGTCTGTATTCAATAAATCTGAACGTTACACGATGTTTTATACTATCTAACTACCCAGCAGTGCTAGTCCGCTGGCCCAATTAGTTCAGCTATCTCATTGGCCGAAACCTCCCACCATTTTAATTGTAGTAATACGTCTGCACTATTCTACCAGCCAGTTAACGTGCAAAAACTTGTCTAGTCATACTTAACAATGTCAACTATCCCCACCTTGTTTCACCCCTACTCTATTCCTTCTAATCACGAACATTAAAACCGACAAGCGTGAATCCAATAGTTTAACTTTACATTTATTTACTCACCAACTATAATTCGCGAGGGCCGTTCAAGGCCACCAGCCAATTTCTCATGGCCCTGGTAAAACAACAACAACTCACTCTCTGCGTGAGTTTTAACAACACCCAAATCATGACACTCCAAATGAACTACAAATTTTGGCTATGTCACATCTGGAAGAAAACTACCCCAACAGCAAATGGATACATGTTTACACAGATGGCTCAAGCACAGAAGGTCAAAACGGAGGTGGAGGAATTTACATAAAGCTACCATCTGGACAAGAGCTCTCTCAGGGTACTGCAACAGGAGAAATTTGCTCTAATTACAAAGCAGAAATGGAAGCACTAAAACATGCAGTGAAGATACTAGAGGAAGATGTGAACATAAGCAGAACAAGGGTTGTGTTTTTGACAGACGCATAGTCGGTACTCCAAAGTTTACAATCAAATACGGAAGAGACATATGCCCTGAATGAATCACTAAATAATCTAGGAAAAGAGTGCAAACGGGTTCCGTCACATGTTGGTATACCAGGAAATGAGAAGGCTGATCAACTGGCAAAGACTGGAAGTACATTATTACAAACTGACACTCCAGCAACATTTAGTGAGATTAAAACACTCATAGACCAGGCTATGAAAACCAAATTTACAACAAACAATGATGCATACCACAAGCTCCAGCGGGAAGACCAGGTGATTATTTTCCGACTTAGAACAGGACATGCAAGACTGAGAAAACATCTGCATAAATTGAGAGTGGTACAATCCCCACTATGTGATTGTGGCCAGGAGGAGACAGTTGCTCATGTTCTTCAGGAGTGCCCAAGGTATACAGCTCTGAGAGACAATTTTTGGCCTAACCCCTCTACCATTGAAGAAAAATTAAATGGTAGTTTTACCGACTTATGTGTAACTGTAAATTTTATTAAACAAACAGGTGTAACTGTGTAATTATTTAGTGTTCGATAGAAGAAGAAGAAGCTGCATGTGATCATTTTTTACATCATAATAAATAGAATGTTTCGGTCTGCAAAGGGCGCCATAGCCCGCTGATTCATGTTGAATTCTCACCCACTTCGGCCTTGAAAGACCCAGTGCACAATAAGGGCATGAACGAGTTCATCGTAAAAAGAAAAAAAAATAATAACCAGCCCAGTAAAGTAAACATGACAGGCTCAATTGAGAAGCGGCTGCAAGGTTGAATATCACTTCCGGGTTTGACTGGCCCTTCTATGTCAGCTGAGTCCAAGAGGAGGTAACTGGAAAAACAGTGTCGTCGTCAGTCATTCCACGTTCAATCGATTAGAACTTGTGCTGTACAAGATATAATATACACACCAAGGTTACATTCGTAACAGGTGTGAACAAGTTTCCCGATAGTCCAGGCAGTCGTATCACACAAAACACACAGCCACACACACACACACACAAGGGCAAGTTGGTCTAGAGGCAAGGTGCTCGCCTCTCATGCCCAGGGTCCCGGGTTCTAAGCCCGGCCGGTGCAGGCATGTTGGAAGTTTGGGATTTTTCTCATATTTTCATGTCCCTGATCCTATTGAGGGGTAGGATCGAGTACCTAGTCTTCTCGGATAAGGACGAAAAAATTCGGAGGGCCCGTGTGCACGTTGCGCACGTTAAAGATACCTTGGCAGTTGGAAATCGTAAAGAGCAGGCCGAACAGGCCGCTGCCCGGGCAAAATTAAATAAAATTCATCCCTACCACCCAATCCCCCTCATCCCCCCACCACCAAAAAAAAAAAACGCCGACCGGCGCTGCACTGTGGCGACGACGTGCCTGCTCCAGTTGTAACTGGGGTGCAATGGCACAAAGGCAAAATTTCCCAAATGGGATTAAAGAGTTATACAAATACAAATACAAAATACAAATGATCACAAACGCACACATATTCGCTCTTATTAACCTCCATCAGTGGCGACAACTACATTTACAACAAAAATCATTCCCTCACCTCCCCCACTGTCACCACCATTCTCAATACCATCATTATTAAAACAGCATCACTATCGTAATCATTGCCATTATCACTACCCCACCACCCTCATCATCACAACCACCACCACCATCGCCATCATCACCATTGTCACCACCATCATCACCACTACCATGATCTCATCATCATCACCACAACCATCATCTCATCATCATCACCACAACCATTGTCACCACCACCACCATTATCACCACCGCCATGATCACCACCACCTTCACCATCACCATCATCACAGCACCCTCGCCATCACATCATCACCATCACCTCCACTATCATCATCACCACCACCATCACAATCACTTCATCACCAACACCATCACATCATCACTATCATCATCACCACCATTATCACCATCACCACCACCGCCACCACCTCCACAATTATTATTACCACCACCATCAGATCATCAACATCACTATCACTTTCGCTACCATCATCATCATCACCACCATTATCACCACCATCACCGCAGCATGATCACCACCACCACCATTACCATCACCACCATCATCATCACCACCATTATCACCACCATCACCGCAGCATGATCACCACCACCACCATTACCATCACCATCACCACCATCATCATCTCCACTACGAAAACAAAAACAAAGAGAGAATTATCTCGCACCACCAAATGTTCACCAAGTTTAAAATAACAACCTCTGCCATAATTATGTGAGTGCAGCCAGTCTCCTCAAAACACGGAGCATTGCAGAACTGCACACTCTTCTCAGCACTGCGAGAAACATAATTGGCCACAACCCACCGACCTGAATATCAAACTCTATGGTGCTGTGCCAGAACTGCAGAAAACCGTAGATTTTCTTAAAAGAACAAATCTGCAGATTTAGATTGGTGAACGAAAGAAGAAGAAGAAGAACCTCGCACTGTTTGTTTAATCGTACAGAAATGAATTCAAGTCTGCAGCTGACGAGGTATTCTTTACTGAAGAGAAAGCTAGAACATTACACAAAGTCATAAGTTCTTGTCTACTCACCTGAACATCGGTCTCATGTTTGAACATGCTCGGTACTATAATATATTCATGGCATATTTATTGACAGCAAATTTATCCTTCTAATTCCGTGTTTGCTGCTGCTCATTACAAATATTTAGTTGTTGGTAGTGTTGATGTTGATGGCGATGGTGTCTTTGTTCCCAGGGATGGTCATGTCTGGGATGGTCACGACTTTCAAGACGGCTGTAGTTGTCATCTGGTACTGGACAATTATCTAGATTGTTGGCGGAATGGATTTGGGGGTCTGGATGAGGATGTTCGTCGGTTGAAGAAGCTGCAGAGGTTGTATCGCAAGCTGTGACAGTCGAGACGCGGAAGATCTTCTTGGAAATAGCAGATTCTTTCATTGATCTTGGTTGATCCATGGCTGTGTAATTAACGTCGTATTTGCAATCATTAATTGACAACTGATAATTGTAACTGAATTTTTGGAACAAAATTATTAGACCACGTACAGGCTTGATACATTTAACATACACGTGCCAAGTTTCATTTCTCTACGTTGCGTAGTAAAAAAAAAAAACCTTTGCGGGAACAGAGTTGAGCCCAAGCTGCATTATTATATGATTTCTGAACAATGAACACAATTGAGTATTTTCTCTGTTTGACTTTTTTAATTAAGAATAGATAAGTAGAAAAATACTGTGTAAGACATAGTGGTCAGTGTCACGAGTGGAGTGAGTGCAATTAAGGGGATTGCTACAGAGCGGGTGTAGAGTAAGAAGGGCTCACGGCAGACAGGTAGGGAAAGACGTGAAAGGAAGAGAGTAAAATTAACGCACGAAGACAAGTAAGGAAAGCATGCATGTTATGAGTGGTGGGGGTCTGAATGAGGCGAAAGCGCTGTATTACTATCACTGCAAGTTAGAAGGTCCTACTGAACGGACGCTAGTAAGAGCCCAGCGGGTGGACATAAGGGGAGCAGTCGAGAGACCAGTGAGAGAGTTTTTCCAGTGATGACTGGTAGGTAGAACGTTGATTGATAATTATGATTGATGTATTATATTATATTCGTCTATTACCATGATGTAAATAAGTATATGTGAGGAATGTGGAAGTCCTTGATATTGGATATAGCAATGTGCGCCATGAGCGATAGATGAAAGTGAGTTCATGGATTTGTAGCGCGAGTGAGTAGTGTGTAGTCCGATGGAGGTGTGTTACCGTAAGATGTGCGGTGAGTGAAAGGTGAACTAGTGTGTGTACGCTTCATGGGTTGTAAGGAGAGGTGGAGTGAATAGAAATGGTAGGGTATTATACCAATGTAATGTTATTCTTGTAGGTGCCGAGGTCGGGCCAAAGAGCGCCGCCTACGGTGATAGGCCAGCATAGGGCCGGAGGCCACACATAGGCCAGAAGTGAGGCTGTCAGTGCAGGACAGTAGAGGCACATAAAGTCGTGGCAGTCAGGCCACGGACAGGGACGTAGATATGAGCGTGAATGTGATAATGTACTATTGCCATGTTGATGGGCTAGGAACTAATAATGTACTATTGCCATGTTGAGGGGCTATTGAAATGATAATGTGTTATTGCCCTGCTGAGGTGCTAGGAAAGTGCTAAGGTGTATGACAATAGGAAGGTGATATTGAGAGACTGCGGTGCCAGTGAATTATTAATGTGCTATTAAGACCCTGAGGGGAGAGGCTGAGGCCGAAGTGCCTTTAGGAGTAACTACCGGGTTGTGGATCCGAGGGAGAGTGCGTGTGAGAATAAGGCCGTTGTACGGCAGTTAATTTCAATAATATAATGTATGTAATTGCGCTATTATCTGTATAATTATGTTTAATAAATGTGTGAGTCTGATGGATTGTTCTGTTAAGTGTTAAACTTGTTTGTTCGTGATTGTTGTCCTGTCATAACTTATTACATCTCCCAGTCTGGGATTTGTGACAGTCAGGAGGTATTATTTTATCTAATCTGTTGTTTAGATTGGCCTGAATATTTTCTTTTGCAGCCTCCAGATGGATGAACCTGTAGTAGGTTGACCTGTCATAGCTGACATTTGATGTCCGAGATGAAACGTTTACTGTATCGTGATTCAACAACCAAACAGCGCAAGTTTTCTGGAGTCCTTGACGGATTATTTAATACGAACCTTTTCAAAGAATAAATGATCAAATCTGTTTGTCTGACTGTCTTTCCGTCCGTCCGTCCGCCCGCGCGTGTGTCTGTTTGTTTATCGATCTGTCTGTCTATGGAGAAAAAGAAACAGAGAGAGAGAGACAGAGAGGGGGAGAGAGAGAGAGGGAGAGAGAGAGAGAGAGAGGGAGAGAGAGAGAGAGAGAGAGAGAGAGAGAGAGAGAGAGAGAGAGAGAGAGAGAGAGAGAGAGAGAGAGAGAGAGTAAGATAGTAAATAAGCTCACCATCTGATAGAAATCGACAACTGTTGAAAAAAAGATATTGAATTTGTCAAAAGGAACACCATTAACATATTTTTTTACATTTATTTATTTATTTTCCTTAAAGCGTATTAAAATTGCATGCAAATTGATATAAAACCTCTTATTGTTTCAAGATCACATAAAATTTGGTCCACTGACGTAATTTTGGTTTCCTAATCCAAAAATTTACAGAGATATTTATACAATTTAGTGTACACGGACATGTAAAGAATTTGGAGGCAATATAATACATACAAAATTTATGCACACACAAATCTTCAAGCAATAAAACAAAACTACCAGGAAATATTCCTGATTCCAAATTGTTCCTGTTTTATTAAACAAACCCAGTGATCTATTTTTGTGATCATTGCCCTTTTACATATTTAAAGGATAAAGAATAACATTCTTTAGCAAACCAGAATGTCGTATCTCCAGCGACGTTGTTTACCTAATGACTGCATCAGAAGGTCTGAAGGAGGGAAAAATGTGAAAAAAAAAAAGTTATAATAATGATAATAATAGTGACGATCATCTAATGTACATAATTCACAAATTCTCTACCCTTGAACTCAAAAGGCGTTTTTATTAGGTTACCTATAGTGAGCAAATTGTGTATGTAAGTTTCAAATACTGTGCAGGGCCCACGGAATTAAAAAAAAATTTTTTTAATAGTTGTTTTTTTCCATTTTTTTGTTTTAGTTTGCTTTGTGTCTTGACTGCTCGCCTAAAATCCCCCCCCCCTTTTCTTTTTACAAGCACACGACCCCCGCCGTGAACATTAAATATTAGCCAACTGATTCGAACTAATCGACGTGTTAGAGGATAAAATTAGAACACAGGAACATCCACGCGAGGTGTGGCTTCTATGATTGCTATTTTAAATAATAAAAAACTTGTACATATCACGAGAGCCTAAAGTTACGAGCTGCACCTGCCTTTTATTACAATGAGGATTCTTCTAATAATAATAATAATAATAAATGGCATTTATATAGCGCTTAACCCTGTTCCACAGGCTCTAAGCGCTTTACAGAACTTATTTACTACTTTACAAACGCATTCACTCCCACATTCTAATTGTACATAATATGCACACAATCTCATGTCAACCACAGAGCAGAATGGAGCTGCCTGCGAGGCGCTAAACACACTGCACTGCTTCTTTCTCTCTCGCTGTCTCACTCACTCTCTCTCTCTATCTTGGAGCGAATTGTAACGAAGCCTGTTAGGCGCAGATCACAACTCACAACAGTTCACAACTCACAGCAGTTCACAACTCACATCAGTTTACAACTCACATAATATTTGAAAATTTATTAATAACAATATATATTTAATAATGAATAATAATAAATTTTTGTTGTTGCTGGTGGGGGAGGGGGGATGATATGGATAAATTTTTTAATCTATTAATTTCAATTTCAATTTTGCCCGGGCAGCGGCCTTTCGGCCTGCTCTTTACGATTTCCAACTGCCAAGGTATCTTTAACGTGCGCAACGTGCACACGGGCCCTCCGAATTTTTTTCGTCCTTATCCGAGAAGACTATGTACTCGATCCTACCCCCCAATAGGACCAGGGAGTTGAAAATATGAGAAAAATCAAATTTCCAACATGCCTGCACTGCCCGGGTTTAGAACCCGGGACCCTTGGCATGAGAGGCGAGCACCTTGCCTCTAGACCACCTTGTCTACCAGAAAAGACAATGTTGGCTTCTTGCAGAAATAATTCTGACATCAATATTGGTCTGCAACAGTCACATTCCCTTACGGACCATCAAGTTTTAGTGTTAGTACATACAAGATCAGATCAAATAAGAATCATTTCATTATTCCATGAGGGAAATTCACTGTCACGGGGCTTTGAACAGCACATACATGGTACACACATCCAACCCATCATTACATAAACATTGTCACGAGCAGAGTTATGGTCTTGGGGATCTAGTGACTGCACGAGGGGCAGTTAGCTCACACTCGGACAAAAACACACAAGAAATTATTAACTAACAAAAGTATAGATTTCTCAGGCCGGCCGGGCCATATGTAATAAATACTAATATAACAAAAGACGATAGAGGTATATTCAAAAAGTAAAAGCTTCCACTTATTAACTTAATGTAGCATAGTTATGTGACTATAATTCTATCAATTGTACTGCACTCAATATCCACATGGTATATTATAAGAAAAATAAGATAATATATAAAGTAGTTGAGTCGCCACTGGCCAGTCGCCAGACAAACTCCCCAGAAATAATATGGGTTGGTTCTCAAGGTATACTGAAGGCTAGGAAAGCCCAGTATATTCAAAGCCTACAGAAGCACGATTTCGGCTTGTAGGTATTAAGAAGCTTGTACATATAATTCTATCCAGCTACTGACTCTAACATTCATATCAATTATCAGTGACCTCGTGCCGTAATGAGACACAAGCTAATAATACACTCGTTCGTCGAGTCCAAGCTGTGGGTTTCTCAGACTTCCTACGAGGCTGTGGGTTTCCTCCCTATCTCTGGACTTCTATCAATTACTAGTGAAAAAGATGAGTTACCGTAGGCGCTAGCTAGTAGGCGCGAACATCCGAAGGAAGAGGGCAGCGTGGACTCTTAAGGTCAGTCCAACCAAAATCTTTCTTTCTATGAGCTTTCTCTCTCTCTAGGCTCCTTCAGTCCGATGACAATGGACTAGTCTTCGTGCCACTCAGTTCAGGTACTGGACAACCGGACATACGTCACGACACGATGCTTCTGCTCGTCTGTATTCAATGAATTTCAACTTTACACGATCTTTTATATGGCCAAATACCCAGCAGGGTTAATCCGCTGGCCAAACTAGTTCAGCAATCTCATTGGCCGAAACCCCCACCATTTTCAATGTAGGTATATAATCTGCACTATTCTACCAGCCAGCCAACGTGTAAAAACTTGTCTAGTCATACTTAACAATGTCGACTATCCCCACCTTGTCTCACCCCTATTCCTTTACTTTTAATCCCGCACATTAAAACCGAAAAGCGTGAATCTAATAGTTTAACTTTGCAATTCCTTACTCACAAACAATAATTCGAGACGACCGTTCAAGGCCACCAGCCAATTTCTCATGGCTCTGGTAATAAAAAAACTCACGGCTCTGCGTGAGATTTAATAACACTTGACTCATGACAAACATAACAATCATAACAACCCAATAACAGGCGTGTTACATAAAATGACATTGTATGGGACATTAGTACAAAATAATGGCATACACCTAACAATAATGTGTTGTTGAGGGGAATTGTTGAGGGCAAAAATGTTCGACTGTCTCTTTGTATATAGATATATATTATAGAATCATTTCATTTTCTTTCATTACGTATCTCAGAAGGGTAGCTTATTGTCTAATATGTAGACAGAATAAATTGAACGTGGGCGGCGATGGTGATGATGAGTTTAGCGGATGTAAAGGTTGCTGTGTTTGTGATTATTAATCACACGTTCACACACCCATGAATATAATACATTTTGCAATATCCACTCCCAATATTAACTTACTTACCTATTTACTTACTTACATACTTACTTACTTACGTACTGAACTACGTATTTACTTACTTACTTACGTACCTACCTACATAATCATGTACTTACTTACTTACGTACTTACTTATTTACTTACCTACTTACATACTTAGTTACTTCTTACTAACTTACGTAAGTACGTACCTACCTATGTATTTACTTACTTACTTACGTAGTTACTTACTTACTTACTTACTTACTTACGTACTTACTTACTTACGTACTTACTTACTTACTTACTTACGTACTTACTTACTTACTTACGTACTTACTTACTTACGCCGGTACCAGTGAGCAGTGAACAGTAGAGATCCATATAGAGATCTTGTGCCGGACCTCCCGTTTGGACAAATGATAAGTCGAATAAAAACAGACGGTCAATAATCGAAAATATTCATATGCACGGGGGTGGGGGGGGGGCTGCCTTACCAGTTTCACGTTTAAACCAGGCTCTACAGGAATATAGTCAAATAGTGACATGAATATTTGCCACATAAAGGGAACTAACCCAGAAAAGGACGGTGGTACACAATAACTGCTTCTCTCCCTTTTCTCTCGATACAACCTGCCACTCGTTCCTCTTTCTGCAGCTTTGTGGGCGCCTGTCACACCAGAAGACACACCAGAAGACACACCAGAAGACACTACAGAAGACACACCAGAAGACACACCAGAAGACACTACAGAAGACACTACAGGAGACGAGACAAAGACAACAAGAAAGAAGAACAACAAGACAACGAAAATCAAGACCAGGGGGCGACAACCCCAGGCTGAGACCAGCGTCAAGCTAAAACACTGAGCACTTGATCCAGCAGACATGGGCAATCTTTCACATAGTAATGGCCACAATCAGGGTGGAAAATGTCTCTAAAAAAATTCTAGAGCACACGTGGACAACCTTTCATAAGTAACGACCAGGCCTGAAAAATGTGAGGATACAAGGGGCCTCATACTCTCATCTCATATTAAAGCCGTTCTCTAGGACATTTTATTTATTTATTTATTTAATATATTTAGTGTAAAGAAAATATTCTCGTTGGATCTTTGGTGGAGGAGGAGGGCCACGTGTACGTTATATTTATTTCATAGAAGGTCAGTGACTGCTGTGTAAAGAAATAATCAACCTCGTAGGCTGGTGTGGTATGCCAGATTATCCCCCCCCCCCCAAAAAAAAAAAGCTATCCCCTCAGACATTTCAGAATATCCCCGGATAGTATAGGCTATCCTAGAATAAACCCCGGATAATCTGGAATATTATGGTTTATCCCAGCGCAAACTTCTAGAATATCCCGCTGTATTATCATTTATCCTACTGGGTAAAAATAGGACGTGGGACATTTGTAAGTGGATAGGCAGCATCCTATTTTTTCACCCCTTCGTGTATTATCCTCCAACGTTTGTATTACTTTGGAGGGGTGGGTAACCTGTTTCCTCCATTTCTTCATGTTCCCCACAATCTTTCCCTGTTACACATAAAAACATACAAACAGACACACACACACATCACATGCACACACACACACTAATAGCATTTCTTACAATAGGAAATAAGAAACCGTTCTTGAGGGAGAGAGGGAGAGAGAGAGACAGACAGACAGACAGGCAGACAGACAGACAGACAGAGAAAGAGAGAGAGGGACAGAGAGATAGAGAGACGGAGCAACGGACACATCCGAATAGGGAGAACAGAGATGCTATTTCATACATGAGCCATGCCAGGTTAATTAAGACCAAAATTGTGCACCAGGGATTAAAGGCAACAACGTTTGCACAGTTACAGAAGACAGACACACAAATGATTGTGGATACATAACTATCTCACGTGTTCAGCCTGACTACCTCCAAATTAAACACTGATCTGTGTCTCCATTTCAATGTACAGGTGTTTTGAACAATAAGCGGTGAATAAAATTAAACTAGGCACAGTCAACTCCTCATGTCGGCTTGTAATTATTTCCCTACAAAAATTTTGTTTATTTTATACATAATGAGTTCAATTATATTATAAGGATAATAAAATGTATATGTGTCCTCATTCTCCCTATCACCTTCACCTCATTTTCCTGACAATATCTGTCGGTGCAATGGGAGACAATCAACAAATTTGGGATTCATATTACTTTAGCACTTAACGCAACCAACTGTTTTTTTCATTTTCTAAGTAATGCATTCTGTCACTGATTGGATGGGTAGAGTATCCCATTCACCTTGAATCACTGGTCTGTAACATAGAGGTAAGTACAAGCAAGTTAAAGGAGGCAAGAAATGACAAGGCCCCGGACAGAAACGAAGGAGACCAGCCAGAAGTCATGAACACAAAGATCACACGGCAAGAACTAGACCTTGCCATTAGCAAACTAAAACTGCGGAAGTCACCAGGTGCAGATGGAATACCAAATGAGATGATCAAGAAACTCGGATCCGGAGCTCTGAATAAATTACTAGAGATCTTCAACGTCAGCTGGAAAACTGGAGAAGTACCACAGATCTGGCGAGAAGCAATCATGGTCCCAATACCCAAAAATGGAAAGGACAAAGGAACAGCAAGAAACTATCGACCAATAAGCTTGACAAGCTGCCTCTGCAAGACCATGGAACGGATCGTCAACCACAGAATGAAGTGGTACCTGGAAAGCAACCACCTACTGGCTGATCAGCAAGCAGGGTTCCGTCAGTGTTATTCCACAGAGGATCAAGCAACCTATCTGTCACAGGACATTGAAGATGCCTTCCAAGACAAGAAACAAGTATTAGCAGTGTGGATCGACCTTCGAAAGGCCTTTGACAAAGTCTGGAAAGACGGACTACTCAGGAAGCTGCGAGACAACAAAGTGACTGGTAGCATGTACAAGTGGACCAAGAGCCTTCTACACAACAGAAGAGCAAGAGTCCAGCTGGATGGATGTCACAGCAAGAAGGTACTGCTGAGACACGGTGTGCCACAGGGAGGAGTAATATCACCCACCTTATTCCTGATCTTCATAAATGATCTAGTTCAAGAACTACCCTGCGGAATACGTACAGCTCTATATGCAGATGACCTAGTTATGTGGTGTACGGAAGAACATGCCACAGTTGCCACAAGAAGACTACAAAGAGCCACTGACATCCTCTTAGCATGGACGAATAAGTGGTGTGTCACAGTCAACGAAGAGAAGTCGTCCACTACTCTTTTCACCCTGTCTCCAAAACAGACTGCTGGAGCCATCAAGCTCAATGGGACATCACTCAAGGAAGACAAAGCACCAACCTATCTAGGAGTCACATTCGACACCAGGCTCTCATGGAGGAATCACATCGAGAGGGCAGAGACAAAAGCTAGAAGAAAGCTAGCCATATTGAGGAAACTGAGCGGCACATCATGGGGAGCGACAGAAAGAATTCTCAAGAATGTGTATCAGCAAGGGATTCGCCCTCACCTCGAATATGGTTCAACAGCCTGGAGTTCAGCGTCCAACTCAGCCCTTCAGATGTTAAACAAAGTTCAGAACCAGGCTTTGCGCATCATCACAGGAGCAATGAAGTCAACACCCATTGTGGAGATGGAGAAGATCACCCAGATAGCAACACTTGCAGAACGAAGAGAAACCAGGGTGGCAATCCAGGCAGAGAAATTCAACAGCATAGAGAATCACCCAATGAAAGAGAAGCTAGGAGACCTGGCAAGGGAAAGGCTGAAACGTACTAGCTTTATTCACAAGGCAAAGCGAATAAGAAGACAGCTATCACACCTTCCCCAGATTGCCCACCCCCTGACATCTGTACCTGAACAGACCCCTTGGACGGAGGAGACAGAGACCCAAGTCCAGATACACACAGACGTTGATGGTGTCTTCAACAAGGGAGAACAAAGTGAAGTAGAAAGAAGAACTGCTGTACTCGGCCTACTTGATGACAAGTATCCAAGCGAATCATGGGTTCGAGTCTACACAGATGGCTCTGCTGAGAATGCTGTAACAAACGGAGGTGCCGGAGTGTATATAGAGTATCCAGACTCAACAAGAACGGCAATTAGCATGCCAACCGGAACCTTCTGCAATAATTATGGATCAGAAGCCAAAGCCCTCATGACAGCTGCCACAGTGCTTCAAGTAGAGGACAGCAACATCGTCTTCCTCACAGATGCAAGATCAGTCCTTGAGGCCCTTCAAGCTGGCAAGCTTAACGACCTGAAGAAATGTTTTACACAGCTTGGAAATAGAAGCAGGATAGTCCTACAGTGGATACCATCACATTGTGGAGTCCCAGGCAATGAGAAGGCAGACCAACTGGCCAAGGAGGGCTCCGGCCTGGAGCAGCCACAGTGCCTCCTAAACTACTATGAGAAGAAAAACCTCATCAAAAACAACAGACGGCAGCAAATAAACCAACAGGATAAATATCATCTCCTGAACAGAGAGGATCAAGTACTGTTGTTCAGACTAAGAACTGGTCACAATAGGCTCCACCACCACATGTTCACCAAGTTCAAAATAGGAACATCTGCCATATGCGAGTGCAGCCAGTCTCCTCAAAACACGGAGCATATATTGCAGAACTGCACACTCCTCTCAGCACTGCGAGAAACATATTGGCCCCAACCCACCGACCTGAATATCAAACTCTATGGTGCTCTGCCAGAACTGCAGAAAACCGTAGATTTTATTAAAAGAACAAATCTGCAGATTTAGATTGGTGAACGAAAGAAGAAGAAGAAGAAGAATCACTGGTGATGTTGGCAAATCTAAGATTCTAGGTGAACCAATTGTGAGACTTCTTTCCTCCTGTGTCGTCATGGTCATTCCACAAAAGCCCAAGACAGATTTACATTTTTTTTTTCGGGGTTAGAGACGAAACGCTCCCCTTAATCAGACAATAGCGTTGTACCGTCTAACAGTTACATTGTTTTGTTTCGTTGACTTTTTGAATTTTTAAACGAAAACCCACATCTAAATCCACATTTTAGACTTGTTAAGTAGGTGTGGTCTCATTCCAGAGCCAAATGGGGCCATTGCGCATATCCCACCATCTTTGAGGTAAGGACCGACGCATCACCATCGTGATTGTGGCATTGATTTCGATTCGTTAGGTGATTTGCACTGCGAGCACTTCAGGCGTCGCGAACCAAACGGCGGCCAGCTAAAAGTATTTCACTACAGTAAACAATGACACGTGTGTACATGCACATGGGAGACAGTCGGTTAATTCTTTCACTTCCTTTCCCTTGTTTACACAGAATCTGACCAGTTTGGATCCATCCTTTCCACCCCTGTCATAACAGTCAGCTAAAATGCAACCAGCAGGCATTTTTTACCGCATAGACACATCTCGAAGTTACACTCACCAGCTGATCCACCGGCCATCTTTGGCGTCAAAAGATTAAAACAAAACACACTGTGACATGATTCGCAATGGGCCAATAGGGAATCCCAAACGTGGAATTTCCGGGTTTCTCCACTTTCACTGCGAAAAGCTTTCATCTTTCATTATGAACGACGCCGAACTAAATAAAAAAAATGACTACATTACACTTTCTGCAGTATGCTTGGGTAAATATTAAATCTATTTCTAACCTAGACGCAGGAAAGGTAAATATATGGATGGTTCCAGCAACGGCCATTTATTTTTCCTTCCTTTCGTCCTTTCTTCATTTATAGAAATAGATATTTGTTTAACACACTGTAATCAGCAGTTAAAATATAAGTTGCACGCAGAATAGTTCCGCTGCGACAGGACTTAAAACTTGACTGGATATAGCCAAAATATAACAGTTAAACATTAAATTCACGAAAACATTGACACAAATCAAAGAAATTCTAAAGGTTGACACATCTCAATAGTAGATCTTCTGTCTCCTCTTTCCATTACGTAGTAAATATCATGGCGATCAAAAAGTGAAAAACTAAGATTCGGCACCTCACTGCTTGTGTGGAATATTGGACAAAAACACATTTCCGTTAAACTAAATTTCAAGAGTCTCATATTGAACTTAAAGCAATTTTAAAACTTCACGGAAATTTTGAAATCTGCAAGTGCTGCAGTTACGGAAAAAAACACGTTAATATTTTCCAAGTCTTCAATTATGTACAATGGATTCCTTACCATAGTGTCATTTATCCTGAATGAAATTTGTCCGTAACCTGGTATTTTACCGGGCTGGGCAGTTCAAGGCGCCTCAACACAAGATAGGGGCTCTGAGGCATTCCAAGTCCCATGCATTCTTGAAGACATGAGTTAGTAGCTGCTGAAAATGAGTCAATGCATGCAGTCTCCTGGGATGGACACTGCGGTGTGTTTTTTTTTTAATTTAAAAAATCCATTTATCGTAGAACCCGCAAAGAAATGAGTTTGCCTTTTAATTTATCGTCTGAATATGGTTGGCACACTATCCCAGCTCCACCCCCCCCCCCCCCCCATATCCACGCCAGGAACGAAAAATTACATGTTTGTTCTTAAATATTATTAACCATTACTTTGCCCATGGTGCAACTTTGCTATATGCTTTAAGGAGGGTGGACAAAAGGGAAGGGGGACCAATATGGCTCCGGAAAGTCATAATGACAAATAAAGGAAAAAGATTAGCTTGTGTTGTAATCACTGACATCCTGAATGTCAGATAGTTGTGTGGTCGCAGAGAACAAATATCTATGGCCGTGAATGTAGTTAGCTAACACTCTGATCACTTCAATATTGTTGTTCATTTTCGTGGTCGACAATAAACCATGAACCAATAAAAGGAAGCCGAAGAGAGAGAGAGAGAGAGAGAGAGAGAGAGAGAAAGAGAGAGAGAGAGAGAGAGAGATAGAGAGAAACAGAGAGAGAGAGAGAGAGAGAGAGAGAGAGAGGGGGGGGGATAGAATGTCTTTGTGTGTGTGTACGTGTGTGTTGAGGGGGGGGGGGGTATTACTTTTCAAAATTATTTACACACTTTCACCAAACACTTGCAGTCATTCATGGATCTGGAAAACAATGAATACATGGCTGATCTTGTACAAATAGTGCTTGGTCTTGTGAGTCGTCACACACTGCTACACATTTCTTCCAGCCTGTATAATGGGAATTTCTCAAGTCACTCGGTATTTCTGTCAACAGAAGATGAGATAATACAGCCATTATGTCAGTATCATGATTTGGCCCGAAGCTAGGATCTGGCTTGTTTTTTTCTTATCTCAGGGCGAACTGACAAACGTTTCAGGAAAAGAGAAAAAAGTAAACGTAATAAAATCTTCTGTGGGTCGGTTCTGGTCCATCCAGTAATTTAACTAAAGAGTCTGTTGTGTGTGTGTGTGTGGGTGTGTGAGTGTGTGAGTGAAGTCCTGCACACACATACATACACACACACAAATCCACACACAGGGGTAATGTCCCCCGAGTACAAATATGTTAGAACTTGAGAAAACCAAGTTTATTGCTGGGTAGACTGAACTAATCAGCTATTTTGAGATGTAAAGAAAACCCAGTGTTCTGTTGATATGTAAACCGTATAACTGACAAAGCTGCACTTCCATTTGGAGTGTCAAGCCTACTTCGTATGCCAACTCCATCTTTATATCTAAAATTGTACAAGATGGTAAATAGGAGTAGATATTTTTATCGAGTTCTTTTCATCCAGTTTAATGTTTGTTTGATATGTGTGTTTTGTTTGTTAATTCCTTTGACCAGTGCTGGCAAGGATCACACATTTTTAAATCGTACTTTTTCTGTGTTCTGTGTGTGGTATTTTGTATTCCAGGCAAGCCATTCAAATGTCTACAGGGCAGCGGGGTTGAATAGATCCTTTTACAACATGTTGATGATAATGTTGATGCTTGCCTTAATCTTTCATGTGAAGAAAATTTCACGTCAATTTAAGAAATAATCGTCCTAGTTATTTCTCATTCAGGTTGTTGTTGTCGTTGTTTCTGAAACCTTATTTCCCCTTCCACCCCATCCCCAACACACACACACACACACACAAACACACACACACACAAACAAACACACACACTCATGAGACTTTGGCTCTGTTTTACAAATCATTTCTCTACTCTACTTGTTCTAGCCAGTGACAATGGCCATGACACGTTATATTTGAGTGGGTCTCGTAAAACCACAACGTATAATTGTACATATCAAAATGTCGGCAATGAAAATAAACGGATATATCGATATAGTACCGACTGTTGTTTTGTGAATTTCAATTCCGATTTCTCAATGTATGCGGTGATTTTGTTTAGAAAATTCGGACCATTTGGACAAGTTTTGGAGTTCAACGACAAAAAGTCAGGCGCCCAATCTTGGCCAAGACTTCTGACTGGACTTTGTTCCCTTGAACCATCTGATGTAGAGGACTACTTCGCCTCTGGAGACATGTCCAAGGCTCCTAACAACATGCATGCAGACAAGCTCGCTGACTGCCTTCTTAGACTTGAATATTCAGCAAAATTAAACTTTGCCGTCACACATTTTATGCCTCCGAATCAGCACTAGGTTTGAAAACTAGTATTTTATGTGAAAGTATACCATTACCATCCAAATCATGTTTGACGCCACTGAGCGGATCAGAGTAATGTCAAAGATACAATCTGAGAGGTGTCAAATCTTGTCAACCAAGGTCAACCAGGAAGACTTACGACATTTCAAAATACTACAGAAATTGTGAGAGAATATAATGACATATCCAGACGCAAGTATGCCATGCGAGTGGATTCCGGTATCAAACGTTCAGCAAACCAGAAATCTTTTCAGAAACTTGTAAATACTTTTCTATATTAAAGTATGTGATACAGCGACTATACCATGTATTTACGTTTTCTTTCAGTGCAATAAACAGTTACAAAACAGACAATGTTTTCATTACACGTAAATGTGGTATCGGAGAAGTATCGTGTTTTATGTTAAGTGAAATAATCCTTCGAGCCTCTACGTTATAAACACAGATTGGCAGTTCTCATCCCGCACATTTGTACTGTAGTGTGACTTCATATTCGCTATATTGTAGTTTGCCTGTTATATTAGCCAATCAGGACGGGGTCACGTTACCGGACCGCCGACATAATACAGAATATAAAGAAGCTTCTGCAACCAACAGAGTTCGGGTTCAGGTGTAAATGTCTAGTGCAGTTGTCCTCCCAAAATAGACATCTCTGCATAAAATACAGCGTTCAGTTACTAGCAGGAAACGTAAGCTTCAACTTCACAACCTACGTTTCGCTGTCAGCCTAAGCAGGTTAGTGTAAACAGGTATAAAATGTTGGTTTTGTAAAAGACATATTTATATATTGTAATGTATAGCAAGAATCAGCTCAACATTTATTGTTTCTTTCATTCTTTTTTCTTCAATGCAGGAGATCAGTCACATCTGACAATCGCTATGAAAAAACAAACAAGTAGTCTGTTCGTTTCCTTCATGACATTTGACATGAACTGGGTCCCTTGGTCAGACATGTTCTTTTCTGGCACACCCAAACGGCTGTAGATGCTCACTAATGCTTCTGCTACCGTTTCTGCGTCAATCTTCAAAAGTGTGGCTTCAGGGTAACGAGTAGCGTAGCCTATGTACACCAGGATATATCGATGTCCGCCTTCACTTGGGGGGTCGCTAGGTTCTACTAAGTCCACGGCCACTCGCCTAAACGGTACGTCCACTATTGGCATACTCTGCAAGTGCACCTTCGGGGTCGTTCCTTTGTTCACTGTCCTCTGGCAGATGTCGCATGAGCGGCAGTATCTCCCGTCGTCAGCTTCAATTCTAGGCCAATAAAAATTGCTCATAACTCTGTCTTTGGTTTTCTTCACGCCGAGTTATCCTATGACGATCGAGTCGCGGGCAACACTCAGTACATACTCTCAGTTTCTCGGGTAGTACCACTTCCCTTATAAGCGTCGCCAGTCTCAGGTCCTTGTAGATCCGGTACAGTACTCCTCCATGTTTCTCAAACTGGACGGACTTGTTACCCCTGTAAGTTGGGATCTTCTTCTGTTCTAACTTCTTAATGTCTTCGTCTTCTTCTTGGAGTCGGATATGTTCCTCTCTATCCACTCCCGCGTGCCGTTCTGCCCGCGGCACCCTAAGTGATGTAGACCGGTCTTTCCTCTTCTCCTGGGCCCTCGTGGTCACCGCTCCTACCATCACTTCAGTACCAGGGTCGTACGGGTCCTTCGCTGCGTCCACGTTCCCGACTACTAGGTCGCAGATGGTCTCCGGGAGACACAGTGCCGTCACTCTGCCCGTCAGATAAGGCGTCTTCACGTCGATAATGGCTTCCTCCGCCGCTAGCAAGGATCCTCGCGATGAGTTTCTTCCCAACGGTGAGCTGTCCGTCGTCCACCACTGATCGCCGCACCACTACACCTTCACAGCCGGTATCTCTCAGGACGTCCACTGCTCGATCCCCACTCAAGCCCTTCATCACTGGTAACTTCAGCTTCTCCACGGTCCTTCCGTCACTGCACCCTCCGCACGTAACAGGCACCGCTAACTGGAGCTTCCCGTCCTTCATTACCGCTTGAACGTTGATGAAAGTGTCAGCCGTCGTCACATCCTGTCTTGACGACTCGTCCGCCGTTATAACTACGGCCGCCGTCTCCTTGTTCGGCTTGCCTCGTCCCATTTCCTTCTGGGCTGGACACATTTTCCGAACGTGGCCTGGCTTTCCACAAAGGTAAATTTCAACTCACCTACCTTTAACTTCGTACGACACTCCATCGCCTCTGTCTGGTTTCTGGGACCTGTAGACTTCTGTCTCCGTTGGGCCTTGGTCGCACTGGCCGGCTCTGCAGTCTGGCGCTCCCACTGAGTGTCCGGTTCCTTGCTACCAGGTAGGTCTCCGCTGAATCTGCGATGGCCTGTAGCATCTTCGGTTTACTCTCCCTCACGTGGATCGCAAGGTCTGGTTTCCAAGCATCCCTGAATTGCTCTCTGACGAACAGGTCTCTCACTCCTTCGTATGTCGCCTCGGTCTTCGACAGCTTTATCCACCTCTCTAGATAGGTCTTGATCCTAGTCAAAAACATTCCAACATCTTCTCCATCTGCAGGCTTACCTTGTCTGAACATGAGCCTGTATCCGTCCTCTGATAGGTTCTATCTCTTCTGAAAAGCTTCCTTGACCTTGTCGTAGTCCTCGGCCTCGTCGATCGTCAGTCTGCAGAAGCACTTCAAAGCCCTCCCAGTCAGCAGGGCAGACATTGATGTCGTCTAGGTGGAACTGGGCCATTCAGCTGTCTCGGCAAACCTCTCAAACCGCAGCTACCAGCTTTCCAGATCGTCCTTCTTGTCCTAAAATGCAGGTAGCTTGGGTCTCTTGGAACTGGCATGGTCGTCGGTCCTCTGCGCTGAGTCGTTGCTTCCACGTTGCTGGCGGATCCTCTTATCTCCAGCTCGTGGTTCATCTTTTCTCTTTCCAGCTGTCGTTCAGCCTCCTTCTCCCGCCGTTCAGCCTCCAGCTGTCTTTCTCTTTCCATGCCTTCACGGATGTACTGCCGTCTCTCCTTTCCAGTGAGCCCCATGGCGTCCGCTTCCTGGCTAAGCCTCCCAATAACGTCCGGCATTTAATTTTGTAGATATATTCTCGATGATATCCTACAATAAGCATTGTAAATAATTCTAATAATTTAGATAAGATCTGTTCGGATCCCGGACGAACCCTCAATATGTAACAGCTGAGGTAGTTCTAGCACATTATAGTAGGGGGAGTTAGCTGATATAACTACAACCCTTTAGAAAACGAAACTATTACAGTTGTAAAAAAATTAACACAAGGTCCAACGATCGATTAAATAATAATAAAGTTTAATAACTGCTTACTGAACAATAAAATACTAGGAAGGCACCAGCGAACAACTAAATATCCTACGCCACACGAGAAGGAAAACTCACTTACTCACCAACCCTTATCACTTACACGGGTCTAGATATATACATTTCTGTAGAAATTTCCGTAATTAATTTAACCTTTGCCCTCGCCCGAAACACACAAATTAACCAATCCCGTACCAATACGTCACCAGGTTACATCACTCAAGGCCAAATCTGGCCTAAACATCTGGTTCTACGACCTTATCGAACATTCAGGAATAAACTAATATTTACGAAAAGGGTCAACAACCGAGCGAGAAAAAAAAATTCTCACAAGGAAGGGAGGGCAAGGTCACTCTGGCGAACGTCAACAATAAAAGGAAAAAATAAGTGAACACGTCACGCTCAGTCACCAGTATGACAAGCAACGGGGGAGGAAACGGGTAGCCCGCAGATGCTACACCTGCCGAACAGCAACAACAACCAAAAAAAAAGGAACAATTAATTCTCTCTCTCTCTCTCTCTCTCTCTCTCTCTCTCTCTCTCTCTCTCTCTCTCTCTCTCTCTCTCTCTCTCTCTCTCTCTCTCTCTCTCTTGCTCTGTGTCTCTCTCTCTTTCTCTCTCTCGCTACCTCTCTGTGTCACTGTCTGTCGGTCTGTCTCTGTGCGTGTTTGTTTATGTATAATTTTTATTTCCCATACTTTCTCGTTTTGATCTCGCTCATCCGACATGTTCGTTATTTTCGAGTTCTCAATTTTCATCACCACTTTTTCAGTATCATCAACATTTGTCACATTTTACAATTTTCTTTTTACAGTAAGATGGTGGACACTCTTGATATTTCGCTTTGTTTATTCATATTAGTTTATCATCGATACTGGACACCACATTTCAGTCATCTGTCTCCTTCTATTACACTTCATTTGATTTCTTCATCCCTCTTTCTTCTTTTCATGTTTTCTCATTTCCTGAGTCTGTCTATCCCGTGATCCCTGTAATTTTTACACCTTTTCCAATTTACAATAAATCCATCGATCTCCATTCCTTTTACATAAGAGCTGTGGGAATAAATCACCCATCATCCCCCATTAATCTGCAGGCCAGGACTGCCTGTATCTATATCCAGGCGGCGAATACAGGTGGGCTGACCACCATTGCAGTGAGCAGCACAGCTTCATCTGTGAACTCAGGCAAGTTGTGACCCCAGCCTTTGATACAGTGTCAAGCAGGACTTGTGGCGAGATCAGTAAAATAACTTTTGCACACCTTAATTGTATGGCCATGCTAGCACGTTTGAATACATTTCGAACAATCAAATACAAACTTTTACACATGATCCAAAATTATATTTTTACAAAATGATGAAAAATTCAGCCTACGGCTCTGCTGGGTTTGTTTGAAAGAGTTTTCACCGTGCAGGAGAAACACCCTGGACTCGATTCCTCACTGCATGCCACATTGTAATCTCCATCTAATTGGAGTTCCTTTTGCTTTTGTCCCATTCTTTAGTGCAATGGCTGCAAAAATCTCCCATTCCTGAGCATTTTGTAACGAAAATTATGATAACCATTGTAATTATAATTATGTTTGGATACAATAGGGCTAACGTCGAAATACTAGCCTCAAGCATGCAATAAAACCGTTCTACAAATATTTTTTACACCAGGAGACATGTACTTTTCTTCATCCCATGAGCCGTTTCTCTTCATAGAATTATTACTGTAATCACCATGTGGATGGTTAGAATGAGAAACGGTATTTATCTCGGATGAGAAATTTGCATTGGTCCCGCAAAAACAGAAAATAAATAAAAAGTTTGATAAGAAGATTACGATAGGAACTAGATAGAGCAAGAAATGTTCAAAGTGAAGTGGTTTGTACAAGTATTTCGGAAAAAAAACTTGTGAGATTATAAATCACATATTTTGATCACTGGAGTTTAGGTTGAATGTTGGTAGGTGCAGTATGCCTGTTACTTTGTTAGACCTATACATTTTTACTTGCAGTCTCTAAATGGACTAAACTGTGGTAGGCTGACCTGTCATCGTAGACCTTTGATGTCCGACATGCAACTTTCTGTGACTGTCTAAGCAACCAAACACTAAGAGTTTCTGGAGTCCTTGTCTTATTAAAAAGAAAAGAAAAAGGAACAAAAGACGAAATATGTCTGTCCATCTGTCTGTCCGTTTGTCTGTCTGTCTATCTATCTATCTATCTATCTATCTATCTATCTATCTATCTATCTATCTATCTGTCTGTCTGTCTCTCTATGTTACAAGCGGAAAATCAGACGAGAAGCTCGTCTCTGTGATAAAGGTGACAAACGCAGAATCCTTGGCCCAAAACTGGAATAATCCAATGGAGTGATTAACCGTAAGCAAGAAGAAATATGTTTTTCAAGGGAGAGAGAGAGAGAGACAAAAGATAGACAGGGGAGAGAGAGAAAGAGAGACAGACAGACAAACAGATCGGCAGAGGAGACAGGATAAGAGAGAGAGAGAGAGAGTGGGGGGGGGGGGGCTGACTAAAAAATCACAAAAAGGAAATGGGCATAATACATCTTGCCCAAACAAATGTTATTATAAAAAAAAATAGTGTCGGAAATAATCATTGTGGTGTAATTTTTGGTCATTTTTTTTTTGGTCGAGGCTACAGTGTAAGCAATAGTTAAAAACAAAATTATAAAGGTAATTTTCTCAAGTGTCAACGACTCCGGCCCAATCGCTTTTGTCTCAACTGATTGTGTTGATTCAAGTTCCAGGTATTTTTTTTTCATATAGTTTTAAGGAATGCAAAATACAATGATCTTTCTAATGGCTCCCTATAGACCATTTCAACTTCCGCATTACCGTTGTAAGCCGCACGGCTTCGAAAAGCACTGTGTAGGGCAAAAACCTCAACTTGCCTCAGTGATGGCATCTGAATGTGTGCACATTCAAAGCCAAGATGCATGTTTATGCCAGAACCAGCATGTAACAGGTTTGTACAGTTGGGTGCCCAACAAGAGAATGGCATCGTTCGACCGTTATCCACCGCTTCCGCCCCACAAGTGGGACACGTCGCCATTTTGTTTGCAAATCACATGATATGGCGGATGGTAAATTGAAAGGGTCTATAATAAGCCCACCGCATCAGGAAACGACTTGAAACCTTATTTATACACGTTCAATTCAATGCGCGCAATTTCCCTACCAGAAATGAGTGCGTAGTGCTATGTTGTGCATGAACAAGACTGTAGAATATGGGAAGCCTTCTAGACCAGAAAGAGAAAAGGATAGAACGGTGAATTCACAGGTTTATCTCTGATAATGTGGGCTACCTCATCTGGTAAATTGATAACAAAAACATACATGAATCAAGACTATCAATTGGTAGGCAGATGAAACAAAAACATGTGTCAAAAGACGTCGTCTACATCTAGAAAGGTTAATCAATCTTTAGAACAAAACATGTGGTCAAACGCAAGCGTCTTTTAGTAGATACCATGTTTGAAATGTTTCAAACTAGAAGTAAGGAAGCCAAATAATAATTCAGGTCAAAATTTCTGAGTTGATGATGACGCAGGACTCAGTAAGAATTTATAACAAAAAGGAAATCTTGGGTTTTAAGTGGCATATTAATCTGTGGTCAAGCTTTTTCTTTTTTTTTCGATACATAATTCGTTGCATATATTTGATATGCATGTATTTAAGGAGACAATTTCCCCTCACTTTAACACACATCCTGATTCAGTTTCTTATATTAGAAAATAATCTCAGCTAAATATTCATTAAAACATTTTTAGGGTAACTTTTTCTTGTTTTCTCTCGATTCCAAGCGTAAACCTGATATTCGATTTGTTCGGCGCGTCCAATGAATTAACTTTACGCAATTACCACCATCCGATGGCTAAGATCTGACCCTGTGCTCTGATCTCCCTGCTAAGATTTTGGCCCTGTCGTGCGAGCCAGACAGTCCCCTCGTGCTACTAGTGTGGCCCTGTGATCCTACCCTGGCGTCCCTGTGATGCTACCCTGGCGGCCCTGTGATGCTACCCTGGTGGCCCTGTGATGCTACCCTGGTGGCCCTGTGATGCTACCCTGGCGGCCCTGTGATGCTACCCGGGCGGCCCTGTGATCCTACCCGGGCGGCCCTGTGATACTACCCGGGCGGCCATGTGATCCTACCCGGGCGGCCATGTGGTGCTACCTCTGCATGCTAAAAGTATAGGGCACTTGAGTGTGGACCGGATACACTAAAAATAGTTTAGGCCAAGTATAGCTCATGACTTCTGGGGGCAACTGCGGCTTACCTTTAGCATTGTTCAAGGGGACTATGGCATGAGCACGAACGATCTTCTTTTATTTGGGAGTAATATTTTATTTATTCTACAATTCTTCATAATCTAAAGTCTTGCACACTTTGTAAAAATTGTAAATTACAAAATTATCTGGGTTTCATGTTGATTTCCAGCGTGCTGACGAATTACACGTAGCGCGTCTAGATCGAGCTTTAACGTCCGAATTTGCATGTTTATGTTTCTTCTTTCTTTTCTTTTTTTCTGCAATTTTCGAGTACTGAACATGTTATTCTTATGTTGTATTTAGATTCCAGGTCTAGGTGGAGTGGTATTTCAATAATGGGAAGGTTTTAGCTGAAAGCAAACTCCATATAATACAATAATTTATAAATAACAATGGTTCAAATAAATTGTTATAGAGACGTCAAGTGTAAATTCTATATTGTGGCAAAAAAGGTTGGTTGTCTTTGAAATACCGGCACAGAATTACTGGTTTAGCATAGAGTTTAAGGAGTTGGACTATTTTCACATATATATGGGAGCAATAGACCTAAATAAAAATGAAATACAAAGTATCAAAGAATGCAATATTGCTGTGCTTTTTACCAGTCCAAAGCCTATTATATGAAAGGTGGCATAAAATGTCAAAAACAGAATTTACCAGCTAAAAACTGTGGAAGTCAAGTACTGATGCAATTTAAGTTCACATGGAATTTTCATTTATACTTCTTAGTTTTTAGGAGTCGTGGCAGACTTGATACTGAGTCGTGACAATATCCTCACTAAAATGATTTGCTATTCATTCGAAAAGTACAAATCATTTTTTTTTTTTGACTGACCACTAATACTCACTGCCGTGTAGTTGAAAAGAGGAATGATTAAGAGGAATTCTCTCTGCAACTTCATTTTCAAGTCATACCATTTGGCATCATCCAACATGGGATGAAATTTCATTCATGGGGCTAGTTGCAGTGAAATCTTGAACTTTGGAAATCACCAGAAAAAAATAAAAGTATAAATAAATACTAACCCTACTATTGGAAACATCTGTAATATTATTGCCTTGTTAATCATCACGCATCGTGCCATTCATTGGCATACCACGTGAACTGTACGAAATGACCCTATATGTTTATTTCCGATAACAATTTAGTTAGTACTTTTCACTTTGAGATTCTTTGAAAATCTAGAGTACATTTCCCTATCAACAGGATACTTAGTATCGTCGCTATGACATTGCACATAATGAATGCTCCCGTAGTTATATACACAGATCGTAAATCACTCGACCAGAGCCAGTAATAAGATGCACAGTTCTGAACTAAATTCCACCGAAATGGCAACACAATCATGTTGCTATCTACTGAAAACTTATAATTTCCGCATACAAATCCCGTTTTCCAGTACATGTCATGTGGAAAACGTAAGGTTTTGTTCATTTAGATGCCACTCGAGCAGACTAATAAAATGCCTTATTTCGAAATGGAGATAGTTTTTACTTACTGTCAAGTAATTTTGGCACCTGTCCTTGGACTCGATCCCCCGACATTCAAGTCTTCATTGGTGCTGCACTAGTGAAAGTGTTTTGCACATCATCACGCAATAATTTAGCTTCAGGAGCATCGTCTCCTGTGAGCGCTATAGGCGCCAAGAGTGTTTTCGACAATATTTTGCCCCTGGTACAAGTAGTAACGTAGAAAGTCGTGACGTCTCAATAGGGAACGGGATTTAATGACACAATTACTATATTTAAAGTTACCGATGACGTCATTGGACATTCGAACTGTTCAAGGCGGTGGTTAAGCACATTTGTTATGGACTTTGTAAGGGCGATTCGAGGCACAAAGATCAACTGCACATGAAATGTGTGTACAAAGTTCATAACTGTGATTAACCGCCATGTTGAGCAGTTCGAATGTCCCATGACGTAAATCTAAATATAGTAACTGTGACATTCTATTCCGTTCCCTATATACCATAGGGAACGGGATTTAACAGGCCATTACTATAATAGATTGACTAAAAATATCCGATGTCGCCATGGGACATTCGTGCCATTCAGCACTATGGTAAAGCACCACTGGTATGGATTCGTTTGAGCATTTCGCGACACAAAGACCAGCTGCATGCAAAACATGTATTTGTTTGTTTTTTTTATCTATAAAGAACAGGAGAAAGCCAGGGCATGGGCGAAAAAATTGTCGTTAAAGATGTAACAGTTTAGAGTACTATATTAGTATGTTCTAAATCACTTCCTCAGAGAAAAAGCCCAACTGAGGTGCATCCGGATCCTATTTCTGCCACCTTAACTAAAAGCCAAGTGACTATCACATATTCTACAGTGTAAATTTACTTTGCATCTTTCGAAGTCCACAATGATTTTGATCACAGTTTATTCACATTGCAAAAGCACAATTTGCCACCAAAAGCGCACCAAAAATACTTGAAAAAATCACCCAAGATCATAAGGAGGATAAAAATTGTAACTTATTGTAAAATTACTAAATTGCCCCTAAGTTCTTGTAAAAGCATCACTTCAACGTCATATTTATTATAATTTCATTCTACATTGTTGCACAATTGTAAAATTATTTTAAAATAATTGTAGTTTGCAAGGCTTGGGCGAGTTACACTAGATTTAATGATTTTGTTGGGCAATTGTTATCAATGAACAAACATTTTGATATTAGACCTGGATTTAGGGTTTATTTAGGAATAATACAATAGCATTTTACAGTATTTCTTATTACAGAAAGATACTTTGACACACAATGGAGAGTGCCCGTAGCAGTAATATGTAGTATGTACGTAACTCAGTTCAGCCAAGAAGTGAAGATAGATCCTTGTCATTCAAAAGGGACGAACTTCCACTGAGAACGTTATTATAGCCAAGTCGTCAACAAAATGTTGTTTGGCCAAATAGATAAACCTAACCGTAACCCTAATTCCAACCTTAATCCTAAAACCCTTAAAAAAAAAAGAACAAAAACCTAATACGACTTAATTGTGATGTCATAACTACTACAAGTCCTTGAGAGCGAGTCTAGTGACTTGCCAGCATAGATTTCTACTGATAGCGTAATTGTACAACCCATTTGCGTAAATAGAGACAATTATATGTATATTTTGAGGCGGTAATTAGGATAAAAGTGAATAGTTAGTGATAGCCAGTTTGCTTGGAATCTACACCTTGAATATATATTTTTGTATGCAGCCAAAGTTGCCATTATAGTCAATACACGACTACGGCCCCTCAGGCCTGACTCAAATTTACAACTTGTGTTATGTTGTTGTTGACTGGTGTGCCCACATGAGTGTGAGTTGGCCATCTCTTGCAGTCGAGAGCTATACCTCCAAAGCACTAACTCAGCTCGTGACATAGAACGTGTCTTGTACAAGATAAAACATACACATCAAGGTTACATCTGTAACAAGTATGAACAAGCTTCCCGGTAGTTCAGGCAGTCATGTCACACAAAACACACATATACAAACACACACACACAATGGCATTGTCGCGATGTGGGTTATATGGGGAGAGGTCCGCTCCCACAATCGACGAACACACAAAAAAAATACTTGCACTCTAAAAACTAAATAAATCAATTGCTTTGATTTTTAGCAGAACTGTAGGGCAGTTTAATTACAGGAATTAATGTAACAAATATAATTATAAATATAAATATCAATTCAAAGGCAACTAAATCTAACTAATGAAACTACAGCTTTCTATAAAGACTAACTTATTCACTCTAACTACTTGCAGGTCATATGAGTTATATGCCAAATAGAATCCGCGCACGTGGCGACGGATATAACAGTTTAAATTCTATTAATTCAATGAGACATGTTATGATATGGACATTTCCTCTAGACACGCCATGGAGAATGCTTGTACAACTATGCGTTGTCTGGCGGTAGCTCTGAAACTGTCTTCAAAAGTAAGTAGAACGGTTCACTTTCATCATTACAAATTAGTATGGACTCTCACCATGGGGCCCTCACTGGGAGTGAGAGCGCTGGATGTAAACGCTGTGGGTTCATATCAAACCAAGTAGCTTAGGCTCTGGAGCTTTAAATCATGGCGCTCCTCACAATATGGACTGCTCAACTGCGTCTCTATGGCTCTCATCTGGCTGAGGACTATCGCCGTCCACCTGGTAAATGGATTGTATACATGTGGCCTCTATCTAAGCTCTGTACGGGTTTAAATACTAAAGCTATGTCTCGACCTTCCGTCCAGATTCATACATTTGATTGGTGCAGTCGCTTCAGCTCAGCCTGCCATATTAATTTATGCTTGTCATGGCCTTGCGCCAAAATCAAGGTCAATTTTACGGTCTAGACAAAATTTAAAATGCGAAACATTAACTACTAAAATCTTCAAAACCCGTGCTTTCTACTCTTATCCACGAATATCCGAACGCCAACTAAGCGTCTAAATAAACTACCTTTACTCGCCCCTTATCTATGTTAATCAAAATCACGGGGTCGAGAACTGCTCTGTCATTCCTAGCTATAGACCATTTTAATTTACCGTCCTCCATATCACGTGATTTGCAAACAAAATGGCGGCGTGTAGGGCGGAAGCGGTGGTCAACGGCCGAAGGATGCCATCCTGTTGTTGGGCACCCAACTGTTCAAAGCCGTTACGTGCTGGTTCTGGCATAAAAATTCATCTTTGCTTTGAATGTGCACATATTCAGATGCCATCATCAAGGCAAGTTGAGGTTTTTGCCCTACACGGTGCTTTTCGATGCCCTGCGGCTCCCCGCAAACAACCGTAACGCGGAAGTTGAAAAGGTCTATACATTTATTCTGTCTCTCCCCTCCTTCTCTCCATCCATCAGAAAAAAAGGTGTTTCAAAACAAACTGTTCACGAGAACAGCTCAAGGACAAATTACGCTGGTTATAATCAACAAGATCGTAAAAATTAACTCACTGACGTCGTGACCTAGCACAGCATTTATGATCCTAATGTGATCATGACAGGCATGATCACAAACGCGCACATACTCGCTCTTATTAACCCCCAGCAGTGGCGACAACTACATCTACAACAAAAATCATTCCCTCATCTCTCCCACCATCACCACCATTTTCAACACCATCTCTATCAAAACAACCATACTATCGTAATCATCGCAACTATCACTACACCACCATACTCATTACCACAACCACAACCACCATCGCTATCATCACCATCATGAACACCATCACCACCATCGCCATTATTTAAACCATCTTCACCACCATCATTCCCACTACCATCACTTCATCATCATCACCACCACCATCATTATTACAATCATCACCACCATTATCACCATCATCAACAACACCACCATCATATCATCACCTTCACCATCCCCACCACCTCATCATTATCACCACCACATAATCACCATCTCTATCATCACCACCACCACCATCATCACCCCCGCCTCATCATCAGCAGCAGCGGAGATGGGAGGTGGGGTGTGATTGAGCCTCTTTTAGGAGCGATTTTATTACCCAAGTACAAGAAATGCATTATACTCCTGAATTGAAAGGATTTGAGAATTACACGGGGCGACCGCTGGCCTCACCTACATTATGTATACCATTAGTGGTTCTAAAGAGCCCTAGGGCCAACCCACGCAGCAGGGTGGAGGGCGGGTGATGGCGCTGAGCAAACTTTTTTTTTTTTTGAGTAATTTAAGCCTTCTTTTTTTTCGAACAGCAAGTATGTACACATGCAAGTTTCCTCGTACATGCACACTCACACACCACAAAAGTAACAATATTGAATACGAAATTATTTGTTTTTAATTCAGTAAGTTTTTAAAAAAGAAAATATCAGTCAGTTATACATCTTGGTGGGCAGCCAAGGGCAGTCTCAACAGTTTCATCTGGGGAGCTATGTCTGTGAATATAAAGAACAATAACACACTTCCGGTGAATGGCGAACCGAGGTCGGTCGCGCCGAATTCTATCTCCGCTTCTATAGTGGTTAATTTAGTAATTGTATGTGCGTGGAGGTGCTACATTCCTATTGTGTGGAACGTATTAATAAGTGGTAAGGTAGCGTGGATCTAAAGGTAAGTCATAACCATTCTCATTCATTCTTGTTTAATTATTAAACCCGTTCGCGTGTAACCTTCAGCTAGGAAAAATGGCGTCTGCAACTAATGCAAGGGCGGCTGTACCGGCTTGCTTTGTCCTTGACAAGGCAATCGTCCCGGACGTCATTAAACCGATCGGAGGCCTCGAAATTTGTAAAGCCTGTGAGCACATTACGGGAGAGGGGATGATTCACAGTGCCCAGAAGATCTCTGGGCTCTGGAGAATCTACCCTCTTTCCTTGGAGGCAAGAAGGGCTCTGGTGATAGAAGGGATAGAGTTAAGGGGGCAGAGTGTCACGGTTCTTGACAAAAATCCATTCGTCGTGCCAGGTGGAGGAGAGCGGCCCACAACGAAATTGATCATTGGAAATGTGCCCATATCGGTTTCCAATAGCGAAATCGAATGCATGTTGAAAAAGTTGGGGGTGTCGGCCAGATCAGAAATGAAGGACGAAAATTATAGGGACGAGCAGGGGGGACTGACAAGATTTAGGACCGGTAGGAGATTTGTGTACATAGACCTGCCAGCATCCTCTCTTCCTAAAACAGCTAAAGTGGGAAGTCAGTTCCTAGCTTTTTTATATTATAGAGAGCAGGAGCGAGAGGTGGTGAAGGCAAAAGTAATAGGTACGACACGGGTGGAGGGGGAGATGGAGAGAACGCAGAAAGACAACCCAGGGGAAGAAAACATATCAAAACAAAACAACACAGAGGTCGAGCCTGACAGTGAGAAGACAAGCGTGTCATCTCATGACAAGGCAATTGAAAGAGCGAGAAGCATGCTCACGAAAAAACAGAGCACGCTCGACCTCTTCAGGGGAGGAGTGAGAAGACCGCGTTCGGCGGAAGGTCACGCTAAGCGACAACGTACCTCGAGCTCGGAGAGAGCAAGTGAGAAGAGGAAAAAGGCCGAAAAAATGCGCAACGATGCAGAGAGTAGTGGAGAGTGTGATCGGGAGACCGGGAGGGGAAGGGTTGGGGCCGAGGAAGATCAGACTAGTGAAACCCTGCGAAACAAAAAAATCGACTGGTTTGACCAGGCAAGTGAGACGTAATCAACTCGACTTTGCGGTGTCTCTCGGCTCACGGACTTGGCTTGTATTTACGGACTTTGCCTTTCGGATTTACCCTCTCCCCGATCTTACATCAAGTGTGTAGGTGTTTTTTTTGTGTTTTTTTCTCCCCCCCCCCCTCTCTCTCTCTCTCTCTCTCGCTCTCTCTATCTCTCTCTCTCTCTATCTCTAACATTGTCAATGAAGATTGTCTCCCTTAATTGTCGGGGCCTTCATAGACAATTAAAACGCAGATTACTATTCAAGACATTTCTTCAGTATGATATTGTTTGCTTACAAGAAACATATATAACGGAAGCGAAAGCGAATGAATGGATGAGAGAATGGACTGGTGAATTCTTTTTCTGCCCAAACACCAATAAGAGTAAAGGACAGATCATCTTAGTAAATAGAACGTTTCATATTGATAAATTAAATTTTCTGCCTTCTGATACACGTTGCATGGGAATTGAGTTTGAAAGGAAAAATAAACTTTATACTGTATTGAACTGTTACGGCCCGGCAAAGCCGCAGGAACGCGAAGGTTTCTTAGAGCAACTAAATGATATTATCAGTGAGATAAACCAGAGCAGTTTAATCGTATGTGGGGACTTTAATATGATTTTAAACAACGATCTTGATATAATTTCGGGCGCACCACACGGAAAGAAAGAAATAGAATTATTCTCTAATTTTGTGAAAACGTGGGATTTATGTGACTGTTGGAGAGAATTTAATAAAGAAACAAAAGAATTCACATGGTCTAGGAAAGAACCGTTTGTGGCAAGGAGACTAGATTATATTTTTTGCTTTAAAGAACTATTGTCATGCACCACAAATGTTGAAATTAAACATGTCGCGTCCACTGATCACCGTGCAGTTACCATAGAAATTTTAGAACAGTTTCCCGAGAGGCCCCTCCAGGTGGCAGTTCAACGCGTCATACATCAATAATGTTCATTTTGTAAACCATATGAATCTATTTATATCAAATTTTATTGCAGACGAGGAAAAGAATGATCTAGATCATCGAACAAAATGGGAACTGTTGAAAGCAGCCATACGTTCAGAATGTATGCAATACAGTAAGAGTAGTCACATGAAAAAACACAGTAGACATAAACTGGAAGCAGAGGTAAATGATATCTCAAAGCGTATGGCGCAGTTCCCGGGTGATAAAATACTGCAGGAGAAGTATGAAAACACTAAAAAGCAATTGGAAATTGAATTATTAGCACAAACAAAGGGAGCAATAATTAGATCTAGAAGCAAATGGATCGAGGAGGGAGAGAAAAACACCAAGTTCTTTTTAAATTTGGAAAAGGCCAGGGGAACATGCAATGTAATAAAACAAGTTAAAAATGCGGACGGTGAAATAATAAGGGACCCACTAAAGATTCTTGGGGAAGCACAACAATTTTATGAACAACTTTACACTAAAGAAGCATCAGTAATAGCGGTGGGAGAAAAACTTGATCATTTTTTAGACGGTATAGCTCATGACAAATTAGCTGAGGAAGACAAGAAATGGTGCGATTCAGACATTAGCTTAGAGGAAATGGGAAAGGCAGTAAAGTTGCTTAATAATGATTCGGCCCCAGGGACGGATGGAATTACTTCTAACTTTTATAAAGTCTTTTGGCGCCTTTTAAAGAAACCCCTACATGATAGCTATAAAGAATCGATAGAGCAGGGGGAATTATCTGTTAGTCAGAGACGAGGTATAATCACTATGATACACAAAGGCAATAACAGCAGTCGAGAAGATCTTACCAATTGGCGCCCCATAACATTAACAAACGTTGACTACAAAATCTTCACAAAAATTTTGGCTTTGAGGTTACAAAAAGTAATAAAAAGTATTGTTCATGAGAACCAAACTGGATTTATTAAAGGGAGGACAATTACATCACATATCAGATTCATAGATGACGTCATAAATTATGCAAATAAAGAGGATCTAGGAGGTTTGGTTGTATCACTGGACTACAAAAAAGCCTTCGACTCAGTGAATAAGGAAACAATATTATTAGCTCTGGACAGATTCAATTTTGGGCCAAAATTCATACATTATATAAAAGCGATACTAACAAACACGCAGAGCTCAGTTAAGAACGGAGGTTGGATCTCCAAATGGTTTAATTTAGAGCGAGGCGTCCGGCAGGGATGCTGTGTTAGTCCTCTGCTATTTGTATTAGTGGTAGAAATGCTTTCAATAAAACTCAGGAATAATGAAGAGGTAAGAGGAATTTTAAGTGAAGGAAATGTAATAGATACGCTAAAAGTCCTGCAGTATGCAGATGACATGACGCTACTCTTAAAAGATAAAACTGATCTATGTAAGGCACTGAAAGTAATTGAACAGTTTACAGGTATATCAGGGCTAACGCTTAACAGAAAGAAGTCAGTGGGAATGTGGGTGGGTAGAAGTAAACAAAGGGAGGAAAGAGGGGAAAGAATAGCTTGGGTGCAAAAGGGAGATAACATAAAAATATTAGGTATATTTTAGCGCTGCAATTGAAACCTCTAAAATCCCACTAAATTGGATAGAAAAAATAAACAGTATTAAGACGTTGATTAGTAGATGGTCTAAGAGAAATCTGTCACTGTATGGAAAGATTGTAGTGGCAAAAACTTTTTTACTATCAAAATTCAACTATATTATCCAAGCCCTGTCTTTGAAACAGGAAACACTGGCTGAAGTAGATCGGATTCTGTTTAAGTTTCTATGGCAAAAAAAGGATTCAAATAAAAGAGCTTTTGAAAAAATCAAACGAAATACATTATGCAGAGAACCAAACGAGGGAGGTTTAGGAGTAATCAGTATAAAGGATCAGCAAAACGTCTTTCTCATAAAATGGTTTAAAGAAATATGTTTACAAAAATCATATCTAAAAATAGGAGTAAAATTAGCCAGTCATTTCTGCAAAAAGCTAGTCAGTTTACCTTATTTAACCAAGTCAGATACTAACGCGAGAGAAGTAAAACAGGTAGGTACAATAAACTCTATTTTTTGGCAGAATGTAATTAAAACATGGTTAGACTTAGAAAAAAGGGATAAGGAGAAAGAAAACGATATTACTCCAAATAGTTTAGGCCGGCAACCTCTGTTTAACAACAGTAATATTAGATTTAGAAATAAGCCATTGTGGATAGAAAAATGGGTCAGAGAGGGAATTAAATATTTGTATCAGATGTTTAACGAAAACAACTGGAAAACCCTGCAAGATATTGCTGAGATAGTTGGACATTATCCTGGTATCCATTTCGACTACTGGGCAGTTACAAATGCTGTTAAAAAAGAATGGAAGGACATTTTTGAAAAAACCAGAACGGAAGACAGACCTCCTTTGCATACAGAAGATGACGTAGATGAAAATGCAAAAAATATTTTTAAACTAACGAATAAACAAATTAGAAAGAAATTAATAAATAACAAAAACGCCACGATCTGTAGCTCGGGTTTCTGGAAACGAAAATATAATGTTGACATATATCCTTATTTTGATAGCGGGTTTAGAGCTTGTAAAGAAATCAGATTGAGGCTCTTACATTTTAAAATTCCACACAATATTTACCCAACGAATATTCTCTTACATAAAATGAAAATAAAGGAAAGTAATAAATTCGAGCATTGTGAGACGCCTGATTTTATAGAGCATTTCTTTTTCCATTGCAGCAAATTAAAAGACTATTGGCCTTATGTGGCCCAGTGTATTCTGAATAAAACCGGTAAAAGAATTGAAATAAATGAGAAAATTGCACTTTTTGGAATATTACGTGGGGACTTAAACTACAATGTAAATCAAAATACTATTGATGATATTAACACTATATTACTAATTGCTAAAATGTGTATCGGTAAAGTAAAATATGGCAAATCAATGAATCTTAGATTTGCATTTGAGACAGAAAATAATGCAGGTAAGAGAAAAATATCTGAAGGTATGTCCGGATAAATAATCAGAGAATGAATGGATGATTGAAACGTGTGGAGAATGTGTACGTGAAGTAAGAGTAGAATGAAAGCAAATAAACTTTCAAAAAAAAAAAGGGGCAATGACGAAAAGATGAAAAGGCAAAAACTAGTACATTCCAAAGTGCATGAAGTAAAGTAAAATTAGTATACGGCCGTATACTGCCATTATTATTCGGTTATTGGCAATATATTATTACCATCTGATTATGATTTGCAGCATATGGCTGATAATAACCTATTTATTTCTTTATTCTTATTTTTATCTCAGTTCCTTTGTTCTTTCTTACTTGCCGTAGAGATTTTTATCCATTATATATTTATGATTTAACTCTGGCTGTTTCTCACACACACCAGAATAATTTGTATATGATGCATCAACTCAGTTTTTTTGTTTTTTTTATTTTATACCAGCTGTTGAAAATGAATTGTAAAAACCGTCAGCTGATAATGAATAGACCAAAAATGGTTCGAGAACAGCCGACAACACAGAATTCAGCGACTGACAATTCTGGGACATAAAAGACCTCAATTGGGTCCGAGCCTCAGAACAGTCCTTATAGACAGCCGTATATTTATTTACTTGACTATTTCAGATCATATGCGTACTTTCATACTTATCTATTTATTCATTTAATAATTAGCCACTTCGAATAGACTTCACTACGTATTTATTTGCGAACTCACTTATATAGATACCTTTTTAAAGTAGTTTATAAAGGTTTTTTTAAACCTCTGTTATTATGTAAATACTAGATCTAGTCCTATTTAGTGATATCCAATCACGGAGTCATGCACGAAATGAATGCACTGCATTTGAATCTGAGCCCAAAAAAAAAAAAAAATTAAAAAAAAAAAAAAAAAAATAACAAAACATAGCTCGCTATGAGACACATGTCAATTTGTAGAGGAATATACCGCTTTTTTATAGTAGTCCACCCCAACAATAAATTGATTTAAAGGAAATCCCAATGCACATTAAATACCAAACGCCTTGTTGCTATAGGACGGTCTTCTGAGAGCAGTCCGTGTAATTAATATTTGTTTCAGTTTCAAGTGGAAAATACACGCTGGTTGCTATCGAAGGAAACTACATTTTCTCTCCTTACTTACCGATAGGAAGTGACGCAATGTATACGTGGTTGCTATCGAAGGAAACTACAGTTTCTCTCCTTAGTTACTGATAGGAAGTGACGTAATGTTTACTTGGTTGCTATCGACAGAAACTACAATTTCTCTCCTTGGTTATTGATAGAACGTGACGTAGCAAAAGCAGTTTGATTGGATCTGCATTGTGCTTAATAACATGTGAGCCCCCTGAGCAGTGGATTGACTCACCGCCGATCAATAAAGAACTCTCTCACCCCTCTGTATCGTTATTAAATTTCGCAACATCTGTTGCCAAGTGCTGTGAAACAAGCTCACCCCTGGATCGGTATTAAATTTCAAAATTTGTCATGTACGTTTCGTCATGAGACAATTATTTCTCTACTTACATACTGATTTTCCTTACCTCCCAGAGCTCCGCTTCATCGGGGATCTCCTGCAAGTCCTTCTTCACATGTTTTAGTAAAGAAGCAGCTGTGGTTATTAGAATCCTCAAGACTTGAATTATTTTTTTATACTCACCAAACAAAGTGCTAATATTACAAATTTGTCCGAGCCCACCGAGGAGTTATCTCAAGCACTTCTTTCATGGAGCCTTTAAACCGTCCAAAATACACTGGCCGAAGTTTCTGTAAGTACTGACAATAAATTGTTACAGTTTTCAGTACATCCGAATGACCTTTTCTGAATTGTTTTTCACATTATTTTTAATTTCTCTTTTTGTTTTTCATTAATGCCACTTGCATCTTCAAACAGTAAACTTGGAATACTTTCCTTAACACAATATTGAAAAAAAAAAAAATTCTTTTAAAAGTTCCAATCCTATAAGAGCAGAAAGATTATTTGTTTTTCTTTTTTTTTTTTTCAATAAAAGTTATGTACTCTGGTCTTTTTGGTAGAAGGCTTCTACTTTCAAAGGTTTCTGCCACTTTGCAACCTTGCTCCAGAAATACTTTTTCTAATGTAGTATAATAATCTAATAAACTTGAATGATATTCTATGTGTTTTTTAAGTCTTCCTCTTTTTTTAAAATCTTGATCTGAAGGCATTTCACATGAATTAATGAATGGTTTGACATCACTGGAATTGTTCATGTACCTCTCGTCATCATTCGCTATGTTAATATGATCAAACTCTTGGCTCAACAATTCACTACATGTAATATCACAACTTTCACTATTATCAGACATATCACATCCTTTCACAATGAAATTCTCGCACAAGATGATACGGCTAAGCCATCGTTATTATATTTCGCAACATCTGTTGCCAAGCGCTGTCCGCTGAGCAGTCGGATGACACCTACCGATCAATAATGAAACTGAGACAAGTTGGCCATTGTTATTAAATTTCGCAACACCTGTCGCCAAAAGATGTGGTATGACACATTGCGGCACCTTGTCTCTAAACATGTGACCACTTAGTTTTGGCCCGTGGGCAGGTTTGGGTGACAGATTTATTGGGCAGAGAATGGCCCGACACATTGTGCGAAACTCTTACACGCGCCACCGAGCACAGGTAAGGGTGGCTTGACAAATCTTTAATCAGACTTTTATCTCGTTATCATTGTTGTCTGTGAATTTTTATGTGTTTTCCCTTGTCTTGGATAATAGCACACCGCTGAAAGTTTTCCACCATGGACATGAATTGTTCCATCATCGGTTTGTGCATCCTATTTGTTATTATTTCGCCCTTTGTAGAAGCCACAGGCGAAAATCAAGCCATTATCGAGCCCGCTAGCATCCATTACACGGCGGCCATCTTAAAGTCACTCAACATTCAATGTCAACAAGACTGTGCACACACTAGGTACTGTTTTCCTGATCAAAAACAAAGGAAAAGAGGTAGAAGAGGCAGCATAAAAGTGAGAAACAAGAGAAGAAAATCAAGACCATTTCTTCCTGCTGTTTTATTTGGTAACTGTCGCACGCTGAGTAACAAACTAGATGAATTACAATGTTGTACGAAATGGTGCCACGACTACCGAGATGCCTCGGCTATTGCATTCACTGAGACCTGGTTCGACTCTAACAACACCAACGACGAGACAAGTATAGATGGTTTCATTTTATATCGAGAGGACAGGACAGAGGCATCATTAAAATCTAAAGGCGGGGGTGTTTGCATTTACATCAACAAACGCTGGGCCCATGCCAACAACATCATTATTGTAAACAACATCTGCACACCTGATATTGAGGTTCTTACTGTAAACGTTCGTCCATACTATCTACCTCGTGAGTTTACAAATGTGGTTTTCAACACCGTCTACATACCACCAGATGCTAACAAGACCACCGCTGCAACAACCCTTCATAACATCATAAATACACAGGAATCAAAATGGCCAGACGCTGTTCACATCATACAAGGAGATTTTAATCATGCAACCATGGACAACATCCCGCACTACACCCAATATGTCACCATTCCTACTAGAGACGAGAACACTCTGGACTTATTTTATTGTAATATCACTGGCGCCTATCGTTCTTTCCCTCTACCACCACTGGGGAACTCAGACCATCTTATGATATCTATGCAACCAAAGTATCGACCTGTGTTAAGAACTTATAAAGCAGACACCAAAGTAATAAAAACATGGACAGACGAGGCCTGCGACCAACTTCAAGCCTGTTTTGACTGCACGGATTGGGACATTTTTACAAACACATGTACAAATTTAGACCACCTTGTTCTTACTGTTAACTCCTACATCCAGTTTTGTGAAGATCTAATTATACCTAAGAAAAGTGTGTGTGTGTATCCAAATAGTAAACCATGGTTAACAAAAGAATGCCTTGAAGCTATTGTTGACAAAAAAAGACTCCGAAAAAACTATAGTAAAAGCGACCTCGCTAAAGTAAACAAACAAATTAAAAAGAGAATCAAAGTGTGTAAAAAAGAATACAAAGATAAAATTGAAGCAAGTTTTAAATCAAATGACATGTCATCTGTGTGGAAGGGAATGAAACAGGTTACGGGGTACGATTGTATGAAGAATAAAGTGAATGTTGTGAATGAAAGCGAATTTGCCAATGAATTGAATCAGTTCTACTGTCGCTTTGACAAACACGATTTCTCCAACCAACACCAGGAAATAAGAGACAGTTTTGATTTTGATAATGATGAATGTAATATTTGTTTTGATTATGATGCTGTTGTGAAACAATTTAAATCTGTTAAGGAAAGAAAGGCATCTGGACCAGATAACATTGGAAGCAAAGTAGTGAGAACATGTGCTGAACAACTAGCAACAATTTTTACTTTCATCTTCAACAAATCCTTTCAAAACCATTACATACCAAACATTTGGAGATGGTCAAAAATCTTACCTGTCCCCAAAAAACCAAAAATATCTGAAATGAACGGCCTTCGCCCAGTTGCATTAACTTCCATTATCTTTAAATGCTTTGAAAAACTTGTTTTAACTGAACTAACGAAGGAGGTCAAACAAAATCTCGATCCTTTGCAATTTGCATACAAAGAAAACAGGAACACAGAAGATGCCTTATTGTTTTTATTGCATAACATCTACAGTCATTTAGACACTGGTAAAACCTGTGTTCGTGTGCTCCTAGTCGATTTTTCGTCTGTGTTTAACACCATACAACCGCACTTAATGTTTCAAAAGCTTACCAACCTACACGTGAGTTCTTTTTTAAAGAGCTGGATCTTCGAATTTCTAACACAGAGAAGCCAGTTTGTGGATATAAACAACACATTTTCCAAATTACTCACAACAAACACAGGAGCGCCACAAGGCTGCGTGCTGTCACCTGCCTTGTATACATTGTATACAAATGATTTCACTGTGACACACAACAACGTTTACCTTCTTAAATTTGCCGACGACTCTGCTATTTTAGGCCTTTTACCTAACTCTGGCCACGAATATTCTAACATTGTACAATCCTTTCATTGTTGGTGTAATAACAACTATCTTCTACTGAATGTTAAGAAAACAAAAGAGCTTGTTTTTGACTTTAGGAAAAATAACAACGATCCTGTTTGCCCTCTTACTATCAACAATGAAGAGGTTGAAATTGTCACAGAGGCCAAATATCTTGGCATTACTATTGATTCATTGCTTAACTGGCATGCGCATGTCACATATGTATACAAGAAAGCTAACCAGCGCATGCATTTCCTCAGAAAGCTCCGCTTTTTAAAAGTTAGCAAAAGCATTCTGAAAATATTTTACACCATGGCTATTCAGAGCGTTTTGATGTATGGAGTTGTCTGTTGGGGAGGAAACATCTTACAAAAAGATAAAAATAAGATCAATAATTTAATTAAAAAAGCATCCAAAATTTGTATCTGTGATCTGCCATATTTTGATGAGCTGTACACTGGTGCTTGTATTAAAAAAGCTAATATTATTATAAATGACCCCCAACATCCCCTGAACAAGGAATATATAAGATCTGTAAGAAGTTTAAGGCTGTTGTCAAAGAAAACTAAAACTGAGCGCTACTTTAAATCGTTTATTCCATCATCAACTAGGATGTTACAATAATGTCGTCATCTTGATCGTAATCTGTGCACAGTTGAATTATGTCCTGCGTGTCAGGTCAATGTGTTTTAGTTAGGGAAGCATATTGTGTGCACTGTTAATTTTGTTAATTTAGTTAATTTATCAGTGTGTGTGTATATATGTGTGTGCGCGCGCTATGTATCATACTTTCTGCTTCTGTAACTGTATTGTTATGTATTCAATGATCAAAACAAATTTCCTTGTACAAGGACGAATAAAATTTATCTTATCTTATCTTATCTTATCTTATCTTATATTGATTTAATGATCCACAGCTTTCACATGCCTAGGTGTATGGAATCAAACTTTATACCCCCAGACATAGAAATGTGTCTGCTTTGTAGTGATGCACATTGTGACATAGTGTCATAATTATAACTTATGATTTTCTCTAAACTCTTACCTGACCCCCAGCAAATTAGAGTGGTGTAAATTTTATGAAGGGATTACACAATATTAATGTTGGTGGACTTTGCAAGCTCTCCCAGTGGCCACAAATGGCTCATTTATTTTTTCAGGAAATACTTAAGCAAGAGCGTGGTGAATGTAGTTGAGAAGCAGCATGTTATCCCTAACAGCCACCCACGTTGTTCCCCTTGTGCCAGTATTTTATTACTGAAATGTCACTGCAGATATTTCTAAAAGGTTCTGGCCAAGACCCACTACGCCAAGACGGTGCAATCGATCGTTAAATACAAAGGCGAATTGTTCCGCCGTGTGAATTGTCTGCTAGACTGACCTAGCGTGTATGGTGTGCAGCATGGCTCGGTTAGCAAATATTTAATATTATGGTGGCATGAAGCAAACAGTGATATTTTCTTCGTTTTATATCCCAGGGGATGAGATGGAGTGAATAGACCACCAAGACTACCGAGAACAGTACAATATAGCATCTATTCAAAGAATTAATTTAATGATTAAAACAAATAAATGAGTACACACTGCAAACTTTGAATGAAGTTCTTACATACATAAAACCAAAGGGGAACTGTACATCTACGCTTATGGGAAAGTGTAGGGATAACCAGGGCAGCAGAACTAGAGTAATGAAGCAAATAAATGGGTATTAAATGCAAGCTTTGAATGAAGTTCTCGCATACATTAGACCAAACAGGAAATTTACATCTAATTTTATGATAAAGCGAAGAGATAACCAGGGTCGTAGAGATAGGTAATGAAGTAGGAAAAGTGACCAGGTGAGCGATTTAAAAAACAACAACAAAAATTCACCAAATCCAGCGGCAGTATTAGGATGATAATGAAAGTTGAAAAAATGTTACTCATGTTGCAGCTTTTTCAGTTTTCCAACTTTCTTTCTTGTCCACTTCGTCGTGTATAGAGCGGAAACATGGTCCACTAAGAAAGGTGCTTATCTGCGGTGATACAAGCCAGGACTCGCAGATAAGTAGGCAAATTTATTTAATATTCAATTAATATTCCATATATTTCATAGTCTATTTTTTCTTTATTGTTCTATTGTTTTATCTGTTCAATTTTCCATTTTTTTCTGTTGCTGTTTTTTTTCCCTTTTTCCTCGAGGAAGGCTTTTCCGGAAATATTGGCCTTTTTTAAAATGTTAGAAAAACCAATGGGGATCGACAGAGCGCTTGCACTTGACAGAATACCTAGGAAGGGTCGCCTAGAAGTCTAATCGAGATATTTGCAACGAAGGAGAAGAAGACCAAGGAATCACGTATGTCAAATTTCTTACATTTTATAGCGATGACCATAATTATTTAAAAAAATTATGTCACATGGAAGTCATGCAAAAACTCAAACGTGATCACAGACTAACATCTACAATAGCTACTTGCAAGTCATTGTGAAGACATGTTAAAATTGTGCTGCCCACAATCTGTCGATCGACAAAAAGAAAAAGATACAAATTATACATGTATTTATGAAACAATATAATCTGCACATAATCATATGTGTTTCATTGTGCCTTGGGCCCGAAAAAGGTTAATAAAATGCCTGTGTGAATTTATGACAGACTAGATATTACATTTGTAGTAAATTTAAAACCACCAAGGAGTACAATAAGATTTCAACGATCTTAAAGATTTAAAAAAACGAAAAAAACAAATACAAATAGGCATATCGATGATTTGGGGCAGTCTGTTGTGGACTACCTTATCATTGCTTATGGTGAGATCTATGCCATGCCAACGTAACATATCGGTATCTTTGATAGTTCTATAATGATGTAGAAACGTCTTTGCCACAGTCCGTAAGAAATCTTACTCTAGCCAAAAATGAAACATTTTTCTGTTAAACGGGAAAATTGTTGGTACGCCACTTCATTAGGTGTATGATGAATGAAGTGTTTCCTCCATCGACTTTGTCACGGGTCTAATTCTACCCCACGTGTCATTAACCCCGTGTTCATGCTGGTTGTTGTTGATAGGAGTTAGGTTAAATAATTAGTGGCCATTGAGCGAGGCGTGCAAAGTGTTGAGACAGCACTGTCACAAATCCCAGACTGGGAGATGCGATGGTTATAACAGGACAACAATCACGAACGAACAAGTATAACACTTAACAGAACAACCCATCAGACTCACACATTTATTAAACATAAATATAAAGATAAGGATAACAGTGCAATTACATACATACATTATATTCTTCAAGTTAACTGCCGTCCACGGCCTTCTTCCGTAAACACACTTCCTCGGGTCCACAACCCGGTAATTACTCTAAAGACACCTCGGCCTCAGCCTCTCCACTCAGGGTCTTAATGACACACTAATATTCTTTCACACCACAGTCTCTCAATAGCGCCTCCCTATGGCAATACACCTTAGCCTCCTATACACCTCACGTGGCCATAGCACGTTAATACTTCAATTCACATGAATATCTCATTCGCACAGTAATACATCCATGTCACAGTAGAACATCTTAATAGCACATTCACGATCATATATACATCCCTGTCTGTGGCCAGACTGCCACGACTCATGTGCCTCTACTGTCCTGCACCGACAGCTTCAATCCTGGCCTATGTGTGGCCTTCGGCCCTATGCTGGCCTATCCCCTGTGCTCACCGTAGGCGGCTCTTCGGCCCGACCCCGGCACCTACAAAAATAACATTACATTGGTATAATACCATACCATTTCTAATCACTTCACCCCTCATTGCAATTCATGAAGCGTACACACAATAGTTCACATTTCACTCACCAACATCTTACGGTAACACCTCCACCGTATTACACCCTACTCACTCTCGCTACAAATCCATGAAGCTAACTTCCATCTATCGCTCATGGCGCACATTGCTATATACAGTATCAAGGACTTCCACATTCCTCACATATACTTATTTACATCATGGTCGTAGACGAATATAATACATCAATCATAATTATCAATCATCGTTCCACCTACCAGTCATCACTGGAAAACACTGTCACAATCTCCCGACTGTTCTCACTCACGTCCGTCCCCTAGGACCTTCTAACTTGCAGTGATAGTAATACAGCGCTCTCGCCTCATGCAGACCCCAGCCCCCCTCCCCCCCCCCCCCCGAGAGAGGGATCAGAGCAGAAGACAGAAAGCCATTGCTTGTAAGACGCACTGAGGACGGGCGCTGAATTATGAGCTTGCAGCCCATGTGATACTAAAAAGAAGAAAGTTCGGCACTCGCCATTGCCTTTTGGTGGGCAACAATTTAAGTCTATTACATCAGAGTGAACCCGTGAGCAGCGAGCACCGTATGAGGGGACAAACCGTCCCATACATAGGTATACATTACATATTATTATGAACTGATGTAGAGAGTTGACACTTGTATTGAACCTTAGCATTATTTTGGTAGTTTTGGGTTGTATTAATTTCTGCCTATGTAGCATGTCATAATAAGTCTGTCCATCGCAGGAAAAAGTATATCAGTAAGACGGAGGGATTATCCATACTCCTCACCTCGTCATAAATGTGTTGTATTCCATACATAATATGTTATCATTGTAAAGACTATCATTTTGGCCCTGCAGGCTTGTCTAAAGTAATCTCTTGCATTTTGTGGCTTTCCTTTTCTGTTGACTGTTGCGAGGTGAGTGTCTGTCCAGTCGAATGCTCTTGCCCTTAAGGCAGTTTACACCCTTCTCATGACAGACTTTCTCACTCTATAATTAGGCTCTACTTCACGTCACGAATCTGAGTGTTCTCCACATTAAAAATGTGCCCACTCTAAACTACTTGTGCACACGAAATAGTATGTGCTTGAAATAGCTGTTCTCTGTTTTTTACAAGGAGGTGAGGCACACCCTGTCATTCAAATGAGAGTTGGTTGATGATGTTGGTGATGATGTTGCACTGATGTGGCCTGGAGCAACGGTGACGCTGGTAGAAATGGTGATGCAAGATATAAACTGCCAGCATGCGGTGGATGAGACGACACCTGTCCAGGGCTACGTAGATGCTGGGGCCAGTGAGCAGAGTGGCGGTTGATGTAGCGACTGATGATGGGGGAAGTAACGGTGGTTGAAGTTGTGGTGTTAGCGATGGTGGCAGTTGTGGAGCTAATGCAGATAATACTGCTGACAATGGTGGTGCTGGCCAAGGACATGGGGGCGGTGTTGTGGTTGGTGGGATCTTTGAGTAATCGTCAATTTTTGCAGACAAATTTACTTTAGCGTTTTATTCAAAACAGGGAAGTGACCAGGGTGAGAATGTGACAAAGGCAAAGGAAAACAAAACAAAACAAAAACATGTCAGGGAGGAAAAGAAACAAGAGGAAATCGAGAAAAGCAGACCTAGCAAGGCAGCTACCCCGGGCAAAATTGAAAAATACAAAAACACAAAAAAAAACACAAAAACATTATCAAGAAAAATAAAACCAGAAGAGTGAGGTGCAAATGCGAAGATCAGTGAACCTCCTAAAATAAAGGCCTAAACCACAAAAGAAACAAGAACACATTCAGCTCCTCCCAGAAAATATGTTTACACTCAGCTGCATCTTTGCCAGGACAGGTCGTGGGCGATGGTAAATTAATTTGGAAACAAAGCGTTCTGCCTTGCTAAAAGTGTTTGTCTAAACTACTACCGTTACCACACAGAAAGGTTATTTCCACCGCTTACTGCTGAAGCCCAGAAGCACATAGATTTGGGACAACCAAAGCATTCGTAATGACTTTTTTTTTCTCATTCCATTGTATCGTATTAAAAACAATAACTCCTCATTTACATAATCATCACTATAATCATAATCGTGATTAGCAATACTCTAACTTGCAAAGCTGAAGAAAGAGAGGGAGAGAGAGAGAGCGACAGAGAAAGGGAGAGCGACAGAGAGGAGGAACAGAGAGAGAGTGGGGAAGAGACAGAGAGAGAACTAAAGAGAGAGAGAGTGAGAAATAGAGAAAAGGGGAGAGACAGAGACAGAAAGAGAAGAGAGAGAGAGACGAGAGAAAGAAAGAAAGAGAGAGAGAGAGAAAGAGAGACTTTTAAGACATTTCTCCAAAATGATGTGTGTTTACAAGAAACATATATTTTATCATGACGGAAGCTATAGCGACTAAACGCATGAGAGAATGAAATGGGGAATTTTATTGTTATCTAAGTACCAATAAGAGATCAGAAGTCGTAAATCATCCCAGCAATTAGAAGGTTTCATATTGATAAAGTATCTAGTATCTGTCATTTGATAGGCGGTACATCGGAAAATGAACTCGGAAGGCAAAACAAATTACATGCGGCATTAAACTGCTACAGCCCAGTGACAAAGCAGGAACATACAGATGTTATGGAGCAGTTGAGTGATACTGTCAGTTAGCTAAACCGGTGCAATTAAATAATTATGCGTGGAGATTTCAATATGATTTTAAACAATGATCTGGACTAGATAATTATAATTTCGGGCGCACCATGTGGAAAGAAAGAAAGAGAATTATTCTCAAAATTTGTGCAAACATGGGATTTATAATTATGACTGTTGGAGACGATTAAATAATGAAAAAAACAATTCATGTGGTCTAGGAAAGAAACTTTTTCTGGCCAGAGACGAGATTATATTTTTGTGATAAAGAATTAATGTCATGTAAGACAAATGTTGAGATTGAATATTTTTCAACACAGACCATCGTGCATGCAATTACCCCAGAATTTCTAGAGCATACTATCCTGAGTAGCCCTTCAAAGTGGCAATTCAGTGCTTCATACATCGATAATTTCGGCTTTCTAAACCATAATTATGACCATACTGGTATCAAATTTTATCGCAGATAAGGAACAGGGTGATCTGAATAACGTAACAAAATAGGGATAACATCACAAAATGGCAACTACTGCTAAACGCAGGAATTTGCTGAGAATGTATGCAATACAGTAAAAGTGACCCAATAATTATTATTATATTATTTTATATAGCGCATATCCATCTTTAAAATGCTCTATGCGCTTTACAGACGAAACCTGTCAACCACAGAGCAGAATGGAGCGCCGGCGAAGCGCTCAACACACTACGCTGCTTCTTTCTCTCTCCCTGTCTCGCTCACTATCTCTCTCTATCTCTCAGCAAATTGTGATGCAGCCTGCTGGCGCAGTACGCAACTCACAACAGTTCACAACTCATAATAGAAATAATATTTGAATATTTATTAGTAATAATATATATTTAATAATGAATAATAAATGTTGTTGTTACATGATAACATCAGATGGAAAATGTACATCAGAAGTCCAAAGACGAATAGCCACAGCCAAGGTTACTTTTAAAAAGCTGGCCCCAATCATGACAGACAGAAGCATTAAAATGAATACAAAAATCAGAATATTGAAGGCGTACATTTGGTCAGTTCTTCTATACGTGTGTGAGTGCTAGACAATCAACAATAATATTAAAGGAAAACTAGACGTAATAGAAATGTGGTTCCCAAGGAGGATGCTGAAAATATCATGGACAGAAAGGAAATCCAACCACGAAAGAAGTGCTAGAAATGGCAAACATGAAATTGACAAGATCACTCATCAAGACACTGAGGAGGCGACAGATGAAATTCATGGGACGCGTTTATAGAAAAGGAGGGCTGGAACAACTTAAGTCTGACAGGACAAATGGAAGGGAAGAGAAGTGGAGGACGCCAACGTGCAACATTTATAAATAGCCTGAACACATGGGCAACCAACACCACAAGGAACAACAACTCATTCACGAGGGCCTCGAGTGAAAGAGTGAGATCGAGAACCATAACTGTCAATGCTTGCTCCAGACAAGACACTCGATAGTTGATAATGATAATTGCTTTATCATTTTAGAAAAACAGTTTTTGATGGTAACTAAGGTTGTGTCAGAATCAATGTCACTGTCAGTGAACAATCCAAATTAAAGTGGAAGAAGGGGCAAATGTCATTTAAAGCTATTGCACAATCCCCGGATGATAGAAAGATGCTGAAGAAATAGGAAAACATGAAACGTCAATTACAAATTGAAAGTAAGCAAAAACTGAAGGAGCAATAATTATGATCTTGAGTGAAATGAAGTGAACAGGGAGAAGAGGCTCCTTTCAAGTTTGGAAAAAGGCCAGGAGAAAATGCCATACAAATAAACAGGTTAAAAATGTGAATGGTGAAACGGTAGGAGACCCCTCTAGTATTTTTGTGGAAGCACAAAAATATTAAACCTGGATGAATTACTGCTTGTATAAAGTCATTTTGGCGACTTTAACCCTACACCATACACAGCATCGATAGAGCATTAAAAATTTGTAATTATCAGTTAGCCAAAGACGAGATATAACCACCACGATATATAAAGGCAACAACTGCAATTGAACAATTGGCGACCCATAACACAAACGAATGTTGACTATAACATCTTTACAGTAGTTTTGGCTTCCGGGTTACGAAAGTAATAAAAAGTATATTGCATGATAACCAAAGTCGATTTATTATAGAGAGGACGATTACGTCACATATTAGATTGATAGAGGACGCCATAAATTATGCCAATAAAGAGGGTGTGGGACGGCTGGTTGTATCACTGGGCTACCAAAAAGCTTTCGATACAGCGGATTTGGAAACAATATTGATAACTCTTGATAGATTTAATTTGGTTCATAATTCAAACATATTATGTAAAAACAGATGTTAAGAAATCCACAAAGTTCAGTTGTAGGGGATGGTTCTCTAAATGGTTTAGTTTAGAGTGACATGTCCGACAAGGATGTTGTAATAGTCCCCTACTTAGGACAGTGAAAAGGTAAGAGGAATTATGACTGAAGGAGATGTAACAGATCATCAGAAACTCTTTGCGATACGCAGATGACATGACTCTACTCTTAAAAGATAAAAATGATCTCTGTACCTCACTGAAAGCAAAGACACTACATTGATAAGATCAGACAATCCCTTCTTCCGGCCTCTTAGAATAGCAGTTAGAGCCATATCCATTCCCGGGCACCGCCCACTCTGATCGTGCAGAGCCAGCGCTTCGTGCAATGGAATAGCATAGAAAATAAGACACAACACCGATCGGTTTCACTTCCACAGGCAATTTCACCATTTTTTTCCCTTTCTTTGAAATATGTAGTATCTAATTAATAATGATTTATTTTCTATAAAGCGAAGCCCAAAAATGGCGGGTGAAAGGACGAAAAAGAGAGAGAAACAGATTTTTCACGAGATGGCATAGGCATAGATCTATTAATGTGCGTGCGGCTTCCCCGGCCTCTCTCGCGACAAGTTATTTCTAGCCTACAGGCAGTGCGTAGGACTGGATTGCTCGTGTTTGTACTGCCATGTATCTCTCATGCAACGGTGGATGTGTTTATAGATGTGTGACTGTGCTGTATTTTCCTGAATTTGGAAAAGAAGAAGAAGAGGAAAGCAAGAAGAAGGAAAGTCCAATGAAATCCCTGGTTATTTTTTTCCCCTTTTTAAACGTGGTAACAATGTCACAATCATAGTTTGCTAATTCACCATCATACCAAAGATCACACTAGTAGGATATTTTTAGAATAACATGGGACCGAGGCTGGATTTTCCGTTTAGGATGCCACTCGTGGAGAGACGCTGGAGGAGGAGGAGAAAAAGAGACTGGATGTCTAGTTGCGTTTGCAAATTGTGATTGTAAACAATGGTTAAGAGTAGGTTGCATCGCATCGATAATGGACGCTGAAAAACTTAAAACTGCCGTTTTTAAATGTCCTGTAATTTGGGATAAGAGGAATAAACGGCATGCCAACCGCATCGTTGTTGATAAATGTTGGCTGGAGATAATCCGAGAGATGGGCTTTGAAGGTAATATTGTTATAGATCTAGATTCTACATCTAATTAAAATGAGAAGCATAATGACCGAACAATAAAGGATGTTTGTCATGTTTTTTGGTAACTTAAGAAGGAATAAGAGGGTAGTAGAATTATAATTATAAAATGCACAAAAGCGGTCATAAAGGTTCATGTTCGTATTTCAAGTTCATTAAAATTTGTAAGTCATAATGAAGAGTTTCTAATCTTTTTTTTATGAATCAGTTAAAGGCTGCATTGTAATAATAATTATTCTAAGAAAACAAAGTTACCATAAGACGAGGACCTCTTGGCTCGTTTGCTGTTGCATTCGAGACCTGACGACAATTTATTTTTGTTTGTAATCTTGCTGACTAGATTAAAGGCAGGCTGCGTGCTTCTCTCTGAACACCTGCCAGCGCGTACCGGCGTTTACCAGCTTTGTGGGCTACCCGCCGCTTCTTGCAGGTTAACTCGTGCCAGAAAACCGTACAGAATGGGTTAAAGTAAAAGTTAATCTCATGGGCAACATTATGGTGTTTTTGTGGAATCGTGTTCGGTGATTCCCGAAAGGCATCTAGCCATGGCTGAGCTTTCCACAAATTATTGGTTATGTTGACAGGCTCCAATCTTTTTCAATGAACAACATATTAAATAATTATTGTTTGTTTCTCCAGAATGTCTATCATGCCAACTGTTTTGTCTTTGAAAATTAGGAAATAAGCAATATGTCCATTAAAGACGCCATCTACGGGAACTTTCCCTAGCATGCTGCTGAAAGTCTTATCAGGTGGGATAAAAGTCTGCTCTTCCCATCTCAGATTGTAGAAAATCTCTCAGGGAGCAACTTGGTCAAGTTCGTCAGTTTATTTCTGGTTGACGAAATTGATCAATGGACTCTCATTGTCGTCGCCGTGGTGAGAATCTTGTTGCCAAACGGAATTTATCAGAGGATTGTCATTCTGAGAGTCTTGGGGTGGTATCTCTGCATGTATATAAAATTTTCATATGGGCTGAGAAGGTTCACTGTCACGTTCCAACTCTGAAGAGTCTGTCTGTAGGAACATAGTTATTATCAGAGCTGTCTGGGTCGCTGCACAGAAGATCGGAAAAGTCAAGGAAGTCTTCAAATTGTTGACGACGGAAATCAATCTAAAGGCATCAGGAGATAAATCTTAATGAATGTTTTGGGGCCTGGAAAATACCATACTCTAAGACCGACTGTCCAATTAGTTCCACTGTATCACCTGTTACACACAATTTCAGACATGTGCCAAGACAAAGAAAATCTAATCAACAGTTCAAATTAATGCTTTAAACTCTACAAAGGCATCCCAGCGTGTGCACAATATTGAATAATTGGAAAAATATTCGCCGATATCGATGAAGTTGCTCTCTGTTGTATCATTTCAGTTTACCTGCGACGAACATTGTTATATTCCTTCTGCTTTTGCATACAAATGGATTCTCTCTTTGGAGCAAAATGTCCTTGTCTAACACCACCGCTACACTGCCATGTGGAAAGTATTATCCCAGATACAGCGCACCTGTATGCACTGGGATATCATTCTATTTCTGACCAGTACAAGAAAATGTCCATTTCTGTCAAGGGTGTCAAGTGCAAAAAAAGCATGTGCGCCTTGATCAGAGTTTGTGGCCTGAGCCTAAGATTCAATCCAATATTTCTTCAAACTTTTATTGAGATGGAAGGGAGAAATTTGGGCAAGATGAGGGTGGGAGTGAATGGATAAAGGGAGGAAATACTCATGTTAGTAATATTATTATTATTATTGTTACTTTACATCACACTTATCACTGTAAAAGACATTTGAATTTAAAAAAAACAAAACAAACTTCAAATGCCACAATGAGGTTTCCCTATGTAAATTACAGTTCATCATGTTAGCTTGTTATGTTTCTGTCCTCTGAAACAAGAGCCCACTTGGGAATAAAAGACCCTTGTGAATTAAGATTACATTTATAGGACAAAAAAACTTGCCTATTTGTCAGGACTATCTCAGTACTTTAGTGGTATAGACCACAGACTTATAATTAGGCAGACGCACAATCCCCATTGAGTGACGTCACAAAACTGGTTCTCGACCCGCCATTTTGTTTTGTCGTATGATACCTCGTATCTATAGACGCTGCCCACTGTGCGTTGCGTTGCATTGTGCGAAGTTGGCTATCAATATGAACATCATACCGTGTACCTTGTTAATCGTGTATTGTGTCATTTTTAAGATATCAGCTGAATGGAAATCAAGACTAGAGATCACGAGTATTTTATAACTTGCGAAACTTGTGGCACGGTTACGAACACATGTGTCGCAACATGTATGTGTGGTAGTGAGCAGGGTCTGCCTTGCCTCATTTTGGGTTGCATTTCTCGTGAGGATTACAGTGTGAGCCTAAGTCTGCAAATAGATGAGTGGGTGGATGATTGGATGGATGGATAAGTGGATGGATGGATGAATGAATGGATTGATGGATTAAATTGATGGATGGATGGATTAAATTGATGGATGATGAATAAGCAGACTGATTAATGAATGGATACACTCGTAAATGGATGATAGATGGATGAATGAATGGATGGGTGGATGTTCGGCCAATCGGACCGGCGGATGGATGTATAGATGGTTGGCTAAATGAATAGTGACATCTAACTAGCTTGCTATCATTAGAATTAGACCTACTTTCCTCCATGTCGAAAGATAAAAAAAATGTGCGTAATGATCATGAGGTCCCGAGGAAACCACAGAATGATGTAAACAGCTGTCGCATACGACAAATTAAAATGGCGGACCGAGCGTTGGCGGAACATACCGAAGAGGCGATTTGTAATTCTGTGTTATATTTATTCTGTGGTATAGACATTAAATTGGTTTTTCCCTTAATATATGTAGTGAATGGAATAAACAAACTTCGATGAACTGAATTAATCAACATAGGTCCAGTATTTGACGCTCTGCTGCTGAAAATTAATGGTACATAATTATTATTCCTAATGCCATAATTCTGAAAGCAGGTCACAGATTTTGGTAAAACAATTCCGCTTGTCTGTTTTGAGATTAGTTTGGTGCCCTGAGGCCTTCTTGAGTGGTAGTTAAGAGCTTTTATACTGATTTGGCATTTTGGACTCGGCTATCTTCTTATTGTGTGGATGCTTCTCTGTCTCTCTGATGTCTGTCAATTTTTTTTTTCACCCTCCCTCTTAGAAGCCTAGAATAGTCGAGGCCTTCACAAACAATTAAAACGTGGACTACTATTGAATACATTATTTTCTTCAGTACAATACTGTTTTTACAAGAAAGATACATAATGGTACGGAAGCAGTTTTATGGAGCAGCTGCACAATTTCATCAGCGAGATAGGCCACGGAAACTTAAAACCCTCGCTCTGCACGGGCGTACAAATACGGCAAGGTCAAGCTGACCGCGCAGCGCCAAGCCGAATTTTCACGCGTCAGGCCACTGTCCTCTTTGAGACCTAACTACCCTCGTATTGCTCGTTGTATCTCTTCTAAATTAAAGGCATTGGGACAAGAACATGTTAACCAGTGAACTACTGGTCGTAATAAACAAGACTAAGCTATCAAAGGCACTCCCCACACTATCAAAAGATGTAGCATCGACATGCCGTCTGTTGATCAATACATTTGCAATATTATCTCATTTTCTCACAAGCTCACCATCATCTAGAGTTGTCTGTATCTAAGAAGCAATCAGAAACAAGCTCTGAAATGATCTTTGCCCGAAATGCCCACATTGGTTCTTTAGTATTTTTCAATCAAGATGAAACAATTTGCTTAGTGCTTGGGGGTGGGGGGGGGCGGGGGGGGGCGTGACTAGTTATCATGATTCGTTCTCACGAAAACTACAGCTGTCAGTTTGGTATCTTAAGTCAGATCGTTGGTTAGTGACTTACATACAAAGGTTTTGCTGGTTAATTCATTATCAAGCATGATAAGGCATAGCAGCGAACGTTTTCATACCGATCAAATACAAACCGAACCAAGTGGACAGCGGTACAGCATTCCTAATATTATAAAAAAAAGTGCCAGCTTGAATAATTGTGTGCAATACTTAAAAGATAATAATGTCTTCAAACAATGCAGAAGAAAATAGAGATCTCAAAAAAGAACAACAAACACACACACACACACACATCGGGTCAATCTGTTAGATTCTATCAGTTTCAGACAAAATCAGCGTGATGCTAAGAGGTCGAGATCTCGCTTGTGTGAGCCACAAAAGAAGCACATCAATTTTTTCACTTACAGTCGCGATCCATTCTCGCAGTTTGATTTATCGTCAGACACACAAGCACAACTTGACGAAATATTATAAAAACCACAGAAAAACCGCTGGGTCGCAGCAAGGCTATAGGCAAAGTCAAAATTTGGTAAAAAGAAAATGTTTTATGTAGCAAATCCTCGCGTACAAATTAATACCCAAACGATATAATGAAACACAAACTGACAGAGAAGACAGAGAATGGCCAATATTTCGGCAATAGACCCACAAGCAGCCAGACACTCTTTAGAGTAGATAACAGCAGACAGATACAAAAATAGATAGATAGATAGATAGGTGGATGGATGGATAGGTAGATAGACAGATAGATAGATAGATAGATAGATAGATAGATAGATAGATATACAGATAGACAGACAGACAGACAGACAGACAGATAGATAGATAGGTAGATAGGTAGATAGATAGATAGATAGATACTGCCTTTTATTTTCGTTCTTTTTTAATAATCCGACAAGGACCACAGAAAAAATGGGGCCTTGGCTGTTGAGACCATCACAGAAATCTGGATGTCGGACATCAGCGGTCGGTCAGCGAGGACAGGTCAGCCTACCACAATTTCAGCCACCGACAGAGTGCAAGAAAAAAACAACATAAGATCCAGGTCATACTAGATTAAGGGCACACTGACCTTTCATATTGAAATTGCATGCCTCCAGTAAAACGCACACATTGTACACAGATGACAGGTATTTTGATTTATGGTCTTTGTACCAAAACATTACCACTGTTGTTGTCATCACTTTCATAAGTAAATGCCCTAGAGTGTGACCATTGGCACCAGACATAATCAATACTGAATGATTGAGAAGGAAACCAATTACGGACAGGTTCATAATAATTATGATGTTGAATTGGGTACGAAACTTCACTATTGTGGGATTAACACTCTTTCTACTTGACAAGTCGGGGCTGTACACTGGATTTTGTCAACAGATGCCAATGATCTTTAAACAGAGACCTCGACTTTGATCTCCTGCGAATTCAGGTTGGATTGGAGTAAGATCCACGACTTTACATTGTTACGCTTTCTTGACAAGAAATGGAGTGCAAAAGAAATGCTGGTTTATTTTTATTATTTTGTAGAGGTTATTTTATTTGGAATATACAGCCAAAATTATATGGTGTTCATTGGTTTGTTTCATTTGACCTCTAGGAGATAGCATCTGAACAAGGGCTGTGCCTCCGTCAATAAGGGAAGCGATTTTTGGTGTTTCTTCACTCTACGGAATTTGTTCTACTAGACATCACAGCAGACTGGGTTTTTTATCATATTTTAGCACCTGGCCTTCACCTGCTAAGGAGGGAGGACAGGCTTGATTTTCGTGAGTAAAAGACCAAATCCGTAAAAAAATGAATTTTTGATTTTTTAAAACGGGTCTAGGAGAATTAGAATTTCCCACTGAACATTCTGCTTGGCTTCGTGGTGTTCTTCGCTCTTCTATGAAATAGAATTGTATAATTTGTGCTATGTGTTTTTATGGTGTATTTGAAATGTTGAAAACAGATATGAATGGCACTATATCAATTGATCTAGTTGACCTGGAGGGAAATCTTCAAGTTTCTTGAGTTGTATAGGAATATCCGTGTCATGACATGACCAAGCATTAAATTTTACCCCTTGCATGAGTATAAAATTAAAATTACCCCGGATATTTATCAGCGTCGGAGTTGCGTCATCAAGCAAGATCCATACCCACCTGTCACTGAATATCGAATTAAGTTCCACCCTCATCGGCGAGTTTATATGGATCGTTTTTCATCGTGAGCTTAAAAAAAAAAAAAACCTTTACTGTAATACTAACCGCGGCAACTTAAATTTTAAGCCAATGAAGTAATGTGACATAGTAGAGTATTCACAATTTTCGGTGATGTGAGGGACCTTATTTTCCTCCTTCCAAGTCGAAGACCAATTCTCGTGTATGAAATCAATGTAATTTTGAGACTGGGAAATGAGAATAGGAAGATCAAACTAAGAATAATCTGTTTATTTGGAAAGCGAACATGAATAGCCCGATCCAGTGAATCCTCAACCATGAAACTAAGAATCACCAACCCTATGCAAAATATGAAACGAATTCATTAGTTACAGTAATGAAGGACACAGAACTGGGGCCAATTACCTGAACAAACCTAAGATGATCCTAATTTTAAAGTCAAATTGAAAGAATCCGTTAGAATCGCACTCGAAAGAGTGAAAAACAGTAGATCATTATAATTATTAAGATGTGGGTTTTGGAAGAGGTATGATTTTGGATCATCTTATAAAGTTTGGGTTGGATGATTTTTTGAAATGTCCAAGTTAAACCTTAGAGTTAAGATAACGTATCAGCTGCTTAGTGGCTCTCATTAGGGTAGAAGGCTAGGGTCAAAACTTACCTGAGCTCGCAAATAAAGCTATTGGTACTTTTGCAGCTGGCGTCAGCCCATTTGTAGTGGTCGCTTGGGTTCAGATATAGGCAGTCTTGGCCTGTAGATTAATAGTACATGTATAAAAGGACAGGAGGTGATCAAAAGCAAGTGTGTGTTTGTCAGACAGCGTAAGTGTGTACACGTGTATGTGTGTATGTTTCTATGTGTGTGTGTGTATGAAGAGATGGGTTGAAAAGGGTGGGGCAGGATGGTTTGTAGGCGTGATTATACTAAATGGCTGAAGAAAAAAGAAAAAAAAAAAAAAAGAAAAGAAATGCCAAATCACATACGGAAAGGGCCAAATACATTATCTCTACACTGCCAAGCTAATGTACCGTAACGGCCAAAATCATTGTTATTGTTAAATTATGCGATCACTTTTTTTGCCAGAATCAGAAAATATTATGTCAACAAGGAAAGATGATGCTCGAGACATTACCAATATTATTGTAATGTGACTTCAATCTACTGTGCAGATAAAACTTGTAACACGTTAAATCATCAACGCTTTTTTTGTAACACAATGCGGTATTGTATTAATGATCGGCAGCTTTTGCATATTTATAGTCTGTTGAATACACGCAAACTATCTCGTCGCAGTTTGTTTGCAAATGTTCTAACTAATTAGAGGCTTGAATCAGGGAAGTGAACTTTATGAACAGTGAGCGTCTAAGTACAGAGAAACCTGCATATGTTTTTGGCTTCCTTTAGCTTGTTTTGGCGATTTAATGCAGAACGGGGTCAAGGAAGGGTGGAAGAAACTTGTATACTTAGCTATTTCTGTCATAACCCATCGAGTGTAGAAATGCCATGTTTACAATGTGGAACAGCAGAGCAAATCAATTGGCTGTTTCTGTATGTGAAACATGGAGTTTGTTAGAGTTTGTTTGAAATGTTTTGACGTGCTGAGTCAAAGGGACTTTACATTCCTCTAGATCAGGGACAGGGCAAAGAGGAGCCCAGAGATTCGGCTTCGCTGTCTAAAACACACTTCCGGGGATGACTGAAAAGTGCAGAGAATAACAGACAATTTTCACATTGCGCTTCCAGGCAACTGATGGATCTGTCAACCTCATCATTATGTACGCCCCAGACTCTACTCCTCACAAGAAGCCAAGAATGAATTAATTTTCCGACCAGCTCCAGACCACCATAAGGCGCATCCCTAATCAGGAACAACTGCTGTGCCAAGTGACTCCTATTGAACACCTGTCTAACCTGTTCTGCCACTTCTGGACAGAGGGACAGGTGACACAGGGCACGAGAAACTACAACATCACCAGACCGTATAAGAATAAAATGGACCGAAACAACTGAAACAACTACAGGTGTATCTTTTTACTGAGGTTAGTCGGGAAATGCACGAATGATTCTGAACAGATGGCAGAAATTGGCAGTGTCTACCCAGTGTCTCATTGTGGCATCAGGCTAAAGCGCTCAACAACAGGCATGGTTTTATTCTCGTGCAGAGGGCAGAGGCAGCCGCTTTACACCGCCTTCATTGACCTTCGATCTCGTGAGCCCTGACTGCCTATTTCTGATTTTAACAGAGATGGGATGCCCACCCAAGCTCCTTAGAGTGATCCAGTCGTTCCACACATAAAAGGCGTCGTGCAATTTGGCGACGCCTTGTCGGAGGCCTTCAGTATCCTTAGAGGGATAAAACCAGGGTTGGGGGAGGGGGTTACCCCCACTTTATTTGGTATCTTCTTCGCCCGTGTCACGCTAAAAGTCATTAACTCATCAACAGATGGCATCGACAGCAGATTGGATGGGCAGCTGTTCAGCCTCTGCCGGCTGAAAGCAAAGACCAAAAATGGCAAAACCGTCATCAGAGACAAGCTCTACGCAGGCGACGCAACCTGAGTCTCCTAAACAGAACAGCGGCTCATGGAGCCTCGCGGACCTCACTCATTCGCCTGGGTATCAAATAAAGAAGGCATTTTATACAACAATGGCCAAGGCATTGATCGCCTGTCGGAAATTCTAGTCGCCACTCACATGCTAGAGATCTTGCGCGAGTTTAAGTCTGGGTTCAAAGGTGTCAGATGACCTCTCCCTACTCTAAGATCAATAGGCGCATCGTGCTAGAGGTCATTACATTCGCATGACTGACCAAGGGAGTCTGGGGGAAAACAAAACCATCCACACCAAGGTGTGGCATCGTCCTCTATGGCAATGGGTTTTAGGCCCTCTTGACAGGCAATAAGTCTCAGTGCATTTCAATTGCCAAACCTGCGACGAATAATTGTGGTCGGTCCGTGCGACGAACACGTCGGCCCTCACCTCAACTTGGACACAAAGCTTGTTTACCTGCGTCCAACTATACAGACTCTGCTGGTTCGGAGACGTAAATTGCATGCCCGATGGAAGGGTCCTAAAGACCAGCGCTGCGTCGAATTGGCCATAGGCCCGCACCATCGCTTTATATAAAGAAAGACCTGAAGTCAGTAGATTTTGACGACGGTGGATGGAACAAGACACTTGGAGACGGACGAAAGATACGCCCCCTTCCCCCTCTCTCTCACCGACATATACTCATGCACAGACGAATGTACATAAAGATAAAAGGGGCGGACAGAGACTTAGACACACGTATTCACATGAGGGATACAAAGAGAACAAGCGAGATAGTGACAGGGAGGCAGAAAGAGAGAAAATGAGAAAGAGAGAGAGAGAGAAAGAGAGAGAGAGAGAGAGGGGGGAGAGGGAGAGAGAGAGAGAGAGAGAGAGAGAGAGGGAGGTAGAGGGAGAGGGGGGAGAGAGAGAGAGAGAGAGACAGAGACAGACAGAGAGAGAGAGAGAGAGAGAGAGAGAGAGAGAGAGAGATGGTTCGTAATTATTTGTTTTATTTTGTCTATTGATGTTAAGCTAGCGACGCCCATGAAATTGTCATGACTACTGCCAGTGGATACCTAGCCTCCAAGCTGTTTTATGCAGATTTGTTTTCAAGTAAAGATCTCATTTTTTCTGCTGTTATACATGTCAATCTAACCTCCAGAATCGTCGGGTTGGTGGGCACTCCAGTCAGCAATGCCCAAGAGATGCTCTCCGCTGCTTCCCCACATCCAGTTACCTTCGTCAAAGAGATCAGTACCTCCAATCCATACAGGGCCCACTGGTAATGGGGATTTTAGAATGGATGGAAAAGATTAGAGCCGATAAAATGACAATAGAACAGACAGAGTAGATAGATCAGAGTGTTATTTTGTCGAACGGATAGATAGATAGATAGATAGATAGATAGATAGATAGATAGATAGATAGATAGATAGATAGATAGATAGATAGAATATAGATAGATAGATAGATAGATAGATAGATAAATAGATAGATAGATAGATAGCTAGACAGATAGATAGATAGATAGATAGATAGATTCTGTTTCCTTCCGATCCAGCCGTAGTCAGAATTGCAAAGCTGTTTACAAAACTTACAATTCTTATTGTCAGCCAGATTTTTCACAATCGTATTTTTTTCAGGAGTGTTAAGCTCTGCCAGTTTGCCACCTAGCATCTTGCAGAAACCCTGTGGAAAGAAACAGTTGTATACCTATACAAGACGAAAATACAACGTTCTGTACAGATTCTTTGAATGTTTGCCGAAGAAAAACGATGTTTCACTGAGAGAAAAAGACGTTTGTTGTTAATCCTTATCGACGAGCTTTTTCTCTGTTCCAGTATATTATCCCAAGTGAATAACCTTTTTTTTTCGAAATTAAAATGATTAATTAGTGAAGCAAAAAGCCCTCTATATCATTGAGCTTGTCATTCACCCAAACATTCTTTCACTCAATTATTTATTTCCTCAGTTGCCCAGCCAATCATTCAAATAATCTAGAGATTCATCAGCCACTGATGCCTTGGGATTTGGGGTCGGGGTTCAAGGCCGAATTAAAATGTTCCTCCATAAGACACCGTCAATGTCATCGCCAAACCGTGTATCTGGGACACATTTGAACGTTCATGTTTGTTGTTGCTTTTCAGGTGTATATGTTGGGGGGGGGGGGAGGGGGGGGGAGGTGGGGGGGGGGCTCCGTAAAGCCAAATATACATCGAGCAATTCTATGTTGAATGACTTCTACATTTTGAGATAGGACGAGATGTTTAATGACTTTTCCAAACCTGATACTCCCAAGGCTTTTCTCAACCGCACGATATCATGGACAAAACGCCCCTGGTCAATAGGCAGCTTATTCCTCATGCGCTAATCGAGCATCCCATCACATGTTCTCTACGTACCGTATTTTTTTTCTTTGACTGTCTAATGATGCTATTTATTTGTGTCACCTTTCATGTTTCGGTTATGTTATCCAGACATGATCTCCATCATGATCGAAAAATAACTCAATACACTCCAGTTTACTTTTCAAGCACAGGTCTTGTGAGGACCCTCCGTATGGTTGTGATATTAGTGTAAAGGAAAACCAAGCCCATTCTTGCTCTCACAAGTACAACAATGTCGCACATGCAATGTTGGATCAAATACTTTGCTCACCTGGGCGTCTTGCCAGGATACTTCATGTTTTTTTCATCCACCCTTCTGGACACGTGCTCACTGTGAACAATGACAGTGACATTGTTATCATCTATGTAAACCAAGCAAACTGTGAAGAGAGCTCTTAACTGATGAATATCAATGAAAGCCCACCCCGCTCCTCCCACCAACAACAACAAATGATAAGTAAACTTGTTTTTCAAACAAATGTAAGTTAAAGAAAAAGGAGCTAAACTTTGCGACTTGTAAGGAATATAAACATTATTAGCTTCTTTTTTTTATCCCAAAATTCCATTGTAAATGACACTTACACACACACACACACACACACACACACACAAGACATATTTTTAGCAGGTATTTTCAAAAAAACTTTACATCAATATTTTTCAGCCTTTTCGTCCACCGACTCGATGGACATCTCTGCTCTCCTAGTGGTGAATTGTGTTCTGAGCGCCTAGCTGGCAGCTCCACATTGCTCCACCCTTTTTGGATATTTTCTTTGGATTATATACTAAATTCATGGAGATTTTTATATTGGATTATTTGTAAAGTTTTCCTGGTTCCAGTGATGCATTACTCATGAAGTTCCATTCTTGTGCTTGGGATTTATTTCTAAAAGTTTCCATCATGCTGGGTTTAGTTTTGTTCTACCTGACATTTTTTGCCACCGTACGTGAGGTGAGTTTACAAAATGTAAACAATGCATGTGTCAATCCAACTGGACACACATTGAGAAGGCTGTACACGAGTGCAGAATTGAGGACTATCGGAGCAACTTGCTGCAAGAAAATAGATCTAGACACGGCTATCAAAACTATTTGTTCTAGACTCAAGATAGCACGCATAGACACCACCTGTGTTACACATAAAAAGACCCGAAGAACAGGTAGAAAGGGAAGAAGAAAACAGAGAAAAATACAAGTGTGTATCCAACACCGTGAGTCAGTCCATAAAAATAGAACTGTAAACAAAAACAATCTAACTTTCATTGACTGTCGTAATATTTATCAAGAGTGTGTTCCATTCTTTAGGCTAGCATGCTTGAACACCCAGTCATGCTGGAATAAAACTGACTGTTTAGTCGATCTTATTGAAGAGTCGAACATCGATATGCTATGTATAACTGAGTCGTGGCTTCAGGAGTCTGGAGATGAAAACATTCTATCACGTTTGAGACCACCTGGTTGCGAAGTTCAATCCATCCCCAGAATCGGACGCAGCGGTGGAGGCATAGCCTTCATCTATCGAAACTGCATAAAATCGGTCGCTGTCACGAAAATGTCATATTCGTCCTTTGAAATGGCCTCTGTATCTTTTCAATATGACTCCAATACAATCGTCATCGCTTGTATATATCGACCACCACCAAGTAAAGCTAAAAGGTCAAGCCCAAGTAAATTCATTAAGGAGTTCCAAGAACTCATATTCGATCTAAAGACCAGGGAGTTCATCCTAACAGGAGATATCAATTTTCACTTCGATAAAGATGATCCTAACGTTAGAAAACTTAAGTCTGTTTTATGAAAACGATCTTATTCAACATGTGGATACACCAACGCGATACAAATCAGGCCACATCGTAGACGTTGTTATCACTCCAGCCACAAGTACGATCATCAACAAAGTTAGTGTCGTCGACAAAATCATATCGGATCATACTGCCATCATTATTGACACTTGTTTAAATAAGCCACGCCCATTAAAGAGGACTGTGATGTCCAGACAACTGAAAGACATAAATGTGAACAGTTTCAGTGCAGACGTAAATCACCATCTAGATACTGCAGCTGACAACACCATTGAGACCTTCAACAGAGTGCTGGGAGGAGTCTTGGACCAGCATGCCCCCCTCAAAACCCGCACCATTTCGAACCGACCCATGACGAGATGGTTCACACCAGAGATCAAAGCAGCTAAGAGAGAAAGAAGAAAAGCTGAAAGACAGTGGAGAAGATCTGCTTTAGAAATTCACAGACAATTATACAAAAATCAAAGACAAGCTGTAACCACTCTCGTTATTAAGATTAAGCGTGAATTTTACCTGAACAAGTTTACCAATGTGAACACATGTAAAGACCTTTTTGTCACTATAAATGAAGTTCTGGGAAAGCAATCAGAGACACTTTTGCCACAAGGAGGAGAAAAAGAATTGTGTCAAAAGTTTTCTTGTTATTTTCATTAAAAATTGTAAACATACGATGTCATCTTGAATCTTTGTCCCCACCATCAGCTACATTTAGTGTTTTTAATGGTACATCACTTACCTGTTTTGAACCCGTCTCTCAAGCTGAAGTACGAAATACTATTTTGAAAAGCCCAAACAAATCTTGTAAACTTGACCCTATTCCAACTGATCTTATGAAACAACTTATTGACAACATCTTACCTTATGTGACCAAAGTCATAAATGACTCACTCCAAACAGGGTTCGTTCCTCCAAGCTTTAAGAAAGCTTTAGTCAAACCTCTTTTGAAAAAGACAGGATTGGACAAAAATAACTTAAGTAACTTTAGGCCCGTCTCCAATCTTCCGTTTCTGTCAAAAATCCTTGAGAAAATAGTTCTAAAAAGGCTTTTAACGCACATGAGCAAAAATAACTTAAACGAGGAGTATCAGTCCGCCTATAAAGAAAACCACAGTACAGAAACGGCAATTCTCAAAGTGTCATCTGATATTTTAGATAGTTTGTACGAAAAGAACGTTTGCCTCCTCACTCTTTTGGACTTATCCGCAGCTTTCGATACCATCGACCATGCTATTTTGTTAGAACGCCCCGAAACAACATTTGGGATTTCAGGAGCGGCTTTGCGTTGGTTTGGGTCATATATAACCAATAGGTATCAATGTGTTACCATCGGGAATGAGTCATCTGATGAGGTTCTTTTAGATTGTGGTGTACCTCAGGGCTCTGTCCTAGGTCCCATTTTGTTTGTAATGTACACTCAGCCTCTCACTGATATTTTGACAAGCTTTGATATGAAATATCACCTGTATGCAGACGATAGTCAAATTTATAAAAGTTCTCACGTAGATCGTCTTTCAGATCTAATTTCTTGTACCAACAATTGTATCATCAAAGTAAAAGAATGGATGAACAGCAATAGATTAAAACTTAATGAAGATAAAACTGAAGTCATGTTGTGTACCAACCCCTATGTTGCTAAGGTAAGTGATCTACCAAACATCCAATTGAACATCAACGGACATATCATACAATCATCTTTGTGCATAAAAAATCTAGGCGTTCTTTTTGACTCTGGTATGTCTTTCACATCCCAAGTAAATAATAGTTGCAGAAATGCACGTTTCCAACTAAGAAACATCAGCAGAGTTCGACATTTCCTCACAGAAGCCATTGCCAAAACTTTAGTTACTTCACTCATTTTATCTCGAATAGATTATTGCAATTCTCTTCTTGCTGGAATAACATCAGATAAACTGTCTAAAATTCAAGCCATTCAAAACAACGCAGCCAAATTGGTTACCAAGAAAAAACAAGCTGACCACGTTACGCCTTTGTTAAAAGAACTGCACTGGCTTCCTATAACAGAAAGAATTACATACAAAATTGCTGTTTTTTGCTATAAATGTTTAAATAACACCGCACCCAGCTATCTCAAAAATTCTTTACAAGTTTACACACCATCTCGTTCACTAAGATCATCAAGTGACAAAACAATCTTAAGAATCCCATCTAAAAACTATAAAACTATAGGCCATAGATCCTTCAACTATTTTGGACCTTTTGTCTGGAACCAGATACCCTTGAACATTCGTGAATCACCGAATCTTGAAAGCTTTAAGAAAAGCATAAAACATCACCTTTTCCTCCGAAACTTTTAAATTTTCAAAATTCTATTCTGTACTTTGATGTTACAATTGATTATATAAGCTAGTGTTATATGACTAAGAGCGTCTATGTGTGTGAAACTGAAAGTTTGTATGGATGAGAGTGCGTGTTTTAGTATGAGATTTGGAAAGTGTATGCATGAGTTATTGATGCAATGTACAGCGCATTGAGTAATAATTTTATTAGAAATGCGCTATAGAAATTCTATTTATTATTATTATTATTATGAAAAGGGGAGCTTAAAGTTATTGATGGACCTAGAGTGAAAGGAAATCCATAACTTACTTTGCAAACTCAATCCTGCAACGTCATTTTGGACAGGCGTACAGAGTAATTGTGCTTCTAATCGTCTAAACCAAGGACTTATAACTAGAGAACTGATTGGTAATATTAGGTTGTCTTTATTGTCACGAAGCTGAGTTAGAGCATTCGACTGTCGAGAGGAACAACTCACACTCGGACAGGCACACCAAACACACACACAAGCAAAATACTAAGAAACAAAGTATGTCTGTTTAGGTCAGGCCTGCGGGGCCGCAACAATATAATTACATATTCTTAAAATAATTAATGAAGTGGGAAATTTCAGAGCAACTGCATAGAAGGCATAATTAATTCAAATAAATAAATCCTCACTTTCTGTTAGTTACAATTCAACTTCAGGTAATTTAAGGTGGATAAGCTTTACAATTTCAATTTCATCAGCAAGTTACAAGACTCGCTGTCCAAAGGCCTATAAGAATTATGGCATCACAATCTAGATGTGTAGTAATTGGTGCTGGCACTTAACCAAATTTAAGAAACACAATTCCACTCTGTTAATTACTTAAAAACTATAGCTTAACATCTGTTAATTCCTTTCATTCCCTAACACACTAAATTCAGTCACAAAAGTTCTATTATGATAAGTGACTCTCCTCAGGCGGCAGCTCCTGTAACATACGTTCTACAATTCAGGTGAATACTCTTGGTGAGCACTTCTTGTAGACATTATGGTCAATAATGAGTCATGCAATTATATGACCGAGGGATCCAATTCTCGCTTTGTGCACACTATGGTCCAGTGCACAGGGACATGGGCTAGCTCTCTCTATCATTAGCTCCCTCGTCAAGTATAGTATCGCCAGACTGTCTATCTACGTATTCTCTCCGCTCAGGCCGGAGGCATTACTAAAATTTACAATATACTTCAGACACTTCTGACGTCACGCATGTTTATTTAAGAATAATAATAATAATAATGTATAGCATTTATATAGCGCATATCCATTTAAAATGCTCTATGCGCTTTACAGAAACAACATGTCAACCACAGAGCAGAATGGAGCGCCTGCGAAGCGCTCAACACACTGCACTGCTTCTTTCTCTCTCCCTGTCTCGCTCACTCTCTCTCTCTATCTCAGAGCAAATTGTAACGCAGCCTGTTAGGCGCAGTTCACAACTCACAGCAGTTCACAACTCACATCAGTTCACAACACACAACTCAAATAATATTTGAATATTTATTAATAACAATATTTAATAATGAATAATAAATTTTGTTGTTGCTGGTTTGGGGGGGGGGGGGGAATGATCTACATACATTTTAATATATTAATTTCAATTTTCAATTGTGCCCGGGCATCGGCTTTTCGGCCTGCTCTTTACGATTTCCATTTGCATTTTATACCCATTTATTTGCTTTAGTCATTTAAATAATGACCCATCTAGTGTCTTTTCCTACTTCATTCCTCTTGTTTCCTGGTTATCCTTACACTTCATAAGATCAGAAGATGTACAGTTCCCCTTTGGTCTTATTAAGAACTCCATTCAAAGTTTGCAGTTTATACTCATTTATTTGCTTTAATCACTAAATTAGGCTAATTCTTTGAATATGTGCTATATTGTACAGTTCTTGGTAGTCTTGGTAGTCTATTAACCCCATCTCATCCCATGGGACATAAAACGAAGAAAATATATTTTTGTACAATAATATCACTGTTTACTTCATGCCACCTTTAAATTTGTGCTTACCGAACCATAACTGGGCACTCCATACGCACTCGGTCAGTCTAGGAGACTACGCACGCGGCGGATTTGAGGTCTTTATTTTAGGAGGTTCGCTGCCCTTGGCATTTACACCTCACTTTACTTGTTTTATTATTTCTTGTTCTGGCGGGGGGGGGGGGGGGGGATGATATAGATACATTTTAATCGATTAATTTCAATTTTTCCCGGGTAGCGGCCTTTCGGCCTGCTCTTTACGATTTCCAACTGCCAAGGTATCTTTAACGTGCGCAACGTGCACACGGGCCCTCCGAATTTTTTCGTCCTTATCCGAGAAGACTAGGTACTCGATCCTACCCCCCAATAGGACCAGGGACTTGAAAATATGAGAAAAATCCAATTTCCAAGAACTACTCGATCCTACGCACGCGGCGGAATTCTTCGCCTTTGTATTTAACGATCGATTGCACTTGTCTTGGGTGTGTAAACACAGTGGAGATCCGGCCCGGCCCGTGTACCTCCCCGCCCTTCACGTCTCGCAGCCGGATGATCTAACACACAATAAAAATAGTAATCGCAGCCACAATGAACTCCCATCTCATTTTTTTCATGTCCCGTCTACCAGGCGTCCCTTTTTCGGGCCGGAAGTTTTAACGCCTGACCTTAATTTTACTCCCGTCTACCACTAAGCTGGCCTACAAATTTTCAACATGGAATCATATAAAATTCATTTACAACTTACCTCTGCGTGATAACCAGTCGTTCTCTTGCCAACAATGGTTTCCTGAAGTTCGTGGTTGTTTTCTCTATGAGAGGTCCAATCATTTCCAGAAGGATTTGAAACGTGCTTGGCTTCATGCGGATATATGACACACATTTTTCTTCATCACTTAAAACATGTTCAATAAGGTGATGATATTCATCAAACATAGGTCTTTCTTTAAAAATCTTATGAACCCAGTATCGCCTTTTCGATCGAGGCTGCCTTCTTTTTAGCCACAACATTAGCAACAACTGGAGCTTTGCATTCTCCATTTTGTTTTGCAACACGAGGGATTGAAACGGGCCGGGAGGTAGACAGGCTGGGCCGGAAGAGAACTTTTGTAGTCCCGTATACCTCCCGGCCCGGCCCTTCTACCTCCCGGCCCGTAAGATGGGCCCGATGTCCACTGTGTCTACACCCTAATGGGTCTTGGGTAAAACTACTAAACAAAAATCGCTTTCATTTTAGCTTTTAATTCTGTTGCAACAGAGGATTAGAAATAAAGGAACTTGGTGTTCAACTCAATTCAAATGAACGGAGCTCTGCCATCCACGCGTTAGTTAAGGGAAATTCCACTTTTTTCTTTTTTTCCTTTCTTTTTTTTTTTTTTTATCTCAGAAAAGAAGTTTGGTGGTTGCCCCCAAACCAAAGCCAGTCTAAGTCATGGAGGTACTAATATGTTATTAATAGCTCCATGGTCTAAGTCGAAAAGATCGGGAAGGAAGTTTAAGCAGGGCATGCTGCGCGCGCATAAGGGAATCCCCAGCCGGTGGGGAACCGAGGCAGAAATAAACATGCGTGACGTCAGAAGTGTCTGAAGTATATTGTACAATTGAGTAATGCAGGCCGGAGGATTGCCGAGAACGTCTCACAATCAGAATGCTGAAATTGCATGCGTCTGCTCTCACCGAGCTCCTGAGCCCGATTATATACTAGGTCATTCTTCCGGCCAAGTTTCTACGCGAGACTAATTATCCCCAATTTTCATTGGTCGGGTCATCCGAACTCAGTCCTACCACGTTTGTAAATTTCTACTCTTTTCATGCTTTCTACAACTCTGAAACGACCTTGCAACCAAAGTAAAGGCCGCCCTCGAAATAGTTTTTGAATAATATTAAAATCCGCAATCCTACCGGCATAATGACTCTGCAAAAGATTATTAATTCATTCCCCCTCTGTCTGCACGACCTACTCAAGGCCAACCGCCAGACGCACAGCGTCTCTATGAAAACAACACCGTGTCTCACCCTTCTCTACTGTTGCTAATCACGGACTACAAAACTACTCGGTGAGTAAACAAGTCCCTGACCCAGCTTGACATAACACTACATTTTCAGTCCTAATCTGGTCATGACATTTATACTATGGTTTGTGTAGTTCCAATATACACTTAGAAAAATGAAATATCACAGGGAAGTTGATATGCCAGGCAATTTGCACACCATAGAAGGCGCGCAACTATCGTAAAGGAAAATTTGGTGAGAAAAGTAGGTAAAAAAAAAAAAATCCAAATGTGCAAAAACTAAAAGCTAGTATAGTAGAATTGTGCAAAAGGAAAAAGAAAAAAGAAACACACGCAGTAACATTAATAAATATCCCCGATCCTAATAGTGCCTGAACATGATTTACTTGTGCTTAGACGTGTAAGTAAGTGTCCATTTAGAGATAATTACTTTAAAAAAAAAAAGAAAGACATTCTCTTCTCATTTGTCGAACGATTGTTAAAAATCGTACAGCTGTTTGTTGAAAAAAAAAAAAAAAAGCCAAAAATAACCAACGAAGATAAGGCTCGCTTCAACGAAACTTTGAACATAGCGATGATTATCTTTGTCTTTTCCTCTTATTGGGCATTAATTTGGCGACCTTTTCTCATGTCATACGAAGGGCAGAGAATAACAATGACATTGCTGCCTTTCCTCTGGGTAAGAGGGTAGCAAACGTTACTCGTTGACCATGATCAAAGACAAGATGCGCGCCAGATTGCCCAAAGCGAAGAATGTGACAACGACAAATGTGAGTTTCAGTTTGAGTCTAATGTTTTCGGCACGTCTGCACGATAATGGCCACTTGGCCCCTTTCACGGTCTTTGTGGGGTACTTTTTCATCGATTTACATTTCACAAATAGTATTGAATAGCTCCGAATACATTTTATTACATTGGTAAAATTCTCAAAAAAAATGTTTTGTACCGATCCGAAAAGATTTTTGTAAATATAGCATAGTTTTTAAATCGAGCTGTAGAGCTTAGCCTCTTTCAGAAAGGACTAGATGCTCTGTTGGTCCCCGTCACAAAATAGTTATTTCATGGATCCGCAAGCATAGTGTTTTACTTTGGATACACACGAACAACATCTTAAAGCCAGCTTATTACACATAAGCTGAAGAAACCTGAAGCTACCCCATCTTAACATAACTTCCGGCATGCGAATGTGCTGCATGGTTAATGCAGAACGCTCAACGCTATGGTTTCTTTTTCGATGAAGCTGGAATCATTCTGTGGACAAAAACGACTAGAGGCAGGGCATGTCGCAGTGAATAGTCCGGATGTTCTCTTATTTTTCTTTATGTCTTCGTGGTCATCTCAAATGTAAAAGCAACCACCATGTGGAATATGTTCCTTAGTGGTTTTAGAACACCCCTGGGGTGGAGGTCACTTTTCAAAGGGGCGCAGGGCTTGGCGGGGGCGCATAAAAGATACCCCCAAGGCAAAATTAATTCTGGCCCTTGCCGAGTTCCATACTATTTGGCGAAGTCAGCCGATAGCACTATGAGGCGGGGAGAACGACGGTGGATGACACGTCAGCATTTCAAATTTATCTTGCCAAACTACTTCATCACCATTAACATCTACTCCTTCTATAATCAATACTCAAAACAAATCCAACATTGGCGTAATAAAAGGATACTAAAATTAAAAACACAAAGTCTCAATAAGGAAAAAACGTCAACTCAGATCAATTGGAATAATAATAATAAGAAGAAGAAGAAGAAGAATGATAATGATAATGATAATAATAATAATAATAAGAAGAAGAGCAAACAATATGCACTGTTCTCCGCCAAGCACATTAATAAATTATTTTTCTTCCTCATTGTAAATAGGAGGCAAAACTCTTGACAGCTGATCTAATGTAACTGATTCTCAGCCATAACAACTCGTTAACTTTTCTGTAGCCTGGTGAGAAATCTCAAGGTAAATCATATAACTTCATGATTACATAACGAGTAAATATACAAGCAGACTCGGCAAGTGTAACTCCGTACCGGCCTAGTAATCTGGGGGAGGGTAGGTTACATAATCATAGCGTGGGTAGACTGTGTCGTCCACAGAAATAGGGGTCACGTAATCGGAATCTGATTGGTTGTCTTGAGGAATGCTGGGTAATGGAGTTTGTGGTGGGCCCGATGGTACTGGTGGCGGGTTGGACGGTGTCCTTTCCTGTAACGTGTCTCTCATACCTGTGGACACGGTTTGAGTGTTAGGTTAAAAGCAAAAATGTTGCATAGAAGTACGGTTTATTCTTTATTTCTAGGACACAGGAAATATAAAGCCAACGATTGGGCACACCATGCCGTTGCATATCATCAGGGCCGGATATATGGAGGTTGAGCAAAGGGGACAAATTTCCCCCTCCCCACACCACCTTAGGTTCCTGCCTCTATACAAATATATAATAATGACTTTGTTGAATAAATTGCTGATGCAGCCAATGTTATCTATGGAGACGCAAAGTACATAGCACAATTGCTGCGTTCTTTGTAATTACTCATACACTAGCCTAGTTTGAGTTTTGTTAACATGTATAAGTATGTACGCGTGTACAGATGTGTTTATTTCGGGTATATAAATCATTTACACTTTCCATGTATGTATAACGTGTCAGCTCCAAATACACGTAATAGACGGACATGGGTGTAAATTTGGTGATTTGGGTGGGAGGGGTATATTTAAATTGGTATTTATGAGGGATCCATTGAATCTGACTGCCCCACCGTCAAAGGTCTAAATCTGGCCCTGCCGTATGTCATTCGAAAACTACAACCATGTCCAAAATCATGCATTTCAATCGCCTCAGCAAAGGGGACAATACCCTTCCATTACTCTCACTGACATGAACTCTTCAACAATTAAATCCCTCAACCAATGGTACAGAAAGTCACCAGCCGATCTGTCTCACTCACTTTACACACTCCAGCTCTAAAATCAGTTCAGTTCTATTCATTCTTCTATTCTCAACATTTCAATAATAATCATAATAATAAAAAAAATAATACAAATGTGAGGATTTTGGATTACGTTTCTACACCAGCAATGCATTTGCTGAGTGACTACCCACAAGGTTTCCTTACCTATGAGGTGTCATTAGTACAGACTGTGGCTGTCTTAAACAGACTATACAGATACCATCAAAATGGCATCCTTACGAGTTCACACATGTGTAAACATATTCATGGCATGGCTACTGGGTTGAATCCATCGGTGTTTAAACTAATTGGCACATTTGCTATTGCATTAACTGAGGGAATGGCCTGCAGCAATAGCATAAAGTTTCATTCTTTATTATTGTTTTTCTTTGTATAATTAAAGACCTCATTGTATACATGATGGATATTAGATAATGTATATATCACGGAGTCTTATTGGAACAAAACATACATGAATATATTATAATAATATAACTATATATATATATATATATATATCTATAAATAAGTGAAGACTTTGAAACTTTGTGCTCTATAGGTATAAAAACGGCTGGATGTAAAATCGTGAAATTTTCTGTGCTCAGACAGAACGAGTATTAGTAGGTTTTTACGATATCTGACTGCAGATTAAATATTGCAACGAATTTCTAAAAATAAAACTAAATATAGTTCATTTAATTTCTCCTAGCGTGTTTTCATGCTTTTTCACCGCCCGATATTTTTCGTTCCGCCATATCGTTTCGCGATTTTTATAAATCTAGCAAAGTTGCCAAAGTTCAAGCGTTCAGTTTTGGTGCGTAGTGTTCTGGTGCGCATGAGTTCTGAAGCAAGACTGTAGTTTATTACTTTTATATGAGAGAGAGAGAGAGAGAGAGAGAAGGAGCACATCATTGTTTATTCCGGGCAATGCCCGGTAGGTCAATCTTGTTATATATATATATATATATATATATATAGAGAGAGAGAGAGAGAGAGAGAGAGAGAGAAAGAAAGAAAGAGAGAGAGACAGAGAGAGGGAGATCTAACTGGTGTGGAAACAAAATAGTGCAGAAACTGGTCAAGATTCGCCACTTACCACCGCTAGCGTTAATTCTTCCATAAATCGTGTCGTCCCCGTAACGAAAGTCCAGGTTATCATAACCTTCTGGTTCCCTTTGCCTGACCGTTCTTGCTCTTTTCCTCCTCACCCAGTAGATGACAGCGGCAATGAGGAGGGTGATCACAACACCACCGCCCGCCCCTACACCAATGTACAGCCAGGGTGTGTCATCTGAGGATTGAATGGGAAAACTTTCAATGAACGTGATAATGTATAATATATGGGTATCAGACAAATGTTACTGATTTATGGCTTCAAAAATGCATGACAATGCTAGAAAAATTCCTTAACACCATTTGATACTAAACTGCTTGTAATTCTTCTTTCTAACCTCAAAAAATAAAATAGAGCAAGAAAAATACAACTTTCTGTCAATCTGTGGAGATATTAATGTTCAATTTTTTAAAACCAATATTTTCGTGGAAATTAAGTTAACACATCTTTGCTACCTATACCTTTCGCCACAATGTCTCGCCTGACTACAAAAAAATTGAAGTCTATGCTGTTTCCATCAGAATTTCCGAAGCTGAACATAAAATTGGTCGTCCTCTGGGTGGTCTCATCAAATACTTTTAAGGTGACCCTGCCGAAAGGTGGCCTGAGTCTTGTGTAGGTCACTGAGTACTTATCCCTGCTGACATCGGTGAAGACAGAGCCTTGCACAACCTTTAGGACATACTCAGTAGGTTCTGGATAGCCAGAAATCTCAATGGTGATCTCAATGTCATCAACCACGTCAAATGTGTATGTGGGAGGTTTCTCCAGCAGTGTCTCATCCTTTAGTTTTGGAGGACCTGAGGCAAAAACAAAAGCAACAACACAACATTATGTACCTCCTGGTCTAGCTGGATTACTTTTCAAAGAAAGATTATACAGTGAGTTCAATCTTTGCCCAGATTGTCATAATCTTTCTCATAAGTCTGGCTCAGTATTGAATGCTAATCGTTGTGTGACTTTGAGCTGAAACATCTGATCTCTAGTTCTTGTTGCTCTGACTCAACGCATCTGTGCAATTCACAATCAATATCAATGTTTCTTAACTGATGAATTGCTAATATTTATGCTCACGAAACTATGTATATGTCTGTGTACTTGTGAGTGTGGTGAGTGAGAAAATGACAGAAATCAAAATGATGTTTTTAAAAAAGCAAAAATTTAATGAACTTTCCACTGTGAAGTCAAATCCAAGAACTGGAAGAAAATGTATAAAACTCACATACGACGTTCACATCCACAAATTTTTGTAACTCTGTTGGTGTCGAATCGCTTCCTCTGACACCTTTACATTTGTATCTGTCGGCATCCTGGCAGGTCACCTTGGTCAATGTCCATTCCAACAGGTCAGTGTTTGTCACATACTCCTGTAACTGTCCCCGTCGACTGCCTGTCAGTACAGCTTGGGCAGGAGGGTCATCATCGACCTGGCATGTAAAGGTCACATCTTCTCCTTTCTCAACAACCACAGACTGAGAACCGTTGACATGGAAGTTTGTGACTTCTGTAGAAAGCGTGATAAAGTAACAGATTTTAGCTCCCCCACCACTTGGGGCGTCTGAAATAAAAGTTATCGGCTTTAAATCACAGTGATAAAATTGGTCATTTATGAACACTAAAGTTGTGTATTTAAGTTGTATGGGTCAACACTTGGACCACGAGGGCCCACATGCCTATACACACAAACACACAAAATGATTCCATTTTGAAATAAGTTTTGAATTAATATGAGTTATACCAATATCAAGGTCAGTGTGTGTTTTGTGGAAGAAAAAAGCAAATTTTAATTAGAGTTGTAAATTTACCTATTAAGTCTGTCCTAAACTTCTCTTCTCCAGGAATGCCTGGTCCTTCCTCATTGACAGCTGACACAGCCACTGTATATTCACGGTCAGGGTTCAGATTAGATAAAACCTGAGTAAATTTGTTGCCAGCTGTGTTTAAATATACAAACGTTTGGCCACTGCCTGGGTTGTCTTTCTCTTTGCAAGTGGACTGGGAAGTGACAGGCTGAAACACATAGATTGGACATTTTTATCCGACCTCCTACAGACATTTTACACAGACAAGTGACAAAACGTTTTTTTTTTTCATGAATGCTTTTCCTTCAGTCACGTTTAGAAAAATTTGGTCTTCAATGTTGATTAAATAATGAGAGTACAAAATATTAATGTTTTCTGCTGGCTTCTGCCGTCATTCATGACTGCTTAAAGTCCTTCTGGTTGAAAAAAAAATAAATTATTATAATATTATTATTCATCTCGAAATCTTTATTCTCTTTTAGCACCAGAAGGGCAGGTGGTCTAGGGTTTTCACTTTGTACGCCCTGATGAAATGTTTGTATTGTAGCTGTAAAATGCCTTGCCAGCTATGCACAAAGAAATGATGTTCAGGTCTCTTAATCTAATTATTGTGAACTATTGTTATTTTTCTTCCCCAGTGTACCTATCATTTCGATATTTAGCATGTGGCCTTGAGATAATTCGTCTTACTGACATAGTTGTTGTTGTTGTTGTTTTTACAGGATTATCCGTTGAGTGTTGAGAGTTTTTTTTTTTTTTTCTCTTTGCCTCTAAGATATACATTAACTCTCTACGTACATTATTTGAACGTTTTTCAAATATATTGTTGAAAACATTTCATCGCTTGTGAAGTTTCGGTCACTAAAAATAATAGATATATAGACATATCAAAATTGCCTCCTTTTACAATGAAAAGTCATCTACGACCAAATACGTTGTGCCTACAGTATCTGCCTTGCACTCAAAAAAAAAATAAAAAAAATAATCAAACAAAAACAAATAAAGTGTATGACATAATTATACCTCCGAAAATTTGCGAATAGAAAAATTATTAAACTCAGTATTTTTGATTTATTCATTGTCATGCCATATGCAGTAAACACGTAAAAAGTATAATATGAATAATTCATGAAAACGGTTTTCTTCTTTTCCCATGACACGAACTATAACATTATATTTTGTCCCTACTGGTATTTGTAACGGCACGCTTGCTACTGATGTGATGTGATATTGATGTATGGTGTCATTTCAAAACACATGCACATGTAATTATAATCCATTCAAACTCATCTGCTCAACAATTTCCGATTTTTGATATTTTGAAAATCACACAACTCTCATATTGTCAGGCTTTTAAACGAAATACTGATAACATTAATTATTTAGTTTAAGAAGTCATTGAACGTTAAAAAGTATTCAAAGGAAAAACCGAAACATTATGATTAAAAAATTAAAAATTCTGTTAACAATTATTTTTAAAAAAAAATAATTTTTGAAAAATAGCCACGCATCTTTTGTGTGAATGTTTGCCATGGTAAATGATAATGTAAAAAGTTGTTTTAATTTTCGGTGGTAGGTTAACTTTTCTCCAGAATCTCAAAAACAAAGCGAGATAAATGATTAGTCGTAGTCTTAAGATACGCTCCATAATACATGTATAACATTTTAAGCTGCAGTTTGTAATAATGTGGCTTGTTATTCCCACACTCACTGAGACTGAGTGTTGGCCTGCAACAACAAATTAGAAGAGATAGTCGTGATTAATGTAACCAGTAATTTTATACTCTGGCGTCATTCGGGCTAATGTAGGTCGAGTGTGTATCAATGTCCAGACACGCCACGGGTTGAATGGGATTATTAGAAGGCGCTGGCGGCCATCAAAGGACGGGTTGCGACTCATTATTTGAGTCATCGTGTTTGTAAACGGAGCAGCGTGTAGGCCTTTGACTACGAGAAGGCTCATCTGCCTGTCTGTCTGTTGTGTCCTATCTAATCTATCTATCTATCTATCTATCTATCTATCTATCTATCTATCTATCTATCTATCTATCTATCTATCTATCTATCTATCTATCTATCTATCTATCTGTCTATCTATCTATCTATCTATCTATCTATCTATCTATCTATCTATCTATCTATCTATCTATCTATCTATGTTTGGATCAGATGCAACATCCTTAACCACCAGAGCAACACGTCCTGACATCACAGTTATAGACAATACTAATAAGAAAGTCCAGATCGTTGAAGTAGCAGTACCATACGACTGTTACATTGATAGATGTTATCAAGGCAAATTTGACAAATATTTCCCATTAGCCATTGAAATCAGTGCTATGGGATACCAATGTGATATAATAGTTTTAATAATTGGAAGTTTGGGAAATGTTCACAGAAAATTTATTACTGGGCTGAAGAAAGTAAACATTAACAATTCAGAAAGTAAGTTCATATCTAAGTACTGTAGTATCAGTTCAGTTATTGGATCATTCAAAATCTGGAATAAAAGATGCAGGTCGTATAATAGGAATTATTAACTCTATTTAAAAACATGTTCCAGTTTTGTCCATCCCTTCCATAGAAGAGATAAAGTAAAGCCACCCACCATGGCACAATTTCCACTTAGATGTAATGTTTCGATATTGTATCTGTAAAATCTGTATTGTATTCACATGGAAATAAAGAATTTTTATCTATCTATCTATCTATCTATCTATCTATCTATCTATCTATCTATCTATCTATCTATCTATCTATCTATCTATCTATCTATCTATCTATCTATCTATCTATCTATCTATCTATCTATCTATCTATCTATCTATCTGTCTGTCTGTCTGTTTGTCTGTATGTCTGTCTGTCTGTCTGTCTGTCTATCTATCTATCTATCTATCTATCTATCTATCTATCTATCTATCTATCTATCTATCTATCTATCTATCTATCTATATCTATCTGTCTATCTATCTATCTATCTATCTATTCTCATCACCCGTTGTCTTCCCTCAGGCTTACCCCACCCTCTACCGCCGTGTCATATACGCACTACTGGCTTTCCAATCAATCACAATCAAATTAAAGTTACAAAATCAATCACATTCACCGCTATTTTTCAACCCGTTGGCTAGGCTGGGTTAGGCCAGCATCGAGCGCTCAGCCCAGTCTACGATGGTGAGAGGGGGTTTCAATGCGGACCATCCCGGCTCGCTTCGCGAAGCAGGGAAAGAAGCGCTGGTGAAGCCACGCGTGGAATCTAGTTCAGTAATGTATATCTATGGTGTGTATACTGTCTTTTGACACTTCCAACACAATCAATGAAACATTTGACAGTGGGGATGGAAGGAGGGAAAGAGGTCACATCCGGTAGTTCATAGATGTTGTAGACATGACCCAAACAATCCTAGCGTGTAATGGTCTTTCATTGTTAAACTGTCACTATTGGCCTTGACTGGTTAAGCATTCTGGTACCAAGCAATCTTTTTTAAAATAAAATTCCTTCCAAATTTATAACAAAATCGCAGGCACTCAAGGTCGGTATTCTATTTACGAAGAAAAATGAAATGTAAGTTAGGTAGACTTGGAATGTCTGTAATTTAAACAGCACACTGAGACAATTATGAACAGCAAAAAAAAACCTCAGGTTGAAGGACCCGTGAAAGTGAGCTTTAAATAAAAAATACTTTTACTGGGCCTTGGCATAACTTTTATCGAGGCAAGAACCATCTACTTACTTGTGTTTTTAAAGACAGCAAACCCTTTGTTAAATGGAACGATTGACATTCCGTGATGTGACACTTCGGCCAGATATAGTTTCTCCAATGAGAGTTTGTTTTCAGTGAGCGAAATGGAGGGAAAACAATAATAAAACAACAACAACAACAGAATACATTACCAGCTGTTCACCACAATCTGTGCAAGACAGTTCTATCTGATACAGACAGTCTTGATTCTCCTTCACTTCCACTAGATACCCAGTAATGTTACCATTGGGATACAGCGGTGTCTGCCATGTTATTATAGCGCTGTATTGTGTAGTTGTAGCCACATTCAGTAAATTAACCGGACCAGATTCTGTATTGAGAAATGGAAAAAAAAAATCCCACAGGAGATCAATGTATAATCTTAGTTCGGGGTGAACATCATGCACGGTAAGGTGATCTACGAAAATACACAGTCTACTGTCCCACTTCAGCTATTCAACTGACATGAAGTACTGCGCTGATTAAGGGAGCGTGCATATATAGATACACACACACGCGCGCGCACACACACACACAGAATATGGAAATGTCTGCTTCTTGACCTCCCCGACCTTTAACGCTCCTCCCCGTCGCCCATATTATGCTTCTCAACAACAACAACAACAACAACAACAACAACAACAACAACAACAGAAAAATGCACACATTAATCTCAGGTCCCCCTCTCATTTTCTCTCGTTCTCTCTCTCTCTCTCTCTCTCTCTCTCTCTCTCTCTTCGTCCTCTCTCTCGTCCTCTCTCTCTCGCGCGCGTTCTCTCTCTCGTTCTCTCTATCTCTCTCTCTCCCTCTTCTACTGTCCCTCCTGGGCAGCCCCTCTCTGTCTTTCACACATGCATGCATACAAATACATCGATCTTAAAGGACAATGAGAGAGAGACGGATACACGGAAAGAAGTAAGAAACACGCACATGAACACAAAGAGAGGAGGACAGAGAGACAGACAGAACAGATGAGAGAAGCAGATAGAAAAGAGAGAGAAAGAGAAAAAGAAGAAAGGAGATGGAAAGAGGAGGGCAAAAGAGAGAGAGAGAGAGAGAGAGAGAGAGAGCTGTCTGGAATTCACTAATATTTTCTGTTTAACCCCCCCCCCCTCCCCCCCTCCCATTTAATGACCCCTCTCTCCTTTTCCCAGTCTCTCTCCCTCTCTCACTTTCTCTCTCGTTCTCTTTCTGTCTCTCGTTCTCTCTCTCTCTCTTCATTCTCTCTCTCTCTCTTTGCTCTCTTTGGCAAAATTCTGTTTTCCTAAATGAGTGGAGGGGCATTAGTACAAAATACATCTCCTACGCACATCAAAGTGATAGTTTTCGGAATTAGACACATACAATAACAACGATAGAGTATAATTTAACCCAAAACATCAGATTTTAAGCCCCCCCCCCCCCCAATTGCGCCATCTCCTGTAAGATTGTCAAGCATAATTAGTCCCACTGATCAGTAGAAAACAGACTACTAAGAAGAACTGTTTAAAAAAGCTCTGAACCGCTGTTTGAACGCTCCTGGGGGTCCACTGTAGTTCTGGAGCAGCACCAGTGACTGAAGAGTCCCCACCCATGAGTGGCAGTAATTTTGGTACTATTTGAAGATTTCAGGAGTTGCTGGTCGTACAGTCTGACTTCTTGTATTTCTGTGTGCTTTCTTCTTTCTCATTGAATTAGCTGTTGTTCTTGAAATCTACAGAATTCCGTATTTATTTCTTCCAGTGGGTCTCTGTCTTTCGCTGAGGTTTCTCAGTTATCAATGTCGACGTAGGTGGCCTTCAAATCACGTTTGCATACATTTTTGTACAGTAGCTGTGGAGGCCCTGGTGGCCTTTTCCTTGTAATGAGCTATCTATGAAGGATTGTATTTTACTATTCTGCCATCCTCCATACGGTGCACTGACCAAGCCAACGGGGATGTCTCTGCTTGAGGAGTGAGGTTATGGATTAGACGTATGCACTGGCCAGGACGTCTGTAGGGCACTTGATATGTCCAACAATTGCAGAGTATACAGCGAAGACAGCGCGCATGAAAGGCATGGAGTATATTTTCCTAGTGTGCCTTGCGTGTCCACCTCTCACTGACATACAAGTGAATGCTCACAACACGGCAATTTTGTACATCTTTGGTGTGCTCCGTGAGTTTATTGTTTGTCCATCCCTTTTTGGGCAGCTTTGCGAGTTTCGCAGTGGCTTTTACAATCCTTCTATTTTGTCTTCAGAGATAGGTTGTCCGAGATGACCGAGCCAAAGCATGTGCATTCATTTATATATTAGTATTAAAATACAATGTTTGGCTTTACCAAGTACACTGGAACATCATGTTATGAAGCAGACAGTCTCATAATGAGCATTTTTCAGATGCAGTTGAAAAGTATCAATGGTTCACGAAGATTCTGACAGATAACGGAAAAAAAACACAATAAAAACAACAAAAAACAACTCATCGGAACTGAATAGTTCTAAGGGGTTACAAAATTACTTTGCATATACTTACTCTCGTCAACAGTGATTGCCTGGTAATTAAGATAAGCATCATACTTGCAATAATTAGGCAATTCGTTTCCCGGTTTGCTCACTGTACAGACGAAGTTCTGCAGCCCTGTGAATTCTTCAGCAAATGTTGCGTTGGAATAGTAGGTATCGAGGCCCTGGAGATAGAAATGCAGTGTAGAACATTTGCTAGCTCGTTTCTCAGTACGAAAGAAGTTTTTTTTTTTTTCTTTCAAGAAACAATGAATGACTTTCCGTTCTCTGTTTCTGACATGAATATGTAAAGGGTACCAACAGTAGCCTAACAATTAAATTTATTTAAATGTATTTTTAAAAATTTGTTCAAATTCCATTCATCATGAAGTCACCATCGACTGAATGATATGAAGAAAGTTAAGCAGTGTATGAAATGTCCCATATTAGCTGTTCTCATCGTGGACACAATCAACTGAAATGATAAACTGCAGAACATTTCAAGCTTCTCTGCTGGGCCTGGCCCGTGTCCCGCTCGCCCCAGATCGAGCTCCGAATGTACTAATCACGTTTCTGAGTAGAAATTGACTGTTTAGAGAATATGGTTTGCAAGTAAAATCTTAAACATTTCCATTGTGCGCAAATGGAGAGTTCTGAACTGTAGACCGCAGATAATGTCATCAAGTCTGACCAAACACCAAACACCTGCGTCACCAACACCAACGAGATTTTGCCTTTCATCACACAGCAAGTATTAATAATTATGCAGTTTGTTGTTAGATGTACGGGCGACTGCGACAGAAAAGCATCTCTTTCTAGAAAACATAAATTGTAGCTGTTTATATATGATTAATACACTTCATTGGCCCATTATAAAATGACAGGCAGATACCACCGTTTTGATACATTATTGCTCTGTTGTCATTATTACCTCTCATTAAAATTTGTGGACGGCATTATGGAATACAAGGAAACATTACAAATGTTTATAACCTAAGAAAGAGACAAGATTCTGTCTTTCCTTTTTCACCAACATTTATTTGGGAGCTTACCGAACGGGATCATGGATGCACTTTCTTGTTTAGGGGGTTGACAGGTTAATATCTATTTTCAAAATTCATGTATAAAACAATATTAATATAAATGTGCTAAGAAATAAAGATCAATAAATATTAACAAAATTCCCCCAAAATTGCACAGCAAAGTTGTGGAACGAGCAGTGTTCTATAGAAAAGAAAACGTTTATATCAATTGAGCACAAAAAGACGTTATTCAAAAAGTTGCAAAAAATAGAAATCGTCATTCCGAGAAAATCGGCTTTGAAAACAGCACACTGTTTCAAAATATTTTGGGATGAAATGGATTTATATCCAGTACAAAGATCACTTTCATTATATCTGAAAATAAATAAGGAAAGTTGCAACCATGCCCGATTGGAATGAAAGAGTTTTTTCGCGTAAATCAAATGTGGACGTGAAACAAATGGTGTAAGTAGCTCATTTTCTGGTGTGAGGCCAGCAGTCGGGTCGTCACTCGGGGGGCCGTTGGAGAGGAAATCATGGGGTCCCGGGTTGGACCCAAGTACCGATCAATGAAAGCAGGCGGGACAGGGGTTACGAAATAAAACGAGGTCATCTTTATTATAAAAACGAAGTATCTTTCATGAAGGAAGAGAAAATAAATGACCACGCCGAGGATCTCAGCTAATAATCATGTAAAATCAGAATCGAGTAACAAATGTATGACTGAAAAACGCTGAGGATCTCAGCTAATAATTATATAAAAGCCACTGAGAAAACTTGGGGAAAGAACTCCAAGATAACCACAAAACTTTAAAAAATGGACCAATTTCATCTAAATGTTCTGCTGCTTTAGAGGTTAAACCTGCGTGTTGACTAAAGAAACTACCCAGTGCGTACAAAGAGTATCTAAAAGTTACAGAAGTGCACAGACTCTTGTGGTGGCAGTAAAATATGTGATAGTTTCATTTTACTTTAGAAAGCACCAATTACATAACTGTGCAAGTACAGAACACACATGATAGGGAAGATTTGAAGTACATTCGTAATACTAACGATAATAATCAGTAATGGGTCTCTTGCGACCAAGGCCCGGTACCCGAGTTGATACAGTTTAAAACAAAGACATTCCTTTGCAGCATCTGTAATGGATTCATCATCTTTTTGGAGGCAAAGAAAGCCAAGGGAACAAGAGAAAGAACAACAACAGAAACAAGAACAAAAAGAAATAGAACAAGAAAAAAAAAAGAAAGAAAAGGAATATACAGGCCAAGGTCAGAGGTCACCCAGAAACACAAACACCAGCTGTAATAATTTCATTCACTTGTTAAAATAAATTTTATTTGTTTACCGGTTTGTCGTTGGTAAAACAGCTGCAGTAAACGTCTAAACGATACGACCGATTAGGAGAGTAAGTGGAGCAGGATATGCTGAGTTCCATGTCATTGGTCAGGCTGTTGTTCACCACAGATATCCCATCAGAGCACTTTATCGTAGGCGGTTCTGGTAAGTATCGGAAAAAGAATGCAAGAATGCATAACAGTATCACGTTCATGCTGGGACTGGTTGGAAAGAATGTGGTGGAACGTTATGAGTATGTGCAATTTTTGATGATTATAACAGGAAAATTCCAATCTCTTGTATCATTCAGAGAAAATGTTCCGAACGGCTTAGTACCAAAATAATAGTAGAGTCAGTTACAAGTACATTTGGTGATAAAAGCAGCAAACTTTGCATGGCTGTTGTAGGTTGGCACACAGACAATTACTTAGATAGAATTACCTCGCCAAATTACTTTGACCATCTCAAAAATGACCTCTGATTTCCTTTGACCTTCTTTCTATTTTGAACGACATCGATTCATTGCTAAAAAACTGAAAGCAACGGGACTTTTAAAAACAAATTTAATAAGTGAAGTTATCCCCCATGGTCCTTTTGTAATGGCCATTTGACCTTCCACAGTGTCTACTAAACATACCCGTCGTGAGCACCCTCCTGTACGGCAGTGAGTCCTGGACCTTGCGTGCCCTTCAAGAGCGAAAGCTTAATGCTTTTCACTTGCGTTGCCGCCGACCCATCCTGAACATCACCTGGGGTCTCTTGTCACGGGTTTGCAGAAAATCTCTCCAGTTCCTCGGCATGCTTCTTACAAGTAGGAATGATTCTTCTTTGGATCCTAGCGCCACGTTTCTCGCTGTTCTTAAAGTTGATATCAAGATATCTGTCAAATATCGACACCCATCCGAGCAATCGAAACCCCTGCCCTTTTATTCTTTAAGATAATTATGGTAAAATGACATTATTTTGAATAATCAAAAATTGTTGTGTTGCAACTTGGAGGAGTCATCTGAACAACAGCTGAACAAATGGCAATCAATCAAGTAATTAAAAGGTTTTTTTTTCCCGTAGTGGAATTCGTTATTGTAGACATCACAGCAGATTGGATTTTTAATCACACTTCAGCCTGCGGAGTTCAGCTTCTAAGGATTGAGAATACGCTTGATTTTCATCCGCACTCCAGCTCTAACTTGCAGACATTAAAAACAAAAGCCTGCAGTTTGGTTTTGAATTTTGATGCTGTGCTTTAGCTCCCAAGAGCCGAAGGTCATTCTATTTGGGTATTTAACTAATGTTTGTCTGTGACTTCATTCTCTCAACAACATGTCTTCTTTCCTCCTTTTGCGTTCTTGAACTTTTGATAATTTAGCATTATGCCATAGTGCTGGAAGCGATGTAAATGACGACTTGTTTTGCTATTTCTGAAAATGGAATTCTGAATAAAATTCTTCGAAAACATCCAGGAGTACCGACTGAAACATCTGCTTGGCTTCCCGGTATTCTTTGCTCTACTTTGAGATATGATCTATGCATTTGTGCTCCGTGTTCTCGTGGTGTCATTCAACAATAATTCACGTCTTGTAATTTCGAAGCAAGGCTGAAAACAGATACACGAATAACACGATAGCAATCTGCTATCTTTCTAGCTGACCTGGAAGGAACTCTTCAATATTTTTGTATCCGTGCCATGACATGACCAAGCATTAAAGCTGACAACATGAACGTGTACACAACTACAATTATACAGAGTATTTATCAAAGTCAGAGCTTCGATATGAAGCAAGATCGACACCAATTCGTCACTGAATATTGAACTAAGTGACATGTTCGTCGGTGATTTTATATATGGATATTTTTCCAACTTGTGCCAATGAACGTTTGTATAAATCTGACCACATGAAGTTGAAGTTTGTGCCGGTGAAGTATGACATAGTAATGTATTCATCCTGCTATTCTTGATTAAAAGATTATGGAGAATCAAGTCTGCTAGGATGCAGAACGAAGCCTAATAGTACTATACAGTCTAGGGACTGAGGTCAAGATCTGAAAAGTGCTGGCAACGTCAGGGTGTACGTAATGTTAGAGAGTCCGCGCCGGGGCATCACGTTGTCCTAAAGTTACTTATCAAAAGACACCCGAAGCGCATCGTAACGCATCGTAAGGCAATCCTTATCGTAGCGAAGGATACTCCGCGCACCGACGTGCTGTTCGGTGCTAATGGGAGAGAAGGGAGCTTATTCGCGTGGAACAGCAGACCAAAGGACGCTAGCCTTGCATGCATCTTCCGGCGTCTTCCCTACTGATTCAGTGATTGTGACCTACGTGTGCATTGCAGCGGCTGTTCAACGAAGATGGCTTAACTAAGCTACTTACATGTATTTCTTTTGCATTAAGCCTAAGCAATCACAAGGTGTACCATTTTCCAACCCACCCCCCCCCCCTCTCTCTCTCGCAGTCACACACATTTTTTTTCAAAAAAAAAAGGATAAATGTTCGTAAGTTGTCAGAATAAAGTCTTGTACTGTGGTGTTGAGGGCATACTACAGTCTCGTAAGACGATGGAGTTACGCTCTCTGTGTTTTTCTGGTACAGCGTCTGGTGTGGCTGGCCAGCCCGATGCTGGAATGGCAGTCTCTGTAGCAGGGGGCACAGATGAAGTCTGACGCTGGTCTGTCTGCCTTGGCTGCAGCTTTTCTTTCCATCCTCTGTGCATCGTGCTGCTGCGCAAGTGTCTCTTCGGAGTTGGAGAGACCTTTCTGCACAGTCTGTCTCCAGGCTGACCTTTCGAGAGCTGTTGTTTGCCAGTTGTTCTGGTCGATGTTCAAAGCGTTTATGTCCCTCTTTGCATATGTCTCTGAATCGCAGCTATGGTCTGCCATTGGGACGTTTTCAATGCACACGTTCTCTGCAGATGAGGTCTTTAGGGATCCGTCCGTCGTCCATGCGCACGACATGGCCCTTCCAGCGCATGCGTCTCTGTTTCAGTAGCGTGTACATGCTGGTGCATGCAGCTCTTTCCAGGACAGTGCTGTTTGAAACCCTGTCATGCCAGGTGATGTTCAGGATGGGTCGGCGGCAACGCAAGTGAAAAGCATTAAGCTTTCGCTTTTGTAGGACACGCAAGGTCCAGGACTCACTGCCGTACAGGAGGGTGCTCACGACGCAGGTTTTGTAGATTTAAATCTTTGGGTGTTCAGTCAGCTTTCTGTTGTTCCATGCTTTCTTTGTTAGTTGGGTCATGGTGGCAGCTGCCTTGCGGATGCGTTTGTTGAGCTCTGCGTCAAGTGCGAGGGTATCTGAGATGTTTGTGCCCATGGTTGTGTACTATTGCACTTTAAACAAAATGAAACAATGCATTCATAAAGTCATCATTGGCCTCAGACCCAATCGTCCAATTAATGTACCCTTTGCAGGTTTACAAGGCCATTACCTATTTATGCAGAGATCCAGATTTGATTAGTCCAGAACAATCCATTAAACAAATTGAAATGTGGCCAAAAAGAAAAAAAAAAGGTGCTCACAAAGCCGAGCAGAAGAAATAAACAATTAAAAAGTGTACAATAGATTCTAAAAGAAATATAAACACAATAATTATTTTGGATTTCATTGTACGGTGTAGTTTTTTTTGGGTCTGTTTGTTGTTAAGGCGGGGCGTTGTGACCTGTTTTTTTCTTTTTTTAATGTTTGTCTTGTCCCGTACCCTGCTGCTATCCCTCATTTAAAAAAAAGAATGCGTTAAATTTACTTTACGATTGTTCACACATTACGGTTTTTGAAATAGAACGGACGGAGCCTTTCATCAGCTCCAAACATCTAAACGATATTTTGATGTCGCTACTCCAAATGTGTAGTGACGTGCAGAAAGTAGACTTGGCAGTATTCCTGTTTTACGCACGCCCACAAAAAAAAAATTCTGTCAACTTCCAACGGTTCCTGTGTCGTCATTTCTCAGAGTGGTTCCATTGTCAGATTCTGTATATTTTGAAGTATCTATTTACACCCAGGCTTGGTGCCTTTACCACATTGTGCACAGTTCATATGGAAAAACATACTAAATGACTCGACTATGGTTCCCAAAGTGTCACGCTTTAAACCAAAAGTGCACGTTTTATCGTCGTAGTCACCTCACTACATACCGTTATAAGAATGTTGGCTTTTTTTCCTGGCAAAAAATGGGATGGTGGTGGTTGGGGTCGAAGGGGGGAGGGGGTCTCTGTCTTATTATTTCATTTAGAGGTCAATGCCTTGTTTAGACATTCTACAGTGATAGGCAGTGACATAACGGGTTTTATGTGAAAAATGAGTCCTTCTCAACATTATGTATACCCTGGCTGTTGAATGTATTTAGCAATGTTGTAAAAAGGTCTAGACGCTGAAGTTGTACAGTATCGGCCGACGTGATGTCTTCCAATCACACCTGAGGCATTAATTGGACGACGTTTGCTTTCTGAACAGCTTGTGAAATCATTATGTAATTATGAGGCTAAGAGAGATCTGTCCATCCTTACCTTCTATCAGAAACTGTGTATCTCCTTGTCGCTGGCAGTCATTTTCATAAACTATGTGAACCTTCTGACCAACAAAGGATTTCAATAAACTCAGGGAAATGTAGCTGTTCATCTCCAGTGATGTGTTAGGCGTAACCGAATCTCCAATATAAAATGTGTAATTTGCCTGACGTGAACGATCCAAAAAGTAAACTAGAGCTAAAGAGTTTTTACTGACAAATGTCCACTGGCCGTTCTCTGTCTGTAGCCGGAAGTATTTTCCAGTAGACATTAGGATGTCTATGTCATTTGTTTGACCTGAAATACAGAAATAGAGAATGTTTCCTCGCTCTGTCCTAATTCTTCTTTTTTCTCTTCTCCGTCTTCTTCTTTTTCTTCTTCACACATGCTCCCCCGTGTCAGTTTGAATAAATCTCCCTACATAACAATATAAGTATTGTCTCATATTTTCAAGTCCCTGATCCTATTGAGGGGTAGGATCGAGTACCTAGTCTTCTCGGATAAGGACGAAAAATTCGGAGGGCCGGTGCGCACGTTAAAGATACCTTGGCAGTCGGAAATCGTAAAGAGCAGGCCGAACAGGCCGCTGCCCGGGCAAAATGGAAATTAATAGATTAAAAAAATTCTCCATATCATCCCCCCACCAGCAACAACAAAAATGTATTATTCATGATTAAATATACATATTTTTATCTATTATAATAAGTGAAGACTTTGAAAATTTGTGCTCTATAGGTATAAAAACGGCTGGATGTAAAATCGTGAAATTTTCTGTGCTCAGACAGAACGAGTATTATTAGGTTTTTACGATATCTGACTGCAGATTAAATATTGCAACGAATTTCTAAAACTAAAACTAAATATAGTTCATTTAATTTCTCCTAGCGTGTTTTCATGCTTTTTCACCGCCCGATATTTTTCGTTCCGCCATATCGTTTCGCGATTTTTATAAATCTAGCAAAGTTGCCAAAGTTAGCAGCAGCATTTCACAGACCTATGCGTGTTGTAAATCGCAGTCATTCACTTAAGCCTGTACACAGGCTTTTAGACATTTAATCTGACTAAACATAATAAAAGATTTATGTTAGGCATAATAAGCACAAACTTTCAGTCGGTCTAAATCAAACATCAAAATTCCTGCCACCAATCCGCAAAAAAATGAGCATGGTTTGGCCTAAACTTAAAAATCTGGGCACCACCTCATGTCCATCAAACGTAAACAAAGCGGTCGGCGTTCACCATGTGCTCAATCTTGAGATTTTAGACAGGGAGAGTGTTTCTTTCTCAGAATTTTACTCCACTCAGTTAAAGGTCCACGATCTTTTGATGCTCTGAAAACTGTGAATGGTGTTATCTGTAGCACATACCGAGAAGCATGTCTCCTTCAGGGTCTACTAGATGACGATGTCACAAATCCCAGACTGGGAGATGTAATAATTATAACAAGACAACAACCACGAACGAACAAGTATAACACTTAACAGAACAACCCATCAGACTCACACATTTATTAAACATAAGATAAAGATAGAAATGCAATGACATACATTATATTACTTAATTAAACTGCCGTCCACGGCCTTCTCCCCTCAACACACTTCCTCGGGTCCACAACCCGGTAATTACTCTAAAGACACTTCGGTCTCAGCCTCTCCACTCAGGGTCTTAATGACACACTAGTATTCTTTCGCACCACAGTCTCTCAATAGCGCCTCCCTATGGCGATAACACCTTAGCCTCCTATAGCACCTCACGTGGCCATAGCACATTAATAATTCAATTCACATGAGTAACTCAGTCGCACAGTAATACATCCATGTCACAGTAGTACATCTTAATAGCACATTACAATCATATATACATCCCTGTCTGTGGCCAGACTGCCACGACTCATGTGCTGCGACTGTCCTACACGACAGCGTCCCTCCTGGCCTATGTGTAGCCTTCGGCCCTATGCTGGCCTATCCCCTGTGCTCACCGTAGGCGGCGCTTCGGCCCGACCCCGGCACCAGTCATCACTGGAAAACACACAACAATCTCCCGACTGCCCTGATCTCACGTCTGTCCCCTGGGACCTCTTAACTTGCAGTGATAGTAGTACAGCGCTCTCGCCTCATGCCGACCCCCCAACTCACAACATGCACGCTTTAACGTTAACTAACAGAAGTCAATATAGGTGAGCAGCCTCACTATCCCGTGAGTCATTCCCTCACTTCCATGCCCCCGTAATCTTTGAATCCCGCTCACTCCACTCGTGACAGACGACAGTACATGGCATTCAACTATGAGAGAAGCAGCAGTATCAGCTGCTCCACAGGCTTTACGTTCTTTGCTTGCCATTATCATAACCCAATGTAATCCAAGCAATATCAGGAATTTATGGCTACAGCACAAAGCTGACTTAACTGATGACATTCTACATCAAAACATCAGTCAGGAAGAAGCAAAAAATTAATTCATTAATTCAGCTTGAAGACGTTGTACTATCCATGGGTGGACATCCACTGGAATCATATGGTCTTGAAAAACCACGAAGAGACGCTGCAGAAAGAATAGGACAGGATTATCGCCGTGAGCTCACATATGATCTTGACGCTGAAAAAATCAAATCTGATAGAAATCAAACTATGATGACTCCTGATCAACTAAATGTATTTTTGACATTCATTCAGGCAGTTAGAGAAAAAACAAAAGGAATATTTTTTCTCGATGCTCCAGGGGGATGTGGCAAAACATTTCTCACAGAATTCATACTGGCACACATAAGATCTGAAGGCAAGATTGCAATTGCCACAGCTAGCAGTGGACTGGTGGCAACACTCATAACTGGTGGCAGAACAGTTCACAGCACGTTCAAAATTCCTTTGGATTTGACAAGATCTGACCAACCAATGTGTTCCATCAAGAAAGGCACATCACTTGCGCGACTAATTCAAGATTGCAGTGCAATAATTGTAGATGAGGGACCAATGCTCAACAAGATTGTATTCGAAGCCCTAGACAGAAGCTTAAGAGACATTACTTCAGTCAATGAACCCATGGGTGGCATTCCAGTTTTGCTGTGTGGTGACGTCAGACAAATTCTACCCGTCATCAGATCTGGAACTAGGGCCAACATTGTAAATTCATGCATCAAAAATTCGTACCTGTGGCAATCTGTGACGCACCTTTCCTTGAGTACAAACATGCGTGTTCACCTGCACAATGATCAAATATGCAGAATTATTTGCCAATCTGCTTTTACAAGTTGGAGATGGAACGAGAACAGTTGTTGCTGAACCAGATATTATCAACATCGAAGAGCTTGGACACACTGCAGATTCACTTGAAGATCTCATCAACAAAGTTTTCCCAAATTTCATGAACAATATACATAATGCAGATTGGTTGTCTGAAAGAGTTATCTTAGCACCATTGAACGAGTCTGTTGCTAAAATCAATGACCAGTTAACAAACATGATGCCTGGGCCAGCAAACGTGTATCGATCTGTCAACACAGCCATCACAGATGACGATGCAACACATTACCCTACGGAGTTTTTAAATTCCATCGAGATAACAGGCTTACCACCACATATCCTCATGATTAAAATTGGGATGCCTGTAATGATCCTTCGTTCTTTCAATCCCCCACGTTCAATGAACGGAACAAGATGCACTGTCACAAAATGTTTAACAAATGTGATAGAAGTAATGATTTCCTGTGGACCATACAAAAATGAAAAACATCTCATTCCCCGGATACGACTTCAACCAACTGACACCGCACTGCCACTCAACTTTAAACGACAACAGTTTCCATTGCGGCCATGCTTCTCCATGACCATTAAAAAGGCACAGGGACAATCGTTACGTGTGGTTGGACTGGATGTCAGGACTTCCGTGTTTTCTCATGGTATGCTGTATGTGGCATTGTCACGCACAGGAAAGAAAGATGCTGTGCACATCCTCTCACAAAGTGGAACAACCAGCAACGTCGTGTACAGAGAAATTTTTGACTGAGTGGCATCTCATCAAGGTAATAACATTTTCTTTGATTATCACTATGTTACTTTAACTTTCATCACTAACCACTAACCCCTCCAACCCGTTCATTGAACGGGTAAACAAGCTTGTTATTAATAAATATTCAAATATTATTTGAGTTGTGAGTTGTGAACTGTTGTGAGTTGTGAAGTGCGCCTAAAGGCCTGTTTACACTGGTCGGTTTTAGGAATAGAAAAAAGGAAAGGAAATCTAGCGGAAAGCCTGTCGCGTTTAGACTGTTCCGAAATCGGAATGGAATCCGACCCTTTCCTATTTACTTTCCGATTTCCCCCTGAAACGCTGGAATAGGACCATTCCTATTTTCATTCCGATTTCGGAACGGTTATGCGTCACGTGACTACCGCCTCGGTGTAATGGCGTTCGGTAGACCTATCGAAGAAACTTTCACCCAAACATTCTTGAGGGCGAGAGCTGTCTGTGGGATACTAAATCGCCCACATGTCATAACAAGCAGGCGAGAACTAAAGCCCTTGGAATTTTAGTGAGTGATAAAAGCCTTGAAAGACCAGGTTAATTTCACATTCATACATTGAAATGCTGAACCGAACATTTCCTTCGCTCGACGAGTGAGAGGCCAGCGGCCGCCACGCGAGCGTCTATCCCACTCACATGACCAAAAACAAACGATGCGCATCGCTTCTCATTCAGAAAACGGACCATTGTAAACAAGCCGCGTTTCGAGGGGGAAATCGGAAAGCAAAAATCGGAAAGCTAGGAGAGTTCTTCCCCCACGGCCTCGATTCCGTTTTTCTATTCCTAAAACCTACCAGTGTAAACAGGCCTTAACAGGCTGCGTTACAATTTGCTCTGAGATAGAGAGAGGTAGAGAGAGAGAGAGAGTGAGAGAGACAGGGAGAGAGAAAAGAAGCAGTGTAGTGTGTTGAGCGCTTCGCAGGCGCTGCATTCTGCTCTGTGGTTGACGTGTTGCTTCTGTAAAGGGCATAGAGCATTTTAAATGGATATGCGCTATATAAATGCCATCCATTATTATTATTAGTAGTACTACTCGCATACTACAGACAAGGTACACGTGAAATGAACGTTTTTAAAATATTTAAGGACACGCGACATTTGAATGTCTGTATATATATATATTAGTTCGTCCATCAGGTATGATGATGACCTTAACAACACCAGAGGAATAAAGAACAGAAATTGTTGAGAATTTCAACACATGGACAATAAAGAGAACTAAAGGAGACAGAGGACAGAATGGAAAGACTGTTCTTTCATGACTTATGGCTTCTCATGTTAAAAAAATATATATATATTATATATATAAACAGATAGATAGATAGATAGATAGATAGATAGATAGATAGATAGATAGATAGATAGATAGACAGACAGACAGACAGACAGACAGACAGACAGACAGACAGACAGACAGACAGACAGACAGATAGATAGATAGATAGATAGATAGATAGATAGATCGATAGATAGATAGATAGATAGATAGATAGATAGATAGATAGATAGATAGATAGATAGATAGATAGATAGATAGATAGATAGATAGATAGATAATGTGTGTGTGTGGGCGTTGAATACCTGTTACTGCATAATTATATGAAACAATTAAGTCGTTATAAATATCTGATCGTTTATTCCATGTTTTTTTTACAACTGAAGAAACAACACAGTCGAACATAAAACTTCTCTAAAACACATGCTGGACAAACCAAACACTTCAATCACTTTTCAAATGGACTCCAAAATACCGCAGAGCTATTACCTTAAGCCAAGCCTCAGTTTCGAATGAGTTTCACAGGATTTATAAACATTTCCTAATAAGCCACCGTTAGCGGCACGTGGTCCAGACTGAGGGAAGACTCGACACTTTGAGGGCTCATGGGAGTGGATCAGTTAATAATACAACCAAACGTTTATCTAATGCTGAAATGTTTGTGTTATTTATTACTATTGGCTGACTATTATCACATTCAACACTATCTAAGGCACACAGCATTGCTTTTCAGAGGGACGCTCACCAGTGCCGGCGCCTTGATTCGCCTGCATGGCCTTCAGCATGAGATAAAATTATGATTGTATATTGACGCCATATTGGAAAAGTGAAGTAGACGCAAGGCAGTCCGCTCAGTAGAGTGCTTATCAGGCAAAAATGTGCCGTGCGAGCGCCTCCAAATCTCTCAGAAGACTGCCTTTTCAACTGAGCACGCCTGTAGACAGTGGTTTCATTCATGCTAATTATATGAATCTGTTTTTACTTGTCCGTTCCTTCAACAATGTTTAGATTTTTCTGGCAACGAGAAGGGAAAAAAAAGACTGATCCCGATCCCCACAGCAAGCCACAATCAGGTACAAAGTCATTTCGCTTTTTTTTTTTCTCCTAATTATGCAATTTAATTGCTCATCTTTTGCAGTTAATGCCCTAGACATTCCGTCCGTGTTCGAGATGACATGTGCCGTATTATAGAAGTAGTAAAGCCAGTTTGTCATTATTCTCAAGGGTATCTTGTCGTAGTTTAAACCAACTGATTAGTTAGCCTACTAGTCTCATCCTATTCCAAACCTTCAACAGCCCAACCTAGTATCCAACCTACCAGGTCATCGCTATTTAGGAATAAAAACCGGGGGGGGGGGGGGAGTAATACGCTGTGGGTGAAAGTAAAGGTACAGCAGAGTGAGCACAGGCAATTATTGTTTAGTGAACACATCGTACTGTGTGCCATACGGTGCGAATGATGTTTAATATAATACTTTTATATCTGACAATTTTCTCTCAAGAAATTCATTGAATGGGCCGTATCTAGTGGGTTTGTTTTGACGCAGTTTGTTTTTTTTCCACATGTGGTAAATTTAAGACATGATAGTTTCCCTGTCTCTGCCCAGCAATGATTGTTGTTTTTTAATGCCCAAAAGACGTGATGTCTCATGTTCATCTTAGAAGTGGGGATGTTCATTAGAAACAATATTAACAAGTTACGTCAGGAGACGCTTGTGTTACACGGACGAAATTTACATGTGGGAAAATTGAGACATTGCAGAAACTTCAGATCAGTCAGAGAGATAAGCAATTTTTTTTTTTACTTTAATGTATTAATTTTATTATTATTATTATTATTCCTAGCAAGATTTCTATGAAATAATTACTCATTATCTCCGCGAGAACAGATAGTCGTTGATCAGTGTTTCCGTGACTGCATGAACGGACATTCAGAGTGATGTCAGTTTTAAAAAGTCAGTAAGTAAAATGAAATAAAAATGAATGAGATCTAATAGACAAAGCACTTGCATTTACCTAGAATTCTCCAATTCCCCACATATGTCCGTATTATATCAGTTTGGTCAGGAATATAATTCGTGAATGTAGACGACTTTCCGATCCATTTCAGTCGCATGCCAGTAACTGTTACACCGGCAGGAGTGGCTGTCATGTTGAAGACTACATAGTAGACACCGTCAACCTTTCTGTCACAGTAACCACAGGCAGTTGTCTCCCCACGGCATCCATCTTGCTCAATGTTGAGTTCACACAATACTATGTCCGTGCGCGCCTGAAACCAGAGTCATGTTTTTATCAGGGGAAATTAATTAAAATTAAAATACAATGGAAAATTCCAGTACGTCTCTCGCAAAAGTGATAGTTTTATTTTCAATCATTTATAATTATATTAGACATGTATGACGACAGTTCCTTACCAGCAGAATCTAAAAATATTGAAGATGCTACCATTGCAAGGGGGATTTTTAATGTTTACACCAACTGTTCACTGTTTAAGACAGTTTTATCTGGTGCATAGAATGGAGCATTTTCTGATTATCTAGGTCTGTATAAATTATTGTGTTTCAAATTTTCTTGGGTTGAATTTGAACTGGGAACTTGACGAGAAAGATTCTGTTTAAACATTGACAAGTGTGAGCTGTTTAAGTTTTGGGCCCGAGAAAAAACAAACAGTTGTATATCGAAATGTTGGATTTTCACAAAGCTTTAGTTGACCTGTCCTATTGTGTCTGTCTCTTTGAAATTTATGCGGACTCGCCATAGTGGTTTGATATGTCTAAGAAAAAGGTTAGCTACTAGCTTGTGTGCTTTCATTATCTGTTTCTTGCATTGTGAATACACGGAGAATGTACTTTGCCTAATTGTCAAACTATTAAAATAAGCACAGGACAAACTGGTTTAGAATTTTGACAACGGCAAACAAAATCTGTTTCGGAAAATGTTTGTTGAAATACCTGTGATCATTTCAGTAGTGTAAGATTCAGTTCAACTATAACAAATTCATAAAATATGTATAATAAATGACAGACAAGTGGCGATTATTAATAATTATGTTTGACAAAATGATGTTACTTACAGGTGACAAGTTCTCACCCACGTCTGCATCCAATACAATTTGGTTCACCGGCCAGAGATTTGCGTCCACACCCGTGGCATTCAAAACAGCTTCAACCATATAACGCTCGCCTTCCAAAATGTCAGAAGGATTTGTACATGCCGAATTCAGTTTATATGCACTTGCGTTGATGATGTTCTGAGTAAATCCACCTGGAAAAGAGACAGCGAAAATGTGATAAATATTTTCAAATAATAATGCATTATTGAAAATTTATGTCAAAATAAAGCTTGGCTGTGAACGACTATGGTCACAATGATGAATTGGTTATAATGAAGATAACATCTATCAAAATCACTGTAGGTATCAAGACAGCGTAATACAGGAAACGGTGAAAATGATAATTAATGGAAGGGAGAGTTGAGCTGGAAAAGGTTGAAAACGACAAGGGACAAAGAACTGGAAGAGGATAAAAAGAGAGAGAGAGAAGAGTCGGCGTCAGACAGAAGATAAAACATACGTCAAAGTGAGAGGTCTCCAACAAACCTGGTTGTGATGACATTGTCCACCAGACTGAATACACTCTCGCCCCAACCCCCCCCCCCCCCTCCACGATGTTTATGTGTTTGATGTCTGCTTTTATGATAGAAACAGGATCACGGAGAAAATAAACAACCGGGTTTGTTGGACACCTCTTATTTTGACGGCTGGCTACAGTTTTAAATGCTCAATAGCAATATATATTAATTATCTTATGATGAGATCAAGATCCTTTCAGTCAAACCAGCATTATTTAGGCCTTTGGGTATCAGGGTGTCAGACCTAACGGTCCACAGCCATCTTATAATAATAACTACACGAGTCTCGGGATATATTAAAGAAAGGTAATAAAAATGATGTAATCTTCTTTCTTTGCCAAGCAGAGAGTATTAAAAATCATACCGAATAATTTTCTCCACACAAACGATATAATAAAGCTAGTGTTGTTCTGGACCAGATATCTCATGCCACCAGTCATCAGACATTCTAGGTTTCAATTTAGCGATCCTAATACAAGTGACACATCATTACTTGCCTCGAATATGGGCACTTCGAATGTTAACATGGACTATACTTTGCAAACGTACACAGAAGCGACAGCAATAGGTGTATTTCCTCCAGTTTATAGACCTTGAAAGGCGAAACTCAAACACATGTGAACAATTTCACAAATATTTAAGGATATGCATCACAAACCCAATCCTTTTCGATTTTCTTCACAGGCTGAACCAAGATCAACAGAAATCTGATTAATAATGCAGAAACATTGAAAAACCAACCGCCACAAATCCCACGACACGGAGGTAAAATTGAGGTACATTGGAACAAGCTGCTAGAATCTTACAAGGCAAACGATATATTAAGTTTTTCTCGATTGTTTGCTTACTTAAATTTCTGCTGGAGGTGACGAAACTTTGTCATCATAGTTCTACAGCACAAAGCCATCAAACATTCAAAGTACATGTACAATAACTGCATATTTATGGCATAAAAGTTATATTTTGCGCTTGTTTGAACTCTTTGACATAATTATTCAGGGGGTTGAGGCTCTCTCAGAATTGCTCTTATTTTCTAGTTTGTTTGTTATTGTCTGCTAGTGTAACAAATCAACACACTTCATAGCACTTGTGAAAGATGAGAGGAATTTGAAATTCACTTTGGACTACGAACATTATTCAAGGTGATCAAGGAAATCAATTAAAGACGGGGGTAAATGATGCGTTTCGCGTAATATTGAAACAGTCCTTAGTTACTCTTGCAAGTATTAACCAGTGGCTGTATGCAGCAACTTGATGTCAGCCCCCCCCCCCCTCCCGGTTTGCACCATGGTGCAGGCTTAGTAGTGCGTACTGCCACCTTCATGTAAACTCAAATTTAGTTGGTATGCAGAAACGAAAGTTACACTTGGCTCGGCCTTCGCATCAATGGTCGCTTACTGCTGTATAAAAACATCATTTCGCATGCACCGAATTTGTATCGGTCAATGAATGCCACGAGAAAACAACGCCGACCAAAAAAGACAAAACAACTAAGATGTCAAGGGTGAGTAGAAATCCAATTTTTTTCCTTGTCCCGTGAAGTCGTCGGTTGGAATAAAATACTCCCTTTCTTTCTTTTTAGCAGATGCATCTCTCCGAAGCTTGTTACGCATTGCGTAGCTGATTAGTCGTCCTCGGAGAAGGAATAAAGTTTTGAACCCTTTACACGTAGGTGTAGGCCTACCAAAATTCATGCATACCGGGTATCGTCTTACACCGACGCGTAAAGTCTACAACGCCGCTTATCCAGCTAGATACAGTTCATACATACGGCCACAATTATTATGACCGCATGCATTAACTTGGCGTCAATCTGCCCTTTTTGCACCATGATACAGCCTTAGTAGTGCGTAAGACCACTTTATTCGTTATGCATGAACTAAAGTTACACCTACCCCTCCCTGATGCATCAATTGCCGCTTTGCTCCGATCAAAACAAAACTAAGAGATAGAGGCTTTGTAGAAATCTATTTTTTTCCCCAGCCCGGAAGTTGCGTGTTGGAATAAAAGATTAGTTACTTTCTTCTTTCTAGCGGACGCCTCTTTCCCAAACTTGTTATGCATTGCGTGGTTGATTTAGTCGTCCTCGGAGAAAGTTACAGTGGCCGTATGATAGAACTATGCGTAACTGGTTACATGTATTACGCATCGGTGCAAAACTTTACCAGGTATGCATGAAGTGATCGTAAGCCTACACCAACGTTGAAAAGGACACCGTTACGATGATGATGCTCAGATCGCTGGTGATGAGATAAGGAACTGTTGTTTTTTTTTCGTCGACCCGATGCTACAGCCTGTCGGACGCTGGCTTGTGTTCGTGGAAAGGGATGGGGATTAAGGTGAAAAGTAATGACAGTACTTCATAGAGGTCATTCTAAGTTTTCATCAGACATGCGATTCATGTGAGTGTCTTGCCTATAATTGAAATAATGACGTAGGAGGCAGAACGTTTCAGCCACCCCTCATAATGAATGTCACAACGGGCAATTGCTGTACACATAAAGATAGTTGTTTACGTAAATACCTGACAGGCGAATAATTATTATAATTGTTTCAAGACACATACACAAAGGCCCGCCCAGTTCGTAGTGTTTTTCCTAGGTTTCTGATGAACCCATAACCACAGAGTTCTATAGATAGACTAGAGATGGAAGTACGTCAAGTCACTGTGACTTCCAACAGGATCTAGAGTGATAGCTGAGCAGTTAAGAAAACTCGGCATTTTCTCGTTTCTTCTTTGTAATAAATGCCTTTGTTGCATGTCCTTGCGAAATCCGTGCACGCGAAAACTCCGAGGTGTCTCATCTTGTCGCTTCATTTTTCAAGAAGCCGTATTGACAAAATAAACCATCGTCTGGCAAATGTTTTGCGTGGCCTCTTATGTTGTTTTAAGAAATGTGTTTGTTTAATGCACTCAATATATTTAAACATGTTACAACTACTGCAGTAAGGGGAGTCACTGGGATAAGATATACTTGACATAATTTCCTGACAAACAGAGTAAGAGGTGTACTGTTGAGATTTATATGATTTTCTGTTGAACCTAAACATATTCTGCCAACCACCACAATAGTCAGGACTAATTAGGGCGGTCACCAAAATGTGCAAATAACAAAAATGATGTCCCGTGGAATTCGCTTTACGTTCACTTTTAGGGCAATATTGGATAATTCATTTCACTGACAACCTTTTCACCTATATCAAAAACAAAAATAAAAACAAGAAAATAACCCTACTGAATGTGTCCGTCCATCTTGTCTCCTTTACAACAAACACACATCATCCATCCTTTCACAATTTCAAAATACATCAACACAAATCTCCAGCTGCACAAAACTGGTCTCTTCATGTCGAGGACAGAAAACGTCCAGTTACACGCACCTTTGATTCTGACAACTCACTCACCTGGAATATACAGCCCAGATAGAAGTAACGAGAGAAACACAGACTTCCACAACATTTTCAGCAATGATATTTCAAATGCCTAAGACATTGTGACCGTTCGTGGAGAAACGTCTTTACCAGGTACGCCCTTGTTCTGTGTTGACGTGTGGCTGACAATTAAAATCTACCTTGTTGGGAATGTAATGGAAATCGGCGCACCGCCGCCCAGGAGACGTGCCACCGCCCAGAAAACATTCAGTTACGGCTGCTACGAATGACTTCCGGATCCTCCAATGTTCACATAGATCTTTCTTCCAGGCTTGTAGTATCAAGTTATCTTGTATTCGCTCATACGTTCATGTTTGTAAAGCGTTTCCATTCCTTTTGTTGTGCAATGTCGTCCCTGATTTACTAAATGGAGAGCATTACCAGGATCTCTACAGCTATAGAAACCTTCTCTACCTCGACAAAGTTTTATAATTTTAATTTATGCACAGATATAAAGCAAATTTTAATGTTTGTGTGGGTAAACAGTTTATGCATATGTTGACGTTTCAAGCTACAGCCTCTCGGAATCTTCAATACGGTCTCCTTTCCTTCATCGACATGACCATATATTTTATATCCAGGTCACCCCCTCCCCCCCCCCCCCCCCCCAAAAAAAAGCAAAGTTGTACCAGATCGTGCCAACGCTATTACACCATAAATTTACAGCTTTTAATAAATGTGCAAAACATGAATGAAGTCAAGTCAATAGTTTTGTCGTGGTGCAGGAGTGAGAGCCCGCTCTTGGAAATGCTGAGGAAAAAAATTGCATCAGTATGCCACCAAATAGCAGAGTTTCTCCTATTTCTAAAATGTAATTCAGGAAACTGCCCACAGGAAGTGCTGTCCTGAGAAAACACGATACTGTAAAGCAGCCCAGAAAATTGCTGGCACAAGGTTTGCTGATAAATGGGTTAAGCATTACCTTCACCATGAGCTAGTTAACGTCAAAATCGTTCTTGTTCATATTTTTTTTTTTTAATCAATCTTTTAACTTTAGACACATGCAACCACAGAGCATTATTATGGTGGGCTTATGGTGGGCTCAATTTCAGGGCGAAATGAATGTATCTGAAAGTTTCAAATCTCTTTGAGTAGCAGTTTGGGCTCTTGGGCTCTTATAGTTTTTAGCGTCTTTCTTTTCACTAACACTAACCAACATCTGTGAAAGAGGCCCTCAGTCTTTGAACCAGGAACTCGGCCAGCCTATCAAAATGATCACATTATGAGCTGTAACCGTGCCATTCACCCTCATCACTATCAGCAACATTCAAAAGAGAACAACGGTGGTGAGGGCAATGCACAATCGGTGAAGTGAAATGACATCAGAGTGTGCTCAAGGCTGTTCTGTCAGTTTGTTTGGTTTTACTTGAGGTCACACAACTTGTGCTCCTTAAAAAAAAATGATTTTCTTTCTTGGAATTCCAGGGCTATAGTTTTCTTTTTAGCAAGTGGTTCAGTTCTTCTCCTTGGATTATAGCCAATCATTGGGAATGGGCATCCTCACCCAGATTGCTAACATAATTGTATATATCTCTTACACTTGGGCAGACAAATGCACAGAAGGCGCCGAGGCTAAATTGGTCTGCAGTGGGGCAAATGTTCTTTTTAGTGTGTCTAAATTACAGACATTGTTATCATATCGGTTACTTTATATATTTTAGCGTTTCACAGTGACTGCATACTTCAGCGCTTCACAATCACAGCCTGATCAACGAGAGGAGGAGACCGTTTAAAGGGTTTCCACTACAACATATTTATTACATGAACACAGAGTCTTGAATGACGAGTACAGTATACAATGTGATCTTTTACAACACATACACAGAAAGTGACGACACAACTCAACAACGGATTTGGGCATAATACGGTGACTATACAACACAGTTCACTACAAACACAAAACAGAGGAAATCATACAATGTTCATGTAGGAGGGCGGCACAATATAATAAAAAAATAAAAAAAAGTATATTTATTCATTCATCAATTGAACACATAACGCACTGGTTGTAATGCAAAGGTGCAGTATGCTTACCTAACATCGGTTTGATATCTATTGTCATCGCAATATTTATTGTTTTTTTCGTATTTGAAATATTCTATATTCAGAATCCTCCTATGTATACCACATGAATAACTTGCTAATCCGATGACAGGTTGAAGTCTCTCAGCCCAAATACAACGAACCCCTAATGGAAATGAAGTCAAAATTGGGCAAAAATGTCGAATAAAACCTGACGTCGATGTAGTCCGAGAAGTAGACACATGAAGCTGAAGATCATCTGTTACCACTACTTTAATTTTACCTCGGCTTAAGAGTTATCAGTGTGTGTGTGTGTGTGTGAAAGAAAAAGACTCATGGCAAAATAATTGATAATATTCCTTTAGACAATGTTAAAAAAGGGTGTCCCTCTCTAGATGAAAGAGTTTTTTTGTTTTTTTTTGGCTGTTTAGTATATCTTTAGTACTCAACATGTTCTTTCTTTGCTTCAGTGTCATTCGTTTTCTATATTTCTATGATCTGATGTCAATGAGGAATCGATCAGACTATTAATGGAATTTACACCCAGTACTATGTGGTAACCGCTGAGGGAGCATGCCCGATCACAGGTGCGACGGAAATGGATCGAGTCTCGGGTAATTGTGAAAAGTGGGCGGTTTCTCCGGTAAGAACAAAAACAGTTGCCACTCCACACAGCGATTATCAAAGAAGAGCGCGCATCAACTATTTATTGATTTATTTATTAATCTATTCAATAATTAATTCATTCATTCAGTTTATTACTAATAATAGTAACATTTCTTTCACACTGCTGAATTTTTCGCTGGTATTGAGCATAATAAGCATTTGTCTGCCCAAATGTACAAGACAGGACGAAAACGCCTTAACAAAAATGGAATGAAATGAAATCATATTTCTGGAATATCCTAATATGATCCTTCGAGTGGAATACTTAAACACGCATGCGCCATTTAAATCAAAGTATATGATGCATGCACTAAGTAAATCTAGATTATTTTTACACATAAAGGGCTACTTAACTGACCTCTTTCAATAGAATATAGAAATATATCTCACTTTCTCCTATTAACTTCCAGCATTGAAACAATCATGTAACCTTAATTTGTAATACTGGTTCTAACATTCCAGTGCCAAGTGTTTATTACTGAAAAACGTCATTTGGTGCCAGAGTTTGCTTCGTGTTTTTGTTTTTTTTCTTACGCTATCGTCAGTGATGATGAAACATAAAATCGAACTGCAAGATTTGAAACACTGCAGTAAAGCAGCTCCAGGGGTGAGGAGCGTGTATTCTCTGGGTCATCACCTTATCACCAATTCAATTACGTTTCAGGAATTTTTATAGTGCAGAATGACAGCTGTAATTGTTTGATAATTGTTTCTTGCAGTTTCTGAAATTTTGAAATCCAAAAGTTATGTCAATGGGCCGTTCACTGTAAATTGGTTCAATCGGTGCAACGCTCATCAAAATTGTGAAGTCATACTGTCAACTTTAGGGTACATTGATGGCTCAGATTAAATAATGTCAAGTTCCAAACCACAGTCATCACGTCGAATTAATTGTGAATGTAACAAATTATTTTTTTCACAAGATTTGAACTTTAACTGATGTTTTCGAATTCAGGCATAATTTAAGATGGGACGGTTTTTTGTCTTTTTCCCCATACATTTTTTAATTTTTTTTTTTATTCACATGTTTTTTTCTACATGCCGCCGGATCAGCTCTGTTTACCTGACGCGTTGGGCTGGATACCATGGAGGTCACTGGTGTAGCGGGCTTGATAAAATAAAAAACTGACCTTTCTCTCAGGCACCCCGCCTATTTTTCGTTAGCCACCGAGACTCGGTCGACCCGAACTGCAGACCGCATAATGCTACATGACGTGCCACACGTGCCAACTACCTGCCACACTTTGAATTTTGCAAGAGCGGCGAAGAGCATACCTGTTCATAGAGAAAGTGGGTGCGCTGAGCAGAAGCAGGTTTATCCCTACCAACCTCGGGTGTCTCGGCTAGTCTGCATAATAAAAAGACAACTCCGAGCTGATGTCTGTTACCCGAGGTATCAATGCAACCAATAGTGTCGTGACGTCACCACCAACTACTCGCCATACCAAAATCGGCCTGTGTGCTCCTAAACTTAGAGTGGCTTTACATGGACAGAGACAGAGGGGAAAAAAAAGAAACAACTTAACCCTTGTACACAGAAGCATGCTCAATATGCATGCTCCTAGAGAAAAGCTTGTGACGAAAAAGATATGCAAAAAACGGTATTATTTACTATATCAGTCTGGCATGAGATGAAATATGCGACGGTGTGACGAGCATGTCAGTGAGACCTGTGTTGCTGAGGAAAGATTGTGAGACAAGAATAGGCTTTATATTTCTGTCGTTCCTGGCCATGGGGTTCCTTGACTTGCTGGTATTCTAATATATTTATATGATTCATAACAGTGAGAGAGAGAGAGATAGAGAGAGAGATGTTTTTCTTTTCGTCCTGTGAACCATTAATCGTGTATTATGATATAATTTAATGATGCGTTTCACTGATATTATTAATTTGAAGAAAAAAGGAGAGTGAATGGGGGATAGGAAATTTTGTTTGTCAATTTTTTTTTTTTTTTGTGTGTGTGTTTTTTTGTTTTTTTTATGTTTTTTTTTTTTTTTCACAATTGTATATCCTTAATTCGTAACGAAAATGGAGTATTTAATGCGAAAGGTGGCTGTGGTCTAAATTGTCCCAGTCTGAACTGAGAAGGCTGGCAAAACCAGACAATACAATGATAACTAAATGGTTGCAGTCTCCCGTCAAAGTACATCGAATCATCTTTCTTATCATTATTATAAAGCATTTTCCCAGGTTAACTTCAGAAATTGTGATTTCAAGTATTAATTGAAAGTTTTCATTTACTGACTTTCCTTTGATCTTATATTTCCTTATAAAATCATAATCATGAACACTATCACATTAAAATACTTATGACTTTTTAATGAGCATTTGCAGAAGAAGGGTGCGCTTCATATCATAGTTGTTACGATACATGCATGTAACAATATTAGACATAAAGATTTCTACATTCAAAGTCAATGAAATATTCCAAAAACGGTGTTGAAAACACTCCTTGTGACCAGGGGAACATTGAAAAAAGGTATCATATTACCTTCACTGTCGTCTCTGCAGCTAGTTCCTCTATGCATGTTATTATCATTAACAAAGTCAGTAGACAGGAACGACCGCGCACAGAAATATGCTTTATGTTGTAGAACATGTTTGACAAATATACCAGGAGGATGTCTTTCAGGTGATAATGATCATGTCCCATTATGCCTGAAGTGAAGTATGTTAAGGTTTGAGGATAATGTCGTGACCTGTGTTACTGGGGAAAGATTACGAGAAATGAACACATCTTGGGGGTTTGGGTGGGGGGCCGGGGAGGGGGGGGGGATTCATTGAATACGTGTTTGATGTTGCACATTTTTATTTATTTATTTATTTATTTTTTTACAAATTCTAATGTGCGACGATCTCTTTCAGAGGGTAAATGTCATGTCAAGAGACCTGTTTATAGGGAAACATCACGAGATATGGATTAAAAATACGGTTCTTTAGCACAAATTTTAATGTGCATAATTATTGCAATTAACATTTTGTGACAAATATATCACGAAGATGTCTTTCAGAGGATACATGTCATGTCGCCGAGGCCTATGTTCACAAGTATTCAATATGTGCTGAAAATAATGTTTTAACAAATGCATCATGAGAATGTCTTTCAGAGGATGTCCAATATGCATCAGATAAAAATTAATGTGTCACGGTTTGACAACAATGTCCGAGTTTACTTGGACACCAAATACGCGAAATGCAAATATTGTTATTCGCATTTTAAAAAGAGTTTTAGAAGCCATTGCTGCAGCCAATGTTATCGTGATAAAAGTGTTTATTTCTGGAGCGCCTCACCGGCCACAGAGTCCCATAAGGGGGACACACTGTGCACAGATGTCGAGAGCTGTTGTGCTAGAACTACTCCAGAAATAGAATGTGTTCTCGAACTGCGAAGATTTCGAAGCCTGATCAATTAAGTGGCAAATGCCATACCACAGTATATTGGCTATAACACCACGCATCGTTGGATCAGACCAGATGCTATGCCACCCATCTTCGCAGATCAAACACAACAGAACACAGACATATAGATCTAACCTCTAAAATAATGTGAGAAAGAGACACTTCTGTGAAAGACGAGAAGGAGTGAGTCCAGGACAAGCAGACTAGTCAACAGTCAAGTCAGAGTAGAGGCATGAGATTAGATGTATTA